>PYHW01010703.1:2006010-2035260 GCA_013186435.1 Turdus rufiventris
GAATGGCTGAGGGAGCTGGGGTTGTTCAGCCTGGAGAAAAGGAGACTCAGGGGTGACCTTATCACTCTCTACAACTCCCTGAAAGGTGGTTCTAGTCAGATGGGAGTTAGTCTCTTTTACCAGGCAGCAACTGACAGAACCACAGGACACAGTTTAAAGCTGTGCCAAAGGAAATTTGGGTTGGATGTTAGGAAAAAAAAATTATGTAAAGAGTGATAAAGTACTGGAATGGTCTGCCTCAGGAGGTGGTGGAGTCACCATCCCTGGATGTGTTTGAAAAAAGACTGGATGTGACCCTCAGTGCCATGGTCTAGTTATGGTGCTAGGGCATGGGGTGGACTCAATGATCTTGAAGGTCTCTTCCAACCCAGTGATTGTGTGTGTATGTCTGTCATTGCAGGTGAGTATATAATTGTAAATAACCACTTAAACTTAATTTCATAAGTACTAATAATTTGTAGCCACTGAAGTAAGAAATTGCTCAGATATCCTGAAATTTTAAGTCACTGCTACATAACTGAGTTACATAACCTCCCTTAAAGGTACGTGGTGTACATTTGCGTCTCCTGGCAATCCTTGCCTGTAGTTACAGAACAGCCACTCCTTCCTGTCACCTAGTAACTTTTTAACAGTCAACATCAACTCAGAGTTTCTCAGCTAGAGTTTGATTTGTGGAATAGAGCACTCTTAAAATTTCTGTTTTGGCTAGAAATGCTAAACAATGTAGTAGCCTGAATCAAGGACAATTTGTGGAAGTGTTTGAGCAGAAAAAAAAATTGCCGTTCAGCATATTCTGAATATAAAATTGATATGGCTGAAAGTAAGATTACACCTGCAGGGAAATCAGGACAAGTCCTAGGAAAAATCTGTTACCTGAACTTTCTGGCGAGAGACATGCTTCTGAAAAGTGATCTGGATAAAGGAGGTTTGGAGGAGTATGTGCTTGGACTGACCTCTTTAGCAAAAGAGCTGAGCAGATCTCTCAGACAGCACCTGGAGAATGCTACAGAAATTATTCAAGAGACCTGCCAATTGCTGAGTGCTCTCCATGATAAACACAAGGAATTGACTGGAAGTCCAGGCAAGTATGGAAGCACTTACCTATAAGCAGACACACTGGGTATATTAGATCCTGAGTACTCTGTCTGACGATGCTGCGGGACCTAAATTTTAATTTGTTAGTATATCAGTACTTGGTAATTCATTAGACCAAATGAATTCATATTCCCAGAGTTGTATTACACTGCTTTTGAGTCCATTCTATGAGATTCAGTATGAGACTCATAATTTTCATTATGTGACCAAAAAATTATAAAAATAAAATTAACTAAACAGACTTGTTCAAAGTTTTATGTGCACTATATTTTAGTGG
This sequence comes from Turdus rufiventris, assembly GCA_013186435.1. Taxonomy (NCBI): domain Eukaryota; kingdom Metazoa; phylum Chordata; class Aves; order Passeriformes; family Turdidae; genus Turdus; species Turdus rufiventris. The sequence goes on from PYHW01010703.1 coordinate 2,007,383, forward strand.
AATTATCTTGGCCAGACATCAGATGCCAACCCAGTAACTTACTACCCCCTCTTCAACAGGAAAAGGAAAGAAAATAACAAGGGAAAGAATCCTGAGTTGATATAGAGAAAATAATTTAAAATTACCATCATGGGCAAAGTAGACTTAATTTAAGAAAAAAAACTTAATTTAATTTATTGTCAGTTAAAACAGATGTGGACAGTGAGAAGCAAAGGCAAAACATTGAAATAAGAACTTTCCTTCATCCCTTCTTTTTTCCATGCTCAACTTTTCTGCTTGATTCCCAATTCCTTTACCTCCTCCCCTTCCTGAGGAGAGCAGGGCAATGGCAAGTGAGGGCAGCAGTCTGTCCATAGCAGGTCCCTCTCTGCTCCTTCCTGCTTATTCTTTACCATGCTCCACTGTGGGTCCTTCCCATGGTCCACAGTTCCTGTCAAGAAAAACTGGATTCTAAACAAACTGCAGTTCCTTCAGGGAATATCTACTTTCCTCGGCATCAGGTTCTCCTCAGTCTGCAGGATATCTCCTCCAGTCTGGTCTCCCATGGACTGCAAGAGAATCTCCGTGCCATGTCTGCAGTACCTTCTCTTCCTTCTTCTCTGACCTTGTTGTTCACAGGGCTAGTGCTCACACTTTTTTCCTCAGTTCTCAATTTTCTCTAGTGTTCTTGTCCTTTTCTTAAATATGTTTTCACAGGGGCTTTGCTCCATGCTCAGCTCAGTCCTGCAGTAGGTGGACAAACACATATTAAGGAACATTTATCAAAGAAGAAAAGAAAACTAACATTTCTATCTAAGGTCTATCAGCATTAAACCTCAAGAGTATCCAACAGCCAAAGGAGGTGATTCTCCCTCTCTATTCTGCCCTTGTGAGACCTCACCTGAAGTATTGCATAAAGGTCTGGAGTCTCCAGCACAAGAATATGGACTTGTTGGAGCAGGTCCAGAGGAAGGACATGAAGATAATCAGAGGGATCAGAGCATCCATCCTTTTAAGAGAGTTTGAGAGAGTTGGGGTTGTTCAGGCTGGAGAAGGCTATGGGGATACCTTGTTGCAGTCTTCTAATTCTTAAGAGAGGCTTTTAAAAAAGAGGAAGAGTGGGGGTTTTTTCACGCGGATACTATCCCATATGGTGCTGGAACAGGAGGAAACAGTTTAAAACTGAAAGAGAAGAGATTTAGATTAGATGCTAGGAAGAAATTCTTTACTTGGAGAGTAATGAGACAGGAAGAGGGAGAAGACGGCAGAGCACTTGTGTATGCCCCATTCCTGAAAGTGTTCAAGGCTGGATGAGGCTTTTAGCAATCTGGTCTACTAGAAGGTGTCTCTGCCCATAATAGGAAGGAAGGTTGGAAAGAACCTTGAAGATCATCTCATTCCAATTCAGACCATTCTGTCATTCTGATGATTCTATGATGCAAAGAGAGAGAAAGAGATTACAGACATAACTGTTTACTTATGCTTATGTTTCTGAGTCTTGACCTACAGATTTATAAAGTCTGTAATAACAACAAAACATTTGGGTTTAAAAAGCCTCCTTCTATAGTCCAGGCAATCTAACTGTCTTTCCTGTTGGCCTCATGATTTCTGTGATTTTTTAAAAATTATTTTTATCAGGTTTCCAAGAAGCATTCTCCTTTCAAAAAGCTACTATTCCTCACCTGAAAAATTCTCTTAAATCACTCAGCAAAGAGGTTTGGAGAGAGTTGGATATAAACTACCTCTGTATTCTAAAGCTGTGTTATCAAACATCAGAAAAAGCACAGAAAGCAAAGTGTTAGAAAAGAGATTGGGGATGGGAAAAACACAAAAAAAGTGGTTAACCTTGTAATTGAATGCAAAAATGTCTTTCCATGTGACACAACTGGATACTATATGTTTACAAGGCTGTATCCTTTCTCTCGCCCATGTTAGAAAAGCCACATTCACAGCATAGGAAAATGCCATTGTTTTTAATTACCCTGTTATCTTCAAATTTGATTTTAGGGAAGGTTAAGGGACTGGTCAATTTGTTTGAGGATTTTTTTGTTTTGTTTTGTTTAGAAAATTCAAAAATCAGGAGGGAAATGTAAATTTTGGTAGTTTTGCCTAAGCTTGAGCTTTTCCTCACAGTGAAACTGGGAAGTGGTCTTTTACAACCTCTTCTGCAAACAAAGCTCTGTTATTTCCAATCTTTTGTTTTATTTCTCATTCTTGTTAAATTGTCTAGAATTCCTTCTCTACTGTAAAAGTGCAAGTGTAAACAATGTTTTTAAAGTGTATTTGCTTCCTTTGTTCTTTATTTTTTTTTCCAAATATGGTCAAAGTCTAATAAATCACTTGGAAACTGAGGAAGTATTAGAAAGGAATAAGTTTTTGACCAAGTTAAATAAGAAAAAAACTATTCTGAGCTGTACTTTTTGTAGGTTTGAATTAATCTGATGTAAATAGAGATGAGAGGCCTATCTAGATCACATAATATCACTCATTGATGTGTGATAGCATTCTTAATAAAAGTATTTTCCAAGCTGAAAACCTTGAGGTATTTATTTACCTCATATGACATTGTTAAAAAACGTGACTGTTAAGTCAAGACTTCCTGTAAGACTTGTACCAGCCCTTTCTGTTTTCCTTTCCTTGTACATGTCTGTACATTGCAAGTGGAGAGCACACCATGCTGTGTGGTACTATTGTCTTATTTGTATAGACTTTGAGGAGATTTAATCTGCAAGACAAAATTATCCAGGATCTCATGCAGCAAACAGAAATAAGCGAAAAATTTTCCAAGGTTTTCAATATATCTAGCTAATGAAGATACCACTCCAGTTATAGGGGCTGACAGCATAAGATGGGGGAAGAGCTCTAAGTAATAAATTTTACATCCTTGGAGAGAACATCTGGAATAAATTTCTAAGAAAAGGTTTAAGATAAGAAAAATAAGACATCATAAATTATATAAGTTAAAATCTTTCATGAATGCCACATAGTGATTTTGTGCTTTTTGTGCATTCTTCTTCACAAAGTGGTTTTAATTAAATGCAAGGGCAACATTCGCCATTCCTATACTGGATATCACAAACTACTGCATGCTGGTGGTTTTGTATTATCATCTATTTTTCACAGCAAAAATTCAGAGCTGCTAAGGTCTGAGTTTAAAATTAGGTCCATGTATAACAGCCTTGCTAGAAACCTAGGCTTGCAGGATTCAATTTCAGGAAATACTACATTTAAAGGTCTCCCCAAATTGATTTGACCATATTTTATCAATATCATGCCTCAGATTGATTGCCATTAAGAATTTAACAAGTGTCTGGTCTTTAGAAAAGTATTCATTAGAGTTGGCAGAGTAAAACTTGACAAATACACACACAGTTGTTCTTAGACAAGTACAAAAATGTACTTAGAAATTGACTCCACCTGAATAGCAATATATGCAAAAACATTAAATGGAAGCCTGGAAATAGAGTGTGCTTCATGTATTGAATGGTACTATGGGATTATGTGGAATTCAATAAGTATGAATATAATAGTTTTCACATTTTTGTCTAGTTTTCATAGCAAAATTCAATTGGTTATTTATTTTTTGTCTCAGAATACAATGAAATTACAGAATATCTGCAGGAAGTGAAGGAGCATTTGACAAATATAATCTCACATCTTCAAGAGGCAGAAAATAAATTTTATGCTCCAAGCTGCAGACAAGATAGTGATTCTCAGAACCAGACTGGTGAAAATGCTGCTAGAGAAACAGATGTGCATTGTTCAGAAGAAGCAACAGACTCTGTGCAAGCATCTTCCAGTTCCTGTCAACAGTTCCAAAGGACTCTTTCCCTGAACAAGACAGAAAGTCAAAATGTCAATCAAATCCACACAAATGAAATTAAAACTGTGGGAAAAGTTGCATCCTTAGCTGAAAACAAATCTGCTCAAGAACAGGACACCAGCAGAGAATCAGCAATGAGAGAGGTAGATGGTGAAAAGCAACTATTGGCTGTCTCTTTTACAGAGAAAAAAGAGTGCAATGAAAAGGATAAACTTCCTGGACGTAGCTCTGTTACTGAAAGACCTCCAGAACTGGATTTTCAGGATGTTCTCACAAGCAGTGAGGAGGACATTCTGTCTGGGACATTGAAAGATATTTATGACAGAAGCATCACAAATAGTTTTGAACAGGAGAAAAAGGAAGTAGTCAAGGACAATATAAAAGGGCTAGAAAGTGAAGAGCACAGACTGACAGAGAAAATAGAAGACAGTAAAATGGAAAAAAATAATGAAATTTTTAGAAATTACCTAAGTACCTTCTCACCTTCAGCACAAACCTATGATCTTACTGATGTGAATCCTTCTCTGAGTGATTCAGAAGTGCAAAAATCTAGATACTGGATGAACAAAGAGTAAGCGTACATTCTTCTTTTTTTTCAGGAACAGATATGCATAATTATTGCTTATTAACTTATAAACATGTGGGTGCAGAAACTCAATATGCACGTACTGAACCCCTGCTGGTCGTGCACATAACAGCAGTTTACAATTTGAACATGTGCAGTGAAGATCTTTCCCTTTGGCCTAAAGTAAACTCTAAGGTTCTATTTACATAATTTTTTTTATGCCAGAGAGGGACTGAGTCACAGCCAGTAAAATTAATAAACCTCAAATTGTTGGAAATTAGTAGAAAAGGACTACAATTCATCAGTTTTATAGTACTTTGTAAACTGTTCTGAAACAAGCTAAACATAAAATTTTCATGACTTCCTCATTTATTCATAAATATATTTTTATGGATTATTTTCTTATGCTTCACAATAGCACATAATTACATTGAAATGTTTAATTAAAAATATGAGACACTATCCCACTCAAAATATTTTTTTTTAATAGATTTCTAGTCAAAGGGAGTGGTAAAAAAAACCAGGAAATAGCTTGTTTTATTAAAGGCCCTGCAAGTGTTCTGGAGAATCTGAAGTGTAATATACTCAATGATGCTAGTTCCTTGGTGGTGGATGATTCTGAGGAGCTAGTCAGCAACGTCATCGGTATTGAATGCTATGATTATGAAAAACTACTTTTCCCTATCAACATTGCAATCCCATTTACATCATGCTTCAGAGGAAATTATTGGGAGATTATGGTGAAGGTGACTGATATGAACTTTCAGTCAAACTACTTAACTCCTATTTCTTTGCAAGGACACCAAGGAAACCATAGGGTGAGTAACTCTCATCAAAGCATGTAAAAGCATTGTTTGAGGTTCTAGTTTAGTCCCTCTGGAGTTTTTCAAGTTGTCATTATTAAATCATATTGCCCATCATAATGTGTGGTTAAACAGAACTTTCCTTTCTACTTTATCAAGTACTAATTCTATTTGAAAACTAGTATTTAATAACATTCTTTTTTTCACTTGCAATGTTAAGCAAATGTTTGATCCCACAATACTAATGGCTGAGTAATGTTTCATGATTATTGTAAAGAAGTGTAATGCTGTGCATTATTTGGTAAAAATAAAACTTTGAGGCAATTACTGTGTTTTTAGATCACAACAGAGTAACACAATTCCATGAGTGTAAGTACAAACTCTATAGCAAATGAACACAGGATGGTTCTCTTTCCTTATATGCAGAAGTGTTGTATTGGACCAGATTCATCACCTAGTTCATAAGTTTATCTAATTCCAATCATATACTGGAATATGAATGACATCACACGATGACTATAGATCACCAGGTACTTGGGCATGCAGGTGGCAATAATATTCAATTTATTTTCATTTCATACTTTGCTCTGTAGAGAATGTTACCTTCTCAAACAGTGAAACAGCTTCCTTTCCCTCCAATACTCTAACCCCACATTCTCTTTATTTAGGAAAGCTTTGCAGAAGTAAAAATTTATCATCTGGGTGTTTTTTCTGTGTTATCATGCTTAAAGAAGGAAACATTTATTGTTCCAAAGGCAGGACTCTTACAAAATCTGAATGTGGATTCTAGAATCTCTTTCTGTTACCGTTCAGATGCATTCAGTTCTCCAGCACCTATGCAGTTAAAGGTAAGCTTGAAATATGTGATACTTGTTCCTTAAGCCTGTTATCTGCTCACTTCTGAGTGAGTATCACAATGATGGTACAGTGCAATCTCTCCCAATATCAACAGTTGACAAAAAGTGGTTGCAGCTTCACATCCTGTACATGCAGATTTCCTGTCAGCTTTGTTGAAACCACATATCAGGGATATCTTTAGCTAAAATGAAGATCAATCTAACATTGTTTGACATCATTCTGAAAATATGGTTGTTTTTAATAAAGATGTGTCAACTCAAAACTTTAATTTCTCGGCCCAGTGGTTAAGATGGTGGAACCATTTTTCTCATCCTTCATGCCAGCAAGTGCAACAAAAGGTTTTTCTCATGTATGAGTCTTAGGTTGAGTATAGTCTCAAATTGTGCTTCAGTTATGCTTCTTCCTTTCTCCATTAAGACGTTAATTTAGAAATATGGAGAAACTAAAATTATGAAAAAATACAGATTAGAAAAATCTCAGAAATTTTTCAGACTCTGAGGAACCACATGTGTTTCAAAACTTGAACTCAAATCAGGAACAGAACAATAGAAATATTTTAGACAATAAAAGTTCCAGTTTTTGATGATTTTCAAGCATTTTTCTGTGCTTTGCATAAAGTGCTGTTACTTGGGTAAAATTGTTCTTGAGTTAAAGAGAGGAGTCTGACTCTTCTGTGATAGTCTAGCCAACTCCAAAAAATAATCCAATTTCTAAAAAAATCCACCCATGTAATGGAAGGGTTTTTTTGCAAATTGATTGTACTATTTATTTCTATATTTAGATTCAGCCAATTGAGCCATCATTGGTTTCAGCATTGAAAGCAAGACATGATGTGTATCACTCAGTGATATCTACTAGTGCACTGGTTCATGTCCAGCATCCTTCAGCCCAACCTTTTAACAGCTCAGTCATTGTTACTCTACCTTGTCCTCCAAACCCAGACAAAAAGAGGCAAGGAGATGAGACAGAACATGCAAGAGCCATTAGTGCTGCGATAAAGATGGTTGCTGCAGCATATCATCCTCGGTAAGAACCTCACTTCAAATTCACCATTTTTTAAAACATCAAAATCAATTAATGTTAACACTTGTTGGTTTATAATTTCTTGTATTAAAAATGTGTTTGTTCTTTAGTATAGACTGCGATAACTATGAGCATAGTTAGAAACACTACAGCAAACCCTCAACATTTTCATGCTGCAGTTTCACCAGAAAAATTAATACATTATTAGATGGATATTCTCTAAATATACTAATCACTACATTTCTAGCAGGAGTCAGAATGAAAACTGATGTTTTTTCAGCAATAAATATTCAAGCAATTTCAGCAAAGTCCGATATTGAACATAAAGAATAGACATGACTTAAAGCTGCTGTGTTCATAACACACCAAGCTGATTTGAGTCTGACTTTTGAATTTTCTCATTTCTATTGCTACACATTTCAATGGTGGCCTGAATCCAAATGCATGGCACAATGGTTTATAGCAGGTCAGTTTTACACACTAGATAAAGGTCTAGATTTTTCCAAAGCATGCAGCGCAATATTTCTAAAGCTTAGACTTCCTGGAGTATATTTCCAGATATAGATTTTAAGCAAGGTGGGTAAACCAGAAAAAGTCATCAAGGAAACAGAGGGGTAAACAGCTACAAATATGAGCTTACTCTTTCTGTAGAACTATTTTAATGTTATTTTTTCTATATTACTTGACTTTCCAGGGCTGTGAGCACTTCTGTGAGAAAAAGTGGGGACAATCTCAGTGATACTTTGAAATTATTAGGTCATGGAAACAAAGAAGAGGGGTGGAAGGTGTTTGATGATGTTATAATCCAGAATGCACAGAATGGACTTGTGTCTTTTGAACTAAACGAGCATTTAGAAAGGTAACGTATGAATAATTTCACAAAATTTTATTTACTGAAATATTCAGCTCTGTGTTCACATTTAAGTGGAAATTAGTAGTGCTAAGAAATCATCCATTTTTAATCATTAACTTGCTCTTAGATTTGTTGCTCATAATTACAAAAAAAACCCAATTTTTCATTTATAGAATGTGCACAATATAGTACATAGAAACATGAAACAGGAAATGCAGATATCAGTCTGAATTGGCAAATGGGATTTAGCTCTGTAACTAAAAAAAATTAAAATATTTTTATTATGAAACATTATCTTACTTTAACGTAAAATATGTATTCAAAATCATACCTACACAGTTGACGTACTCTACACTACAAAGACAAGTAAATTTTCACCTTTGCATCTGTTGGAAACAAGGATGAAAAGAGGGCAACAAAAGTTCTCTTGAAGACTGAGCCCCATAATATTTTTAAGAATAAATTATTAGCAGTTGATAAAGTGATTTAAAATAAGGTTTTTTAAATTTCTTTCATTTTTTTTCTTTCCTTTCATACAGCTTTGTGGTCATTCGCCTTTCATTCCTTTTGGAAAACACCTATCTTCTCCTCTTTGCTCAGGCTCTGGAAGAAGCTCTCTGTAGCACCATGGCTAATGTAATACTGCATCAGAAAAGAGAAAACCCATATAAAATAGTAGTTTTGCTTTCTGCCTCCAAAGAATTGACCAATGAACTTCAAAATCTCCATGAGGAGGGTTATTTCGGTCCCCCAGAACCTACACAGCAGTTCCCATTAAGACAAGGAGAGCAGATTCATTTTAGATTTAGAGGAAATATTTCAGGTAAGGCAGTTAATTCATGCATCTGTATGAACACTATCAATTACCTCAGCTATTAAAATATGCTGTAGTTAGTCACAGTACAATTAGCTATTTCAGTGTTTTATTTCTTGTCAAAGAAAGGAATGTGGAGCTTGATGGGAAACCGCTGCAATGAAAATGTGCTACCTGAACGAGCTCCTGAGCACTGTGCTCTAGGTGACCCTGCTTGGAGTTGGACAAGATATCTATAGAGATCTCTTAAACTCCTGTGAATTCTGTGAAACCTGATCCCGCAGAAACATATGGTATTTTAAGAATTATTTTCAAAGGACAGTTTTCTGTCTGCTGTTTTGTCTGTGTAAATTCAGAGTGAGCAAGAAACCAAGGCAAAATATTGCCTGTTGTGAGTTGCACGGTAAATTGATGGGATGAAAGAGAGAGGGTTACGCCATTTCTGTTAGCAGTCTAGAAAATCCCATGTAGTGGCTGCCACCGTTCAGAGACTTGCTGAAAGGGAAAAGAGATAAGAAGCCTCTGAAAGGTTTTCACCCAAAATTGCATATAGCCTTTTCTGTCTGTTTTAGATTGAACATATTTGTATTAGCCCTCTGAACATTTTGAACATAAACTCTCCCATTGAAAACTGCATGTACCCTAAAGAAAGGAATATTCTTCAAAAAGAGAAGTCTCCAGTCCCCAAGAAATGTCTGATCATACACACAAAGGATAGTGTATAGAGACATATCAAATAAATGGATTTACAAAACCTTGAAATGCAGCTACCTCTCTGGTGCCTTTCATTTTGTTGTTACAGACGTCTATCCCGAATAACCAGAATCTATATTCTTCTAATTCCATTCACAACACATTTGTATTCGTCTCTATGTTATGTGCATACCTCCTTTTCTGTTCCTTGGTTTTCAACTTGTAGCACTGCCTTCAGCAGTGCTTATTCTTTAAGCCAACTATTAAAGAGCTAGAAAAGCTAGCTACAAAGATATGCCTACTACTGAAGCAGACTGATCTCAGATGTTCTATAAAGTAATAATAATGATAAAGAGCAATCAAGGAACAACCAAATGTTATGTGATTACCTTTACTTGACTCATGCTAATGAATCACTTTAGATGCCATGCATCTGAATGCAGGATAATTTTTTTTTTTAATTTTTGTTATATGGACTGCAGAGAATGGAGAAGACTTCAGGAAAGTCTACAGACTGATATTTCATTCACAAAGACAACCAAGGATGGAGCTCCAAGTTAAAGAAGTGGATGAATTTGGTAACTACAGTTCACCTCATTACAAAGGAACAGTAGTGTTTTATAAAATTACCAGAGAGATGATACCAAAGAAATGGGAACAAACCTTGCCATATTATGAATATCAGCACCAGACTCCACTGTGCAAGCTAGCATTAACATTGCCAAAGGTGTGTTTCTCACTTAATAATATTAGAGACATCTTACCATATATTTATTTAAAAAGGCATCTTGGTATGATTTTTGATTTACAGGTACACACAGGAGTCACTGGTGGACGTCTGGTACATCATTAACGTACAAACATTCTCAGGATTTCCCTTAGTTGTAGGGAGGGACTCATATCCAAGTATAAGCATGTAAAAGTTTCTTGCAGAAAATGTTCACCCATCTACACTCCCCAGATGTTATGGCACTGTGAAATTACTGCTGAAGTTATATCATCCTGGTTTCATTGTCTTGGGAGTACAGAATAGCAAATTGTAGGATCATTAAATAATTTGTGTTACCTGTCTTCCACCTATCACCTAATTATTCTATTATTCCTGATTAGCCTCTGCAGTACAATCATGTGGGAAATTATTTCCATCTCTGGTGAAAGCTATTGCTATATAAATTAATCTTCAATATCCCTGGAATGAAATCTCATAGTGAACTTCCCAAACAGCCTATGTACCAGCACACTATACTGCACAAAATGCTTCCACTAAACTACTGCTATCAAAGTTGAAAACATTTTACTATCAAAATATCTACAGAAACACTTGGTCTAAATCTCTGATGACAAACAGTAGCATGTCTCTCTTTTTGAATTTAATTGTCTTCACACTTTTCTCAACAAAATTACTTTTTTTTTCCTAGATGATAATTAAAAGAATCTGGAATGTCTGATTTTGGTTGTGACAAAGACAGATGGAATCTTTTTTAAGGCGACTATTCTGACATTTTCACTAATTTCTGTAAAATTCTCACCTAAATTTCTTTGCAGAGAAGGTAACAACTATACAATCATAAACCATTTTTTATACCTATATGCCCTCATTATCCACTTACAAATATATTGCTGCCAGTGGTCAAAATACTGGTTTTTTACTTTGTATGCAAACATTCACATCAGTTTTTACTTTAAATATATATTTTTACAGAAGTAATCTGATTTTCACTAATTATTCCTATATATGGTGAATTAATTTAATCAGCAACAGTTCCTCTAACCTATTTTGGTCAAGACAAGTCAGACACAGTGCATTAAGCTCTGATGTCAAGTGTGTATGTGCACATCTAATGACTTCAAAGATTTTGAATTTATGTGAGACAGTGGGCTAAGGAGGTAAAAAAATGATTTCTCCTTTTCTGTCCATCCTGTTTAATATGCTCCTAGAGTCTGGTCATGTCTGAGTGGTCCATTTGACAGAGCACATCAGTGTTACTGGATGGGAATTCTTTGCAAAAATAGATTGCTGTAATACATATAGACATTATAAAATTACTATTCTGCTGAAGTTTTATGTCTAATGACTGTCTAACAGCAGAATAGCATGCTATCCCCTGTTTCAGAAAGGCAGCTGCTTGGCTAATTGAAGGGCCTTCCAGACTAGAAAACTGCTTTGACTGCTAAGAGTATTTTACTTAAGCCGTCAACCAGAACAGCAGGACCACCTGCCACTGCAGCTGAACCATGGGTGAATTTAGCATTTCATCACAGACACTTAATCTTTAAAGGCAATTTACTGTTTTAGATCTAATGCATTGTATATTATTACACTATTTCTGGACAATACTAATTTTCAATTCTTATAATTTTTACTACGATTTTAACATTAAGTAGCATAAAGTGGTTCAGATTAAAGTCAATGCATGGGTAATTGAGTTCATCTACAAGAACTTTGAAAATCTAATACAGACCTTTGAGGCAAATTCTCATTAATGAATGAAAATAAGTTTAAATACAAATGCATAATTAAACAAAGCCAGAAAAAGCTGATTCCTGGAAGAAAGGCAATGCCCTCTTCTGGAAGAGCTTTATATTCCCTTTATACTGAGAGCTTCTTAGCCATGTCATTCCCTGTTCACACTGGGGCACATCCAATGACAGACTTGCTGTAGAAACATGCAAAATAGGGAAGATTCAGATCATAGAATCATGGAATAATTTGGGTTGGAAGGGTCCTTTAAAGGTCACCTAGTCCAACCCCCAAGACCTCAAGTGCAGTACAGCACAGGATGGTTTTCACTGCAATGCAGTGTGTAATGAAATCACCTCCCAGGATAACCGTGTACAGGCCTGATGAAAAGTTGTTTCATTCACAATAGGTAATGGTTATGAATATATTGACCTTATGGCTGTGCAGCTCAGTACATTTGAGACACTCCAAATATTGAACAATATTTAAAGTCTGTATTACACAAGTGATTAAGATAAGCTTAAAAATGCTCGGTTTATCAGAAAGAAAAGAATAACTTTTCCAGTCAAAGTTTTATGCTCTTAATTTCCAAATGAAAAACAGAAAAACAGAATGAACGTCGGGTACATCTCCTTGGGAGAGCTGAATAAGCAGCCAGGTAATACAACTGAATGTGTATGACAAAAGTAACATAGGCACTGATAGAGGATAATTTCATTTTTGAACAAAAAAAAAGTCTGAGTTTGGCTTCATACAAACTACATAATCTCTTTGTTTGCTCGATGCTTATGTAATTAATTTATTGTTCTGCATGCAGTAGGAAAAGAACTAAAGCCCAGAAGACTTAAATATTTCTCAGCCATAGGTAAAACAGGAAAGAGTATTTTTTTCTTTCTCTTCACAATTTGGAGAAAGAAAGAGGAAAAACTTTCTGCCTTATAATGGAACTTATCTTTGGAATTTTGATGATTTTTCATGTTTTATTAAATGTTGAACAATGTAAAATTAATAACTATAGCCACAAATACAGCGTGGTTACCTGACCTAACAATAACTACTGCAAATCTAAAAATTGCTTTTTTCCTTGAAAGGGAGGCAAAGTTAATGCAGTCTTCAAAATTAGAATCTGTAGTATCTACGAAGGTTCTATGCAGAGCTTCTATACGCCCAGTTTCTATACATTACTTACGGCATAATGCTATTAACCAAATATTTGCAAAATTGCATGAAGGATGAACTTTGTTTAAGAGATAATAAATATCCATTTGATAGATGAAAATTTTACTAATTTCTTTATTTTAGTAGTTATACACTGTTATATACTTGCTGATGGTGTTAATTGGTTTTTAATAATGACAAAAACATTTTATGTAAGTAGAAAAAGATTTAAATGCTAAGAGTTAAATCCCAAAGATTTTACTGCAGTCTACTCCCAAATCATATGCCTCACCTCTTACTCATCATCATTTCTCTTTCCTCAACACATTTTCTCTAATAGCATGAAAAATTGATCCATCGTCCACAAAGCACAAAAAGATTTTTTTCTGATTCATCAGGTAAGAAAACAACCATTCAATTAATATCAATATTATAAAAGACCTATGCTTGCTATTCATTTTTTTTTTAATTCCAGGATTTGTTTCAGCTGTTACTGACACTTGAAAATGCCATTTTCAGGAAGGAAATAGTTAATGTGTTAAAAGATAGTCAAAGGTATAAAAAGATCTGTTTACCAGGAAATGCAAAAGCTCTTGTAAGATACTGTTGTTGGGGGATGCTTGAACAGCATATAATTTTGTATATAAGGAAATTTGTTTGTACTGGAAAGCTCCATTACAATTTATGAATCAGTTGCAGTAAATACTGAAACCCTTTTATTTTATTGCTAACTTTCCCCATTCAGTTCCAAAAATTATTTAACATTGCCAAACCTGCTCTTGACTAAATTCACTTCATACCGCAGAGCAGTTACCAAAAATGGCATTAGGAATGAGATGGGATGATGGTTTCCATCAAAGTATAAAACACACCCTATTTAGTCAGGGAGCTTACCCACTGAGACTCCAGCTTTAAAAAGCCTTTCAATAAAAAAGGAAGATTTATTCTTACTTCACTAATTTTTGCCCTTCAGAGGCCCAATGGGATGACTTGCTGTTTTGGCTTGCAGAAGAGCTTGCAGAAGATAATACATCATTGTTTGCTTTATGTTTACCTGTTCGACGGAGCGTACTTCAGCTTGTTAGGCTGAAGTGCCCTGATAATTTGACACACCAGATCTATGAGCTGCTTTGCTGCTGGAAAAAGACCCTTCCAAAGTCGGCTGATAAACAGCAGCTCCTGTCTTGCTATTTGCGGAAGAGTGGCAGAAGTGATCTTTCAGAAGAACTTCGTTTAAAGTGGCAAAATAAGGTGTTCACTTGACAGAGTCACTGGAAACTCACAGCCCAATTTGTCTTCCTTCTTGTTGAAGTGTATGAATATTTCCATGATACATCTGGATGAGCAAGTGACAGGGATATCAGTCAGGATAAGACTATTTCTTTGTTACTTTGCAGCCTCTTTATTAAAGCAAAGTATAATAGCCATGTCCTTGTTTGATAAAAGTGAACATTTCTTATACAGAAAAGTGAGATATTGAAAATAGAGGTATGAAGAATTATAGACTGATCTGCACAGATTTCTGAGGACTTTAACTGTTTGCACATGCCGTGCTCAGTCAACACAATATTTTTACATACTTAAACATTAAAAATTATTCAATATAGCAAAATCATATGAATCATTCTATAATATATGGATTGCTCTATGTCCAGTATTAATAACTACAAAATTCTTCAGATGTACTAATGTACAGACAGAGGTAACTTCTTCTTACTTTCAGATTTGTTAGTAATTCATTCTACTTTTATATTCCCTATGAATATTTTTCATCCTTGTGACTAACATACAAGATTTAAGTGTTATCTCATGTGAACATGCAATCTCTATCCCGAATTTATGAGATTTGTTGTCTCAATTTAAACTGTCATTGTAATGAAGTCTTTTAGGTTACCATCAAATATGGAAAAAGACCTATTTCTTCATAAAAAATTTAAAATGTATGGCTTTGACATTTTGTTTGTTATACTAAGTTCTTGTATTGAAGGCACAGATAGTAAACCAGAAGTATTTGTGCCATTCCTTATTCATGTTTTCAATCTCTAAAAACTCATTTCTTTCCAAAATGTTTAGTAGGACTAACCTTATTTTTAAGTCAGAGCAAGAGCAAAACTGTTGTTCTCTAATGGCGTTTCTACTGAAATAATATTTAATTTGCCATCTTCTGTTATTTACTTCTATATTGCAATTCACCTCATAAAACACACCAAAAATTTATCTAAACACTAAACTGATTTCTGTTAAAGGCAAAAAGCAGCTGGCAAGAGTCAGCAAAAAACAATTCTGAGAGCAAGATGACTTCTTGGTACTTACTCATATTGTGATTGCACAGGCTGTCACATCTGCGTGACTTCCCTACTGCTTCAGCAATGTACAACAGATGCCTCTTTCCTCCAGTCCACCTGTGCACAATTAATTACTGTTACTCTTCTGATACTGATTTGATGCACCAATTATTTTCATTTTTCACCTCTCCTTTAATCAGATCATATAGAATATAAAAATTATTCTCAATCAAAATGTTATTGATCTAAAACTTATTCACTTTTAGGCTATTTAAAAACCCTGTATGTCTTGCTGGCAAATCTTAATTGTGATAAATAGTTGGTGTATTTTATGTATAGAGGTCATATATTTTCAACATTTACAAATTGCTACTGTAGATGAGAAAATTGCATGGTAAAAGAAAAGATAAATAGGAATAGTATTAATTAGTTTTATTCATCTAGTCACTAGTGTCTCATCCTATGTTATTATCAATTTTTAAATATAAGACAAATATAAGTGTAATTTAACCCCTTCTCTGAGAATGAAACATAACAACCATCCTTTCTTTATATTTTTAAATAAAGAGAGTCTTTTAACTGTAAGCTGACTTCTTATTAGAGGAAAGAATTATGCTGAACACTTTTTGCCATTAGGCCTTTGTCTTAAGTGCCTTGTCTTGAGGACTAAATAGTCACTTTCTAGCTCATCAGATATCTTCAGAATGTATATATATTATGATCATGGTTCAATGGACAAACAATACTGGAAATATTGCTAAAACTTTGACTTCGTTCATCTACCAAAATTAAAACTGTGTGCTGCAACTTCCAACATTCTGCCACAAGATGGCATCTTTGCTCAACAGAAAATACAAAGCATGCATTTCAAATGCTGAAAAACACACGCATAAAACACTGCTAAAAATTGAAAGTCATCTATAAAGGCTTGGACACTCCACACAGTATCAGACACTGAAACAGGTTGCCCAGAGAAGTTGGGGGTGCATCATTCCTGGAGCTGTTCAGGGCCAGGGTGGGGCCATGAACCTACTCTAGTGAAAGGTGTTCCTTCCTATGGAAGAGGGGGTGGAAATGCATGATTTCTAAGGTCCCTTTGAACACAAACTGTTCTATACTACATGGTCAACACCACTAGGGCAAGGCAGTAAGAATTGTGAGCACTTCAGTAATATCTGTAGAAAAGGAAAGCAGCATTTGGCTTTTGCTTCCCAGGAATTTGAGATTACTGTTTACATAATTGAACAGTAAGGCTAAATGAAATTTGCCATGTTAAAATCTAATTCTTATTATAAACAAGCACTAATCAAGTGACTAAATGAAAACATTTTATTAAATATTGCAAAAAATACTAATAAGGTAGAATAAAATATTAACAATTTTTAATATACCCGATAGTCTCTGAGGAATGCCTTAGGTCTCCTGGGTATTTTTCTCTACTTGGAATAACTCTCATTTGCAGTTTGAAATGGGTAACTAGTCTTCCTCTGACCCAGCAAAGCAGAGCTGGCTGGTGACATACTTTTCCTCTATTCTTCTCCCTCCTCTTCTCTGCCACCAGTTCTGCCTTGTGCTGGAACTTTCCTACCTAGCTGCTCTATGTAACCCTCACAGTTTTAATTTCATTTCCTCTTTTTTGATATTCATCTCCTGAAAAAAGCATGGCTAGCATTGGGCACACACTTTCCCAACTCACACAAAAATTTCAACAGTAAAACATATTTAAAATGCACACTTAAGAAATATATATATATATTAACAATGTATGCAGACCAAATATTCTTATGCCTTCTCTCATTGTTTCTTTTGTTCTACCAGATAGGCACAGAAGCACTCACCTTGTCCAAGTCTTACTGAACTCAGCAACTCTTGGCAGAAGGAGGGAATGCAGGGTGTGGCATGTGTGCATTTCTGCATTTCCCTTCATGTTAGGTCTCAAACAACAAGCTTATATCCAGAAATAGTTTTGATTCCTTTTTTGTTTGTTTGTTTTTGTTTTGGTTTGGGGTTTTTTTTGGTTTTTTTTGTTTTTGGGGTTTTGTTTTGTTTTGTTTTGTTTTTTGTTTTTTTGTTTTTTTTTTTTTTTTTTGTTTTGTTTTGTTTTGGTTTTTTTTTGGGTTTTTTTTTGGTTGGTTTGGTTTTTTTTGGTCAGGGGAGGGATTCTTCAGCTCTAAAATTCATAGGCTGTAAATAAAACCTCCAGACAAAATAGGTTTCAGACCAATGGCCTTCTGTACAACTGAATAGCATCAGCAGCAGTGAGACCCAAAAATGTAGCTCTTTATGGCTAAATTAAATTAGATTCAAGCTGCAAAAAGATCCAAAGAATCCTTCTCCAGAGGAGAGTCTTAGCGAGACGTCAAATGAGCTACTCCAAATGTGTTCTGTGAAACGTTTCTCCAGCCTTATGGAAGGAACAATACCTAAATTCTAACTTCTGTGAACAGCACATGCCAGTCACAGGCTGATGTGGTTCAACTATTGATGTGAAAACTCCAATTTCTTAACTCCTATCAACACTTTTCTTTGCTTTTTAGGCAATCAGATATTGTCTCCTAAATGAATGGGCTCCCTTAGTGAGGTTTAAACTCACTAAACTGCAGGTAAAATGTGGAAAAGCATAACTACATGGAACAAATCTACTTCTGTGCTGTATGTTTTTATTGACTATAAAAAAATGTAGGACAAAAAGCAATATCTGAGCTTTATGGCTTAGAATGTGAATGTTTTCTCACTCTAAAGAAAAGGTGAAACTGTATTTCTGCTAAACAGTGAAGGCAACAGAAAGGAAAAGGAGCTAAAATAGGAAGCCAGTTGCTCAAAAAAAATCACCTAGACAACTATAATTTGGCTAACTGAAGACTGTAGTTCATTATTTAAGTACTGAACAGTTAGTCAAATAAAAAAGGAAGAAAAACAAACATTTATTTTGTGACATTGTTATAGGATGGATTGCCAACTGCATCTGAGATGATGAAGTGCAAATGCATAAAGCAGACTTTGCTTTAAATATTCAACATTTAAAACACAAATTCTCTGCTTAGTGAAACAGGGCTCAATGAGCAGGATGTGTAAACTGATTAATGCAACAGATGCTTAATTAAAAAACTAAAGAAGGTATTTAATCCGAATCCCATCCAAGCCCCTTTCAAAAATAAGTTGTTCTTTTCTTTAGATAACCTTCAGTAAGTACTGTTTACACAGAATTGTCTATAGTGAAGTCATCCTCAAGCAAGAGAGTCTCAACTTAAAAGCTTCTCACAGGTGAATTTTGGAGGGACCCCACATACAGAGCACTTTGGTTGGAGAGCCAGAGGAAAAGCTCTTTCCAGCTTTTCTCAACAGCTCATTTTGCTGAGCAGGTCTTAATTGCACTGAGATAAGCCCCTGAAAAGGCAGGGACACTCAGGAAAGTGGCATAAAATAGCTCAGTTGAAATCATTCTCTCCTTTCTGTAATATCTCTGCACTTTACCTGAAGACACAAGTCCTTGAGCATCTTCAATACAATTAAAAAAACCGTCAACCAAAGAAATGCAGTATTAGTGATTCCTCAAAAAGATTTAGACTTTCCCATATACTATTGGCAAGACCAAAAGACTTACTATGGATTAGTAAACTTCTGTAATATTATATTAAATCATAGCAAAGTTCACAAGAATAGAAGAACAGAGTTCATGTTCCACCCTTTCTCATGAACAATGAAAATGTCATAAACATAAGAAAAAATGATTCTATAATAATGCAAATGTAAGACTATTCTTATCTCTAGTCTACATGAAAGACTTCATCATTGCTATTGTAACATTATTCTTAGTCCTTTTAAAAAAATTCATATGGTTTTGAACCCTTCATTACATATATAAATTCTTTATTTCACAGTGGATATATCCCCTTTACAGATTTTTCAAAGCATTATATGAACTCTTACATGTCTGTGTCTCACTCGCCTTTTTTTGTCCTTCAAACACCTACTGCACCATTGTTCCCATTAAGACCTTTTGTGCTATAGCTTCCCAAGTGGAAAAAAGGTGCCTCTTCAGCTTGTTATTATACTTTAAAATCCATACATAACCTTTCTCATAATTGTACTCTATTTAGAAGTCCAGTTTTGATAGTATGACTCCCAGAAACGTCTTTGCATCAAATTATGGCCAGAGCCGACTAATTATTTACCAGAAACTGAAAGAGTTTAATAGAGCTGGAAGGATTCCAGCCAGGATTAGTATTACTCTCTTCAGTTTCACACTGCAAGTGTCAATTCAGCCAGCAGATATCGCACAAGAGCTTCTAAAAAATTCTATTTTTTGTATTTTCAGACCTAAAATCAATATGTAAAAAGTCATTTCACTAAGACAATGAAAGACAAACTCCTGAAGGACTTTGCATTATTCGTTTGTCTCTTAATGAGTTACCCCATTTTAGAGCATTTTGAGGTCAAGAGAGGCAGATCATTTAAGATGCAGATATTATGCAATCAGAAATGAGAATATTTTCATTCTATTAACATTAATACTTTGTTAAAATCAACGTCATTGCCTGAAGAATTAAGGAAATTAATAAAAAATGGTTGAAGGGATAAAAAAATTTTGAAGTGATAGAGAATCAAATGTATAAAAATATTTTTGAGTGGTCTGCTTCTAAAAAGAAGGAGGAAATTATTTTAAAGTGAGGAAATGTGTAACAAAATCAGAAGACTTTATTCTTCTACATAATTCCAAAGATTTTAAGGAATCTAGCAAACTGATTTGAGCTAAGTGAATAATCACTAATGAAGAAAGCCAATTTACATTCTCTAAATTTCTCTGATGAAATTTTGATGAAATGTTATTTCTCACAGAAAACACGATGCTACAAAAAATTTGGAAGTTTATTGGGAATATTTGCAAAGAAATAAATTAAGCTGATACAATAACTGATTTAATGATATTTATAAAATTAAATACAAATGGAGAATACTTGAGCTCATCTCTGTTTACACACAGAGAAATTCCTAAAAGCCTAGATTTTTTGTCAGACTACAGGTAAAACAGTGAAAGCATCCTGATATAATTTTTAAACTACATAAGCAATGTCCAAAAGTTTCCAAAAGCAAATGTTACCAAGAGCTGTGCATACATCTGAATAGCTTGGAACTAAAGAGAGAAGACGAGGTAAATTTACTGCATTTACTCAACATGTAAAGTCAGCAAATCTAGTGTGGGTTTAGTCAACCATTTCTACCCCATTTATTTTGCCCTCAGGCCTTGGTTGGGAGCCTTTTTTAATTTACTTGTTACAGACAATGTAAGTACTGTGAGTTTTAATCAAAAACTTCACATTTTTCTCATCATTGCTGTTAAAATAAAAATAAAATCCCAGAAAATACTCAGAAAATATTTTTGAGAGAGACAGCAAAGCAAACTCTCATTGTCAGTCTAGAAGAGGTTGAGATGCCTCTGCAGCATGGTGCATGGCTGTGCTCATGTATTTTCAAACAGAGTGAACTTAAAGTAACAAATCTTTGCTAAGCCCTTGTGTAGCAATGGGATAAGTAAAAGAGCAGGGAAAAGGAGAAAGTTTCCTCCATGAAAACTAAAAAAAGTTTTGTCTAGCCAGGAGAAAAAAAAAAAAAAAGGAAACTTCGAGGAAGTCAGGATATCAGGAGAGGCTTTGTACATTTTCATCAACATATCCTTTACATTAGTTTCTCAATCCACCTCTTCTTGTAAGCAGGTTCCTGCCACTCCTTATCACATTACAAACTGTGTACATGGACAGACACACATACACACTCCTAAACCTGACAGGCAGCAGCATCCATTCGCGTCTAAAGCAGGTATAAAATCAACCTGATTTGTGGTTTCCTGGCTGACAATAAACTGCTGTCAAATCTTTGTCTCTTTTGTTCTTCAGTGACTGGTAACCATGGATACCCAAGGCAATAAAGTTCACTGATCCACAATGCTGTAATTCAGGGTTTGTTGTAGCTGATTTTGTTATGGAACCCCCAGAAGATAAAACTAGTAATTCAGGGTGAAATGGAAATTAGCTACTAGTTAAAATTTTGCTTGTGTTTTAATAATAATAAAAAACATGCTTTGTTGAACAGCATAATTACTTTCTCTGAATAATTTATGACAGCCAGTCTGCCCCACTGAAATGTTCATATTAATTTTAATGAGCTTGTCAAAGCTCTTCTAGCCTTTTTATACTGAATAGATTTAGCTGGGATAATATTTTAACCCATTGCTCCTTTAAACAAAGATAAAAATCTGTTTCATATAATTTTTTTCAATTTATAAAATATAAATATAAAACATCTATAGTTTATTCAAATAGTAGTAACATAATGATTATTTATAATACAGATTATATTTCCAATATAAATTTAAAGTTTACTTCTGCAGGGATAAAAAAAGTCTTAGGAAAAAAATATTTTTAGCTAGCTGGACTAGAGGGCATAAGTGTTTCAATTACAAGTGTTTGGATGCAATGTTTGCATTTACATTAGTGATTTTTTCCAAAGTTTAAATTTTTAGCAGCTATAAATTTTCAGTTTATTCTGAGCAGACTGTAACATATCTGATGTGCATGATTTTGTTGTTTCCTACTGTCTAGCTCTCTAGACTTTCATCCAATAATTTCTACTTTTGCTGCTTTTCAACACTAAAATTATTTTGAATTATTTTTCTACAAATAGTATAGAAACTGATTATATAGATATCATTCCAATTTCACCTTTTTCTTGGATGCCTTCCTCACGGCATTCCTGATGGGCCTCTTGGAGCATCAGCATTTACCCAATGAATGTTTTTTTTAATCTCTACTCAGCCATGTCAGGACTAAGAGTAAACTCTGGGGTAAAAGATACAAAAAAATCTGTGTAAGTTCTAAGGTTTGTGTGGAAATATAAGGAGCAAGAAAAGAAATGTTATTACTGCTACATCCAAAGGGATCGGAACATGCATCCTTTAACTAAGTGAGTTTGGATTAGGTGACACAGTTTTTTTTTTACATGAGGACTGATCTGTTTCTGACAACATTTTCTGAACTGCAGAAACCACTTTTTTGTATTTTCATCATTCTGGTTAGGAATAGAAACAATATTCTTCAATAGCCCATAAAACTCATTAAATGTATCTATATGGCTTGGGTGAGGTAAATTTCCATTAAAAACACCCTGGTAATAAAAGGACAGGATAATTTACTTCCTATTTAATCTATAATAAATTATGTCAAAATCTTCTACCTGTAAAAGTCTATGAACTGCAGTCTTAAAATCTGAAACCAAATTTTGTAGACAGTGACCTCTAGTTTATTCTTATACTGCTATAACTTTTCAGAATTTTTTTTAAACTCAGCACTTAAATTGATGATGTTAGTCCCTGACGGTGATAAGTTAGTTTGTCTGGGACATGAAGACTCATTCAATATACAGATATTCTGCTACTTAAAAATAAATTACTGAGAAAGAATTCTATTCCAAAATTAGGTTACATACAATATTAGTTTAAAAATTTTAAATATTAAAAAAAATGCTAGGAGATTAATTTAAGTATAAGGAACTAGTAAATTATGAGATAAGTTAATATAGGTAAGTGCTTGCATGATGGACTAATGCTGCTTCAGTTTTAAAAGGTTGGTACAGGCTTAAATATTATGCAATCCCCAGTAGCCACAAAGATGGCTGTTGTTAGAATACAAACCAAAAATATTTGAGTTTTCATTTTTTTAAAAATTTAAGTATTTGTGGGAATGTAACTCATAAATTACTGCCATTTGTGCTAAAATTCAGCCACTGTGTGCTATGAAATGGGACAGAATCTCTTAGTGACAACAAATAAAATGCTAATTCACTGACAGATAATTTATTTCAGTCCTCTAGATGCTTGAATCTGGTACAATTGAGCTTACATGTAACAGACAAATATGCCTTGAGAATATGCTTTCATGAGATGCTTCAAATATGCTTATTTTATTATAATGCATTCAAAATCATTTTTTAAAAAAGTATGGTATTCTGTGGAATGGAAAGTATTTGTTTATTTTTCCTCTTTTCCATGATACCACTCCAATGCAACAAGGACTTTTAAAACATTTTGTCTCCACTGGCCTCTAAGTCCACCCATGAGCTACAAGAGAGTTACTCCTTATAAAATTAAATACAAGAGGAAAAAAATAGATGTACATTAAGTTGCCAAAAAAATCTGTAAGATATGGAAGGACATGAATTTTTCTTCCCTGAGAATCTGAAACTTTAAAATACAAAACAAAAACAAAAACAAAAAGATCCCCCCAAAAATAAAAAGCCAAAAATGCTTAAAGCCTGCAGTTTGCATTATTTCTCTAAAAAAATTTGTTTAGCATGCAACCTTTAAGACATAAAGATTCAAGGAAAATCTTTTAAACAAGCTTATAAACCAAAGTGGAAGACTTATTCCAGTAATTTTTACCCTTTTAATTTTTTTTGTAGTATGTTGAATTACAATTCTGACTTATTTTTTGTGCTCCTGATTAATACTGTGTGAGCTTTAAAATCTGTTGCAGTCCTTCTGTTACTATACTCAAAATTATGGTGGGATTGCAGCCAACTTTATTTTTTGCAATTTTTACATTTCAAATCTAACCAGCAGTTTTTTGATGAATCTCAAATTACAAAACTCCTCTTTATTTCTCACTCAATAGTCAGAATTACAGCAATTATAAAACTGTAAAACAAGAGTGAAGTTTTATGACTTTCCTTAGAACTATAACAAAATAAACCCCACTATTATCTCAGAAGACTGAGATTTAGAGAATCTGGAATTTCATTTTGCAATGCACTGAAGACACCCTGTACTCGGAGAACAAGTGCTCGTTTCTGATTGCTCTTTTTCCATCCAGGCGTCACATTCACAGGAGTGACGATGCTCTGGAGTGTGACCTCAGCCTGTAACTGGGAACCTGGGCAAAATCCAGGTGTCTGGAATAGCCAGGTGTATCATATTAATTTGCAATCCCATCATGTTTCTTAGAAACTAGAAAAATATAGTGTCTGAAGAAATAAACCATCATTTTAATATATGTTTTTTATGGACTTACAGCACTAGATATAGTAAGAACTATAATTGCCACAATAAGACTGACATAGACAACAGTGAAGGTCCACAAGTCAGAGATGTACACATAAAACTGAACATCCTTTAGAGTTATATTAGGGTGAAATGAAATAGCCTAATACATGGTTAGGCCATGCTTCAAAGCTGTACCACTAACAGCTTTGCTTTAGGAAAATATGTCATCAGAGCATACCACAACAATTCTTTCCTGGAGCACTAAATTACCGCCCCTGTCAAATCAAACCTAGGATCAGTGGTCCTATGCTGCATGTCTGATATTTCTGAGTTGAAAAAAAAAAACCAACTTAATGAACCTAAAGGTTTAAACACTCAGAAAACAAAGCTCAGCTATATTTATTTTCTGCCTCCCATTACACAGCCAGGAAAATACCATTCAATTAAACATTTCCCTCAGGGTAGTAGGTTACTGCTCATGGAATATACAAATGTTGAATATTAGAATAAGCATTTCCAGCAGATTGAGGGAAGTGATCCTGCACCTGTATTCACCCCTGGTTAGGCATATCTGGAGTGCTGTGTCCAGTTCTTGGGCTCCTTATTATGAGAGATGCGTGGAGTTCCTGAAGCAGTTCCAGCAGAGGTCAGAGACGATTATTTAGGGACAGAATCATCTATCTTATGGGGAAAGGGCAAGAGAAATGGGCTCATTCAGTCTGGAGAAGAGATAACTGAGATAGGACCTCATCAGTGTCGGTCAGTGCCTGAAAATGGGCTGAAAGGATGGAGCCAGACTCTGCTCAGCTGTTGCCAAGCAATAGGACAAAAGGCAGCAGGTAGAAACTGATGCACAGGAAATTGCAGCTGAGTATGCAGAAGATTGAGATTTAGAGAATCAGGTGACCAAGCACTGCCCAGAGAGGTTGTGGAGTATCCCTCACTGGAGACATTTAAAACTGGACACAATCCTGTGCCTTGCGCTCTCAGATGACCCCAGTTGAGTAGTGCGGCTGAACAAGACGACTTTCCAAATGTATCCATTCTGTGCTTCTGAGATCTGCCATGACATCAGAAGTGTCTACAACATCTGCACTGAACTAATTTTTTCTTTCCTGAACATTTTGTCTTCATTATACTTCACGGAACTAGTACAGAAATGACAGCATGTTTTTGCACATCATGTTTGCATAATCTGTATATACTTTAAAAGAACAGAGTAAAGGATGACAGTAAAACCTTTGTTTTGTCTTCTGGTTTGAATGCTGGTCGCAAAATGCTGAGCACAGTATGTAAAAAATAACTGGAATTAGAGAAAGTAGACCAAGGAGCTTCCACTATAGAGTGTTAATGTAAAGCTAGACAGTGAGTTAATGTTTGGGAAAACTCAGATAAAGAGGAGAGGCAACAGGAAAAAATGGACAGCCTAAGGGCTAATAATCAATTTGGAGAAAACCCTTAAAGGAAGTAAGAAACTAAATACAAATTAAGATGACAAAAACAGTTGAATGTGACAGGGAACAAGAGGAGAAAACAATCGAGGATCAAATTCTATTAATGTCTATTATATACAATAAGGAATACACTCTAAAAATAGCACATGGCACCAAGACAGGAAAGGTAATAAGTCTGATATCAGAATAAAAAAATTTCCCTAGAAAAGGTGTGACATAATTCAATGAACTGGTTTTACATTTGTGGAGGAAAAAAAAAAGTGCAAAATTCTCAGAATAGGGGATAGTAATAAAAATTTAAATATGTGTATTTATATATTTATTTCCATTTTAATTTTTGAGCCTTGAAAGGAAAGCTTTTAAATTTCAAGTCTTATCTAGAGTAAGCAATTCTATTGAATTTTTATTCTAAACTCAAAAAGGTCTTCTCTTGAGAGAAATTAATAAAGAAGTTAGAGTAATGAGTTTCCTTGTTCATGCAAAAAAGAACCTGCTTTATGGAGAATTCCATGAGCAAGTCTAATTCTGCCTTTTTCTGATGCTAATAATGACTTTAGCCTTATTCAACATATCTTCAAATTTTCTTGTCCAAGCCAATCTCAAAGGCCGCCTGAAAGTTCCATTCAAACATACATGTTTATATGGCAGATCATTCTAAGTTGGTCATCATATGACATTTCTGTGGGTTACAGATGTTGTGCTTCTGAAGCAAATTCGTTATTCCTGAAATTTTATTTTTGTTAACATGGCATCTTTCCTGAAAACTGCAGTGAGAAACATTTCTCTACATGGCAGACCCATCCATGATTACGGCTTCCTACATTTTTGCTCTTAACTTCCCATCACTGCTATTTAAACTAAAGCTCATGTCTGAAGAACTGATTATCCATAATCTCTAGTATAAATTGAAACACCCTTTGAACACTTCTAATCTCTCAACACTATCCTAGTTAGTCTCTTAGTATCCTAATGGGTACTAAGATTGGCACTGGAAAATATTCACTGAGCAACTCAACCTTCTGTTTCTTCCAGAGAGTAAGTGATACACTAGAATGCATACTTCTGCATGTATGAAAATTTAAGATTATCATTGACAAACAGATGTTTTTCCATGGCACGATGCAGTCACGTGGCCATTTCAGCTCATTTTTCACTTTTGTTGAGTTTAATAATATTCATGAATCACTGTGACTCCTCACCAGTAGCCTTGCATCTGTGCAGAGTGTTCAAATACTTGGTGTGGGAATGGATCCTCCCTGCATACCACATTCTGCCACTCCACTCAAAGGATGCTCAAAAAAGCACCATTAAAGATGATTTAAGGTTATTCAGTGGTATACAGTTCAGCTTGAACTGAAGTATTGGATTTTAACAGCCATTTCAAAAGTTCAATAAATATTTTCTTTCTTTCCTACCAGTCAATTTCTTTTTAGAAGTTTTGCAGAGAAAAAGTAAGAAAAATAACCTCTTAATCACTAAATAGATCTTTTTTTCTATACAAAACGTTTTAGCAGGTATTGATTTTATTCTTCCCTTTGGTAACCTCCCAGATTAATGTGCTATTGTGGATTCAGAATTTAGAAAGATTGACACCCCTCCCCACCATGTTCTAAAAACAACTAATTGAGAAATAAAAACTTTCAAAAGAATATTTGAGAGAATATAGAATCACTCAGTTATCAGATGAGACCTTTTATCTAGGATCATGTACATACCTGATAGTAATCACTGTGCTTCAGGAGTAGCTAAGGATCTAACCCACAGCTCCTTTTCTTTGTAATATGCTCTACATATTACTTCCTGCAAATAATTGGAGGTCTTTAGCATCCACAGTCAGACATTCCTGCCTTTATATGCAAGAAACTTAGCCACCAACCTAATCTCCTATCACACTAAACCACAAAAAATAGTGTAAGAATAAATATTTAAACATGAATATGTCATTCTCTGTTCAAAATCATTAAGCATCATCATCTTAGAGCATATTTTTAATACTTACTCAAGCTCCTGTTCACATCTATCCCAAATTTCACTGACATATGCAATGCTAAAGAAAGTTCTTACTCAGTGAATAG
>PYHW01010703.1:2035894-2049807 GCA_013186435.1 Turdus rufiventris
TTCCCTTAATCACATACTTAAAACCAATCTCAGAAAAAAATTATCAGTTTTCAAAAGACTTTTCCAAAGGAAAGAAACTGCTTAGGAAAGGATATTAAATACTCACTGATCTTAAAAAAATTAAAAAATTCAAAAAAAACAAAAAGAAAACAAAAAAACAAAAACAAAAAACAAAACAAAAAATAAAACAAACAAAACAAACAAACAAACAAAAACCAAAACAAACAAACAAACAAACAAAAAAAAAAAAAAAAACAACCACGAAACCAAAAACACAACTTAAAAAAACAGTTTAAGCAAAGTTATGGTTCAGAAAAAAAAGAAACAACAGCACAGCAGCAAAGTTACATATTCAACTATATTCAGATGTTTTAAAAAAAAATTTAGGGGACATCAACTTATAGCCTCAGTATTAATTGTTTTACATCTATTTAAGCCTTTAAGGTCTTGCTGTGCTGGGGCACAGTTCATTTTCTTCACAGTCACCATCATACACAACAGAGTGCTGCTTTCCTGGGGATAGCTGAACATCAGCTTACCCATTGGAAGCAGTGAATGAATTCATTAGTTTGCTTTGCTGTGTGCAGGAACTTTTCTTTCCTGGTTAAACTCTATTTCACTCAGTCCACAATTTTCTCACTTTTACCCTCATGATTCTCTCCCCTGTCTCACTGGGGGGAGTGAGCGAGCAGCCGCGTGGGGATTTTTGCCAGCTGGGCTTAAACCACGACATGTATAAAATCCAGTAACATTGAGGGAAAGAGATGTATTAGATCCTGTCTTTTAATTAGTCTCTGAACTTTCCAAAAGCTTTCCTTTATCCTATAGATGCTAATTTTCCACTGTGTTTAAAGGCTTCCTATAATTAAAAATACTGTGACTTCATTAACTAAAATTATTGAAAGAATAGGATAAAAAAAGAACAATTGATCATTTTGTATTATGAAAATAAAATCATAGAAAAACAAAATCAGAAACAGAATTAATTAACTTGAATATCCGTTCTTCAGATGTCCGAGGGCATAGGCTGTTGCAAACTATCTTACTAATTGGAAATAAAACAATACAATTGCTGGACCAAATAAATCTCTAAGAGTACACAGAGGATAAAAATGTCTAGTTGACTTTGATCTTTCATTTTTTAATTTGTTCTTCATTATGTTACTTACACAGGAGTGCCTTTGATATTCTGAATGCCAGAAATAGATATCTGCTTACAAAAAGATACATAAAAGTATATCTTTGCCTCCTGTAGGAAAAACATAAATGATTCTTAGCTAACTGTATACTCGGCTACATTTTGTGGACAAAACCCATCAGGGAACTGACACTTTGCAGAAAACTAAAATAAAATTTTCAAAGTATGATCTAGCTAATAAATGCATAAAAATATTAAATTATGTATGGGATCTAATACTGGAAATTTAATAAACCTTAAATTCTTAGGAAAAAAATAGGAGAGGATAGGTAATCATGATTCCTTCCAGCCCTCATTCTCTGCCTACTACCCCTGCATTAAGGCCAGTTGCTTTTTCTGGGAGGTGCATCTAAAAATATTCATGAAGAGTCAGTTTGAGTTGTAGTCCCTGTGGGACTTTCATGGGCTTCTTTTCTTCCTTATGGAACATGTGCCTGCATAAGATGCATAAAATGTAGTTATCAACTCTTTCCGATAGAAACTTCCAACAGAAATACACAGAGAATTCTCAGGAATGAAAAATAAGGCCTTGAATGTATTCCTTTGTTAGGAAAAAAGTGTTTAATGTACTGAAATCTTGCAAAAATATTTCTGAGTATGAAAAGCCCCAAGTTTCTAGGGAAGTGACAACTCAGACTGAAGTATTTCTGAACCTTCTGGTCAAATCTTTCACCAAATAAAACATGAGACAGGATATTATTCAGTTCACTATTATATTCATACTAACATATCGTTTTAGGATAAATAAGTATTTAAGCACATATTTGGATTATTTAGAGGGGGGGAAAAGCCACCTGGAATTATCATGGGGAAAATAATCTAAGTGTCATCAGCCAAAGGTCTCATGTTGTCAGTATTAAAAAGATTGTTGTAATTGTATAAAGCCTGATATAGGATTCAAGATATAAGCCACTAAAGGAGGATAATATAATTACTTTTAATCAACATGACTACCTGGAAAATTGGTCTTGTCAAATTACGTTGGTATAATTTTTATGAAATTATAAATGCATTTGATAAAAAGTATCAAGGCACGAGGGTTTAACAACTGTGTAACATGCATCTCAAATCTCAATATGCTATGCAAATAGGGACTATCACCAATGGCTGTTTTCCTTTCATCACATTTTCTTGGGAGTGCTTTTACATTTATTTGTATTTTCACAGATCTGAGGACAAAAATAATTCAGTCAGTGCTGATAAATTTGGTTGGTGATTCAATGAGTGATTAAGGAAGACAGGATCAATCAATGAAGGAAAAATTCAATGTGGCAATATCTGCATTTATGAGAAGAGGATGAGAGTATGACAGAAATAGTTTGAGATGTAGTGATAGAACATGTTTTTTGAATGAAAGAGGCAGGTTTAGATGAGATGTTAGGAAGAAATTCTTTGCTGAAAGGATGGTGAGGCACTGGAACATGCTACCTAGAGAAGCTGTGCATGCCCTATCCTTGGAAGTGTTCCAGGCCAGGCTGGATGGGGCTTTGAGCAACCTGGTTTACTTAAAGGTGTCCCTGACCATGGCAGGGTCCTGGAACTAAATGATCTTTAATGTCCCTTCCAACCCAAACCTGTCTATGACTCTCTAGGCAGGACTCAGATGTATCTAAGAGACACAACTCAGTCTCTTTGCCTTTGCAATCAGCCTGAATATCTGAATATATCCCCAGAGACCTCAACACATGATTGTTGGAGTCAGTGAATCCTCCAGGCAGAAGCCAGAGTGCAGGAATTGAATTAAAGTCCTCAGATGGATTGAAACATGTTAAGCCACCCAAACATAGAAGGGGAGTTTAAGTAGAAGAATAAGTCTGAGTATAAGTTTGGATGTAGGCTTGAGTTTTAGGATAAATAAATAATAAGTAAGTCAGTAAGTCAGTAAGTAAGTTTTAGTGAGAGTTGCAGTATTTTTAGTAAGTAAAAGGTTCAAGATGCCAGAATAGAAGAACAGGTTCTAGTGAAGGGTAATAAACATACTAACACTTTCTGTAAAGGCTCCAGAAGCTCTTTCTCAGACACTACTTAGACAAAATAGAACTTCAGTGAGAATATTGCTTACATTTTCCAGATAGAACAAGATAGATTGCATATGTAGTTTATATATATCCTAGCGTGTTAAGAAACTGGGATTTTCATAGGTAGAGAGAAAGTGGTTTGAATTTACATGTTGGCTTGTTAGAAAAACCATATATAAGAATATGTATTGGGGAGAGTTGGTGCTTTTTGCTATTGCCTTTGCTTTTTGCCTTTTTGCCTGATGCTTTTGCCATCACTTTGCTTTGCCTGTCAGTGTCTCGAGTAGCCGAGAAGAAGATTGGAGCTCCAGCAGCAACACCAGCCTCTCCGGGACCCCCGGGGACAGCTCCTGCTTTTGTTCGGGACATTTTGCCAAACTGAGCATGGACTTTAATGTCTATGACTGTGCCTCTGAAGACTGATGTGCTTTTACAATAAATAACCTTTTTAGCAACTACTAGCTGCTTTAATAATTGAGAAATAACCTGGCATGAAGGGTGCGTCAAGAGCACAGGGAGAGTAACCCCACACATGATATACAAGGACACTTCACAGAAACACACCTGGACCCAATCCCAGTGATAACAAAAGGGGATGCAATAGTGACTGTCAAGGGAAAGAGGTGACACACAAGTGCAGCAGGGCATTTCTGTAGGTCCGAGAGACTGGAAATGTAGGATTGCAAAGCTCCTGTATCCCAGGAGAGAAGCTGTTATAGTACTAAGCTGAGAGTAAAGCCCTGATTTTAAATTACATTTAGAAGGAACATGAATGAAAGAAACACTACAAGAATTAGTCAAAACAGTAGAAGTCATTAAATGTGTAAGAGGAAAAATCCCAACAAACCTCAAGAAGATCTGTCAGATTGTCTTAAAGAATTGAGCAGTTACAAGTGCTTATACAGCTCTTCAGTTTAATTCACTACAAGTGAACACAGAAATTCAGAGAAAAAAGAGCAAAACACGTCTTTTCAAATGTAGATGGTTAACCACTGGAATGAGTAGTGAGAGAAGATTGCAGATGAGAATCTGTGTGGGTTCTGAATCTTACATGTACACAAAAAACTCTGGCTTGCTTCCAAGTTAACTATTGTACCTGAAGAAATATGTTCTAATTCTAATTCCAACATTACACAGAAAATCAGGAAGCCACAGTCTCTTCTGGATAGAAGTATTTTTGAACCAAAAGAGGATTTTTGTAAGCTAAAGAAATACCTTGCTCTATGTGCACTTTTTTTAGTTACATTTTTTCATATTCTAAATCAGAAAATGTCATCTTCATTTATGTGAAATTATCCCATCCTAAATTGTCAGAGCCTCCTTTAACCTTTAGGCAAACCTTTCTTGTCAAAAAAATTTCTAAACTGTCACTGCAACACAATCTAAATGTATTCTTTAAGACTACATAAAATGTGTTTACCTCAGCATATAATTGGGACTCAACATGATTACAGATTTTTCAAATTGTTGGGAATATTCAGCTATAAAAAGGTGAAATTTTTTTTGTTTTACTTTTCTGTGTATATTGTAGAGCTATTTTAGAGAAATAACCTACACCTCAGAAAAACTTAGAGGTTTTTTTGTGAATTTCCAGGTTAAAAAGTAAGGCTAGATCCTCGGGGGCAAGAGGTTCAGTACTAATTAAAAAATTGAGTTTAAAAGAAATTTTTCAGTATTTTATTTTCAATTTTACATAGTTAACCTCAACTGGCTTTAAAGGGGAGTAAAACTTTTCTGAAGGAAATAGGACTTGAAGTAACCTTCTGAAAATGTGATGTGCATTCTGTTGCCTGCAAGCATTCCTACAGGGCTGAAACCTCTCTAGAAAAGAGATCTTTGCACTTCTACGCCTGTATCTGTATTTTGGAGGAACTGGAGATGGAAACATGGAGGAAATTCACTTTTGGGAAGAAGAGAATGTTAGTTTTCTATTGTAGGAGAGCGAGCTTTAAAATTCTTTGCAAAAATACTGTGTTCTTTTTAAAAGGAATCAATAGTTTTGTAGATCATTCTCTCTGTATGACTGAATTTTACTTCCCCTTTCTGTTACACCACAGCTCAGACCCTGGAATGGAGCAGAGCTAGTAGCATATTTCTCTCTGTAATGGCACTTTCCAGCCATTCCTTCTCCTGTGTGAGATATCCTTGAGGACGTCCACCAGCTGCAACCACAAATACAATCTGGATCTATTTTTAAGAAAAGAGGGCAAATACACTCTTATACAAATGCTTTGGCTTTCTATAAACCATTAGAATTATTATATGTGAATTAGGAGATACAGCACAGAGCAATACACGGAGTGGAACACAACAACACTGAAAGATGGATGGACTAGTGTGGGTTTGTGGAATTTTCCAGACATAGGGATAATACAGAAACAACTTTATCAAAGGTATGGAAATACCTTGCAAGTAAACTTATTGCCTGGTTGATGTCGAGCCATGAGCTGATAGAAATTAAGTTATACGGCTTCTACAACTTCAGGAGAGGTTCAGAAATATATCCCAAGAATAATTTTGCAGTAGTGAGTTAATCTGTTGATGTTGTAATTGATCTCATAGAAATACCTAAAGGAACTGGAGTATGGATGCACTGTTCACTCACCAAGGCTTCAGCTATGCTCCTTCCAAGCTGGCTCTGAGCCCTGGTAGCTAAATGCCCAAGAAGGTCAAGGCAAAATCTGGGCCCTGACACCAATCTCCTAAAGTGACTGATGACCGAGTGCAGTGGTTTCTTTGGCTTTACAAAGGGCAAGCAGCACTGCTGTCACCTTGCAGTCTTTACCTTAGGCAGCCTGCCCAATTAGGGATTGAATGGGAATTGCAGGGTGCAGCCATACCTGTTTCCTGTAAACAGTTTTCATTAATTTTCTTAACTCCTACCTTTTTTATCTTATTTTTTTGGGCAATAGTATTTTTCTGATGTTGTGAGATTGATGACAAAATACTGAAATATTAAATGTTTAGCACTACATGCAGGCGGCTGAATTCATTTATCAGCTGTCATTTGTTTGCCATCAAAACTTCTGGTTTAGAAAGTATTGCCATTAGCATCTGGGATCTGAATAGAGGATGTAACACTGAATAGTTACACTTGGGACCAATAGCACCATTTATCATTAAAACTTTCTTAGGTCTCTTCATTACAAGACTTCATCTTCTTCATTGCCAAGCTTCAAATAGAAGCTGATAGTTTTCAGATCTCTTCCACTGACAAGTTACATTTTAAGGTATTGTCGGTTTTTATTTGAGAGAAATTTTGCTATTGCAAAAATAAATGTAATTTTGGAGAATAAAATTTAGAGAAAGAAAATATTTAGAAAAGAAATTTAGAAAAGAAAGTCTGATGACCTTTTCTTTGAAGTCTGGAATGACTACGCTTTGAAGGATGAAACTCACATGTTTGGCATTTTGACCTAGAAATAAAAAAAAAAAAAAAAATTCTGTTCCAATAAAAATGGTAATGTGGTAATTTCACGTGGTATAAAATATGTGAGAAAAGAAATCACAAGGGGAAACAGATGTGGTTAACTGGCAGCTGGAATCAATGCTTAAATCTGCAGGGAGCCCAGGAGCAAGTTCCAGCCACCCAGATTAGCTGTGTGTACTTGGCTGTGAGGAAGATATTTCCTGCTGCTACTTAGTGGTTCTTAGTCAGTAAAGTAACATTTGAAGAGCACAATTAGGAATACCAACACAATGAGTCAAGTTGTCAAAGTTACTTGCAAGAAAGATTAGACTGAAGTCTAGACTGGAGTTTTTCTGGCAATAAAGTAAACTTTGTTGCAGTTCTGGGTAAGGAGGATGAGGTGTAAGTGTGCTGGGGAAAAAAATACTGGTAACAGATGTTTTATTGGCAGTTTTGTAATCTGTTTGTATCTGAAAGCAGATCTCACCTGATACTAGGCATTCCATTAAGACTAGACTGCTCTAGGTTTTGTTCATTCTATGTTTCCTAACATCCATAGCTCAGTTGCGGAATTTCTCAGAAGCCAGGAATCCACCTGGAACCAAAAGTATTTGTAATTCAGATTTAGAGAATTCATGTACTCTGAAAAAACCCCAACATCTTAGACATCTTCAGTTAAATACTCCTTCACCAGGTAGATTTTACACTAATGCTTTTATGTCTGGTCCACAGTCAGAAAATACCTTTCTTCTTTACCATTGTGTGTGATCATTCAAGACATGCACATTCTGTAGTGAAGCAATTAATAGAAAAGAAATTTAATAATAGCTGTGTTAGAGGCAGATATTGCATAATGCATGGCAAATAAAGCATAGGATCATGGACCGCAGAATGATTAAGCTGAATTATAGAGTAGCTGTTCAGTAAGAGATAAATGAACTATGAACAAGTATACTGGAAAAACAGCTATCATTATTTTAAAACAATATTGTAATTCACACTTTCATTGTTGGTTTGTGCTTAATGTTGGAACTTGATTTTGGCAAGGCTTTACTTCACAAAGCAATTCTAACTTTTTATTGCAAATGGAATCTGAACAGGATGCAGCACACTTCATTTTAGCTTTTTCCTAGCTATTGTAGCTACTTTAATTAAGTAAATATACTGAGGAAAA
The DNA here is from genome assembly GCA_013186435.1 of Turdus rufiventris. NCBI lineage: Eukaryota > Metazoa > Chordata > Aves > Passeriformes > Turdidae > Turdus > Turdus rufiventris. Next base: position 2,043,694 of record PYHW01010703.1, read on the forward strand.
GAGGAACTGAAGCAATCGGTCAATTTTTGATCACATTCTTGTTTGTTTTAATAGGCAGCTCAGCTATTGACAGCCTGTTGACTCAGGTTCGAATAGTCCAGCATTACTGAAGGCAGAAATCTCACTGTTGAGGTAGATTGATGCCAAACAGGTTATGCTCGAGTACAATAATAAGGAAATTAGAAGGAATTAAAAGATTGAGATACAGATAAGGCACTACCAGCACCAGACAAATTCCTTCCTTCTTTGGCTGGATATTGCTAGTGATGTACACATCATGGACAAAAACAGGAGAAGTTGGAAGCCACTGTGCTGCTGGAAAGATATGACCTTGCTGCCATTATTGAAACTTGGTGAGAAGAATCTCATGATTGGAGTGTGGCTATCGATGGATACAGACTGTTCAGAAGAGAGGAAGGAGACTTCCCTCCTACATCAGGAGCTGAATTGAGTGTGAAGAGCTGTCTTAGAACAGGACAAAAGCCCATGGGTAAGAATCAGAGATCAAGGCAGCAAAGAGATCCTAAGAGCTGATGTCTACTACCGACCACCTGATGCAGACGAGCCTGTCGATGAAGCCTTCTTGCTCCTGCTTCAGGAGACATCGCTCTGACAGGCTCTTGTCCAACTGGGACACTTTAACATCCCTTCTGCTGGGAAAGTGGCACAGCGAGCTGCAGGCAGCCCAGGACAGCCCTGCAGTGCGTGGAGGATAACTCCTTGAGCCAGGTAATAGACAGCTGCACCAGAGGAGAGGTGGTACTGGGTCTTTTGGTCACCAATGCAAGTGAGCTAATCAGGGATGTCAAAACTGGAGGCAGCCTGGGATGTGGTGTGGAGTTTGCAGTCCTGAGGGATATGAGTCAATTAAGGAATAAAGTAAAAATCATGACCTTTAGGAAAGCAAACTTCCAGCTCTTCAAGGCAATAGTCAACAGGATCCCCTGGGAGACTGCCTGCAGGGACAAAGGTGCTCAATGGAGCTGGCAAACTTTAAGAGTCTTCCATAGAGAGCAACACCTGGCAATCCCAGGAGCAAGAAGCAGGGCAAGGAAGGCAAGAGACCAACATGGCAGAGTAGGGAACTGCTGGTCAAACTAAAGGGAAAGAAGCATTTAAGTGCACAGATGGTGGAAACAAGGACAAGTAATGTGTGCTGTTGTTAAGTTGCAATCTTGCTGTGCGAGTTGAAGGGGAAAGGTAATGGGGTTCACTCTGGTGGTGCACAAGAGAAGCATCAAAATTATCAGGAGATTTAATAACAAAGTTTTACTCGCAAACTTTAGAACAGTAAGGTAAAATAAGGTATTTTTCAAATTTAAAAACAACATCCAGTTTAAAGTAAGTCACTTCATGAACTTTATCTTAGGAAACTTAGAATTAGCCAACTTCAAGTTATCCAGACACAGCAAGGCCCTTACTGAAGCATTGACTGGAACTTTTTAGTCTGGCTTAAAATGTATTTCAATAAATTAGCAGAAGGAAGACAGAAAGAAAGAAGGAGAAGGTATATTAGTCAATGCCTTAGATCCAGCATGGCCTCAGCTACTTGGAAATCCATGGCAGTGGGGCTCATTAGAATCACAACATTGCCACTGCTTTTTATCTTCTCTGGCTTCCCAGGGTCCTCCCCCAAGCACATGCCTTCACTTTAATGTACCCCAGGGGACCACGGGGCCATCAGGAGAAATTTTAGGCTGTCAATGTGCCACATGGCTTGGCAGACACTCTAGGACCAGACCAGAGGCTCCAGGAGCAGGGTGTGGAGCACAGCACTGTCCCACCTATACAGAACTTGCCTGTCCCTTCCCTAACACACACACAGTCTACCTAGTTGTTTTAAGTCAGTTTATCAATTCTCTGGTCTCCTGTAGCCAGCAGCCCAGAAAGCAAATCATATCTTGGGCTGCATCATTGGCCAGTAGATCGAGGGAGTTGATTCTGCCCCTCTGCAACAGCTATTGCAATTAAACTACCTATACATACATATTTGCCAAGATCTATTTTTTAATTTTTAAAAGTTTTTTATGATACTGTTGTCTAATATTCTTATTTGAGTAAGAATTGTCTATAAATGTTCCAAGCAAAACCATAGAGAAGAATTCTTGCAGTCGTGTGCAGACTGTTTTTTAATAGCACTCAAAATCTTCAAGAGGAATAGCACAGAGAAGAAAAAATGCCCTACAAAAAATAATTTAAATATTTGAATGTTTTCAAAGTACTTTTCTTTCAATTAGTTCATTTAAAGTTGCTGGAAATCGTGCAGAAGCTGATATGATATAGAGCCACAGAGAAGCACACAATCCCAGACTGATCTACTTGTATCTTGAGCTTCAAATACATAGATGGAGACTTTTTCCTAGGAGCAAGAACAAACATGACATTTGAAGACTATTTCTAACTCTAATCTTATAACAGAACAACATATAACAGCACCCCTCTAAGGTTCTAAACAAGCATCTGCTATGCTCTATGAAAAAACAGTACACAATGCTGGAAATCATCTGGGAAGCATGATTCAGAGTTAATAAACTAAAATAGAAATCTGCCCATAGGGAAAAATAGAAAATGTACTTTTTAATTTTTTTTTTTTTCTCCAGAGAAACCTTTGAGAAAGGGTACTTCTGAAGCCTAATTTATGGCTGTCCATTTTCTTATGATGGAATATCTGGTTCTATTTAAAGAGAGAAAATATACATTTTTTTCTGAGAAACAGTGATAGGACTGCGAAAACCAGAATTGTTACCTGCACTAGAAAATAACCAAAAGATAGTTGTGTCAGTTGTCTAGCAAAACTGCTAGCCTAACACAAAAAGAAGCTAATTATCACACTTCATCCCTGAAAAATAACACAGATCTGTTACATATAGAATTCTTGAGACTTATAGTTTTTGGCTACTTTGTTATTCAATAGCTAGAATCCAAATACCATTCAGTTTTTCTACCCAACAATATAATCTTTTTAAAGAGGACACAGTTTCTCCAGATTTGGATGTATTTCCCAAACTGCAAAGATTTTCATGAGTATTCTCTGACTGCATCAAATATACTTCATCTATTCTCTAAGCACCCTGCAGTAACTGTCATCAGGCCTAGACTATTTAAGAGTGCCTTAATTAGGTTTTTCCTGGCATTGGTAAATGTTTCACCTGAATGAAATATCTAAGTTTTCTTTTCTGCAGCTGTGTCTCAGCAGTTGTCACTGTCTGACTCAATACTGCACAGATGTGATTCCAGCTGCTGAGTTTAGCTGCAAGGTTTTGATGACAATGCCAGTCCTCCCTGATCTGTTATTGTACCATCTTGTACTTTGAAATGTTATATTCATTTCCTCAATTGTATTGTTTTTGTCTTCTCCAGTTCTTCTCTACCATGTTGTTTTATTAGTGTACTTGTCATTAAACTGCTTCTCATTTTTCTATTCTACTCTGAAGTCATCTGTTGAAATGTTAAGCAGTTGAAATGTTGAAATGTTATTCAGAACAGATACTGGTGGCTGGTCTTGTGATGGTGACAGAGCTGTTCAAGGAGTGTCTGCATTCTCAGGAATCTCTATTTTTTGATTTGTGTGTAAATCTCTGTGTGTGTGTGCACGTGTGTGTGTGTGTGTGTGTGTCAGTCGTTGGTGCTATCCACATAACAATCAGTCTGTTCTGTTTCCTGCCTGCTGGCTGCACAGTTACCCAGGCTTGATGTGAAAGGGTCACTGAATCAGTCAAATGCTAAAAGTCAGTAGAAAATGTGCCTTAAGACCTGCCTCATGACAGTGCCACTATTTACTCACTGACCTTCAGAGAGGTCAAGATTTGATGCTGCTTTGCTCCTCCTATGGCAGCAGCTGGTAAGGATTCTTCTGAGTTATTGTATCTACTCAATTCTTTTGTCATACTGGATAAGAGAAGTCTTTCTCAAACGGTCTGGCAGTTCATGCAAGCAAAGGTCAGTAAGGTAAGTGGTAGATGAAGACTAATTACTTTCTTGGATGTGTTGGCTCTCCTGTAAATATGTGGGTTTCTTTGACAAGTAGATCTGAAACTGTTCACTGGAGAAAGAGAAAATGGTAACAGCCTTGAAATCTATTCCCTATCCTGGATCAACTTCACAATGAGATTGATGCTCCACTACTCCTAGCTGTTAGGAATCTGATGAGTTATTTGATCCTTTGCGTCCTGCACATCACCTGCCAACGTTATTCCCTGGATGGCAGGAATAGGACTCTGACACTGAGTGTGAATGGCTTATCTGTATTTTTAAATAAAATAGAAATATATTTTACACTTTATTTTACTATCTTGGCAAGATGTAATTCTCCTTGAACCTTGGCAATTCTCATGTTACCCTTACATATGACCTTTGAGAGTTGATACAACACCCGGAGTCCTGGCCCCGCTCCCTATATACTCTGCAGAGCTAGCTTGGGGTGCTATCATGTAGAACAGGATAAGATATTAGAGGTTTTTTTATCCTAAGGATTTCAGTTTATTTCTCAGATGGCTTCCATGGGGAAAGGCAGAGAACAATGAGGCCGAGTCACAGGTCTTGGGATATTTCAAGGGTCAGGAAAGGGGAGGGTGTATTGGCTTCTTTCCAATCCCCTTGCAGACGGTCAGTCCATAGGTTTTACAGGGGTTATAGGGTTACAGAGTTACAGGGACAGATCATTCTTAAGGCATCAGGGTAGAGGGTTACAACAGAGAGATATCAATTTTTCCCTGATCAGATGATTTTTCTGTTCTATGCAAGTTATCAGCTTGTTTGGCACTTCACAGATGGTAATTCAGGCTAGACCTCAATTATACAAGATCTTTCTACACACCCTTTGCTTGAAATCCTAAATCCTTGCAGTTTCATTGATTTGTATAGTCTTGTACAGTTCTGTATCAACTAGTCCTTTAACAACTTGATTGTACTTAGTTCCCCTGATGAATGAAAGGATGCCTTTTAAATTTGAGAACTTAATGGAAGGGGTGTATGAATAAGTATAAATTACGCAGCAAAATCCAGCATATCAGCCTCTTCACAGTAACCACCTGCACCTTGTACCTGCCTAATCCTTCACTAAAAGAAGAGTAAATTGATCTGTCTTTACAGTATGACCATAAGTACAATTGACTACTTTGCAAGTTTTTACTTCATTCAACCATAACTTGCACCCAAGATTTAACTATCTTTCTGCATTTAATATTCCAGTGTAATTAATTTGCATTAACTCATAATTATATTCATACTATACTGTGAAGTTATTTTCTCATTGGATTAAGAGATATTTAATGTTGAATTTTGCTAAAACAATGATCACATTACTAATTCTACTGTCTATGCAATGCGACAACATAAAAATCTTAATATTTCTCAAATATTCAAATATATAGCTTCAAATATATAACACTTTCATATAGAGGTACCGACTCATTTATTATAACCAAATGTGACATTAGAATACCACAAAAAGTCCTCAGATTAAAGAAAAATTCTATTGATCATTTCCTAAAATTATATGAACCTGCAAAGATCTTTATCCCATTCTGTCTTGTTTCTTCAGTAGATTGTTACAGTGTTCTTAATTCAATATCACCCTTATATTTCATTTTTTGTCCCAGTAGAACAAAGGCTTTAAAAGTAGGAACCATGACTATCATTCTGTCACATTTTAGTTACTCCTTTAATAAATCCCTTCACAGCATGAAATAATTCAAATTCTTCCATGTTGTTTCCTGGAAGAATCACTTAATAAAGATGAAATTCATTTTACTACTACTTTCAAAAAAATTATTATCTTTTTGGATGGTGTCTGGTTAACTGCTCAGGAATATCTATCACCCATTTGTTAAACTTTTTTTACCAACTTTTCTCTCACATTAACCCTCTATTTCTGTAATCTCTGAGCCCAACAATGAGAAGGTAGTTGGAATATGCTTTTTCATGCATGCCTCCTAGGTATGTGAGCTGCTGCCAAGTGAGGGGAGACTGGTTTATGTGTAGTGAGCATCAGGATTGCTAAAGCAGGACTGGCAGCTAGAATGAGAAGATGCCAAGGAATTAGTTTTCTTAATAAATTAGGTTTCTAAGTAAGTTCTGACCACATCTTGTAGGAAAAGCAGCTGCCTCTTATCA
>PYHW01010703.1:2056629-2077789 GCA_013186435.1 Turdus rufiventris
TTTAAGTTTTAGATTTCTTTGTCTCTTTTCCAAGAAGAACATCTTTAGCTAGAGATGATCTATTACTCCTGGTTATTAATACAAGTAATTGGAAGACAGGTAATTGAATGCAAGTTAATTATGATTTTACAGTAAGCAATATTTAGATGAGATATACAAAGAGTTCTTGGAAGACAGAATAATAAATTGTCAAAGTAGATAAAAAAACCCAAACTGTAAGTTAAACTGCTACAAATAATTTTGCATTTTTCCTTTTACAGTAACTTCAGTTGCATTTTTTATGTTTAATTTAGTAGCATGTGTGGTTTTTTTTAAATCTCAAACAGAGAGAATTCTTATTATGTGTTTGAAATACCTCATTGGTTTGCATTTAAGCCTGTGTTCTCTTCTGTCTCTGATTCTACAAAAAAGATAGCATTTTTCAAATTTTTGTTTCCTATCTCTTCAATATTTTATCACCATTTCTTCAATACATTTTTTCCCTTTTTATTGATCTGGATTTTTCAGAAGGGAAGTTACTTTAGATATTTTAAATGGAAATTAGATACTGTGTCTGGAGCAGGCTGTGAAACACTTTCATGTTTTGCTGTTATGATTCTTTATTTATTAAACTTCCAACCCTTAGCAAGTGCAACTGCACAGAACATGTTTGAAGTCGAATTACATGACCTATTACTCTTTCATTTTTTGCTCAAATATATAAATTGAAAAACTCTGGACAAAAAGAAGACAGTGTATATTGAACATTTGCAGGTTCTGGCATTGGAGACAGAGGAACTTGAAAAATATATGTGATAAAGCAGCAAAATGGCACAGAGGAACAAAAGCAATGAAAGTCTTCCTGAGGGAAGACAAATTTAAAAGTTTCCAACATATCAGTCAGCAAAGGCATTTCTGATCCCTTGCTGAAATACTGCTGGCAAAGAGTTCATAGAAGTCAGAACATCCTTCTCTGTGTGGAGCTCTCCACCTGGGTTGAAAAGAAGACTCCAAACTTGTTTGAAAGGAAACCAAAAATGCATTGAGAACCATAAAGAAGCAAAGAAAAAATCTTAGGAGAAGGGAGAGTAAATTACCATGTATTGCATTGCTTTCACAAATAACTAAAATTCACATAATCAAAAATGAAAGTTGCATTGTACAAATTGTTGTTTACTGATTAAAAGCCATTATATTTGCTGCTATATTTAGATTATTTATGACAAGACTGATTGAGAGAACAGTTCTGATTTACAGAAGCTAGATGGGATCATTATGAACATATAATTTTATTTCACATAAAATAAGCCAGAGAACTTCTACCTATTATTGGGTAGATTAATGATAATTCTAATAGCCTTTAACCAAACAGAATTAACTAATGTCATGGTTGGACAACCTTTTCCATGGACCAGGTAGGTAATTTTCCTCTTATGTATATTCAAATGATTAAAATGGAAACTCACTTCTGAAATTGATCAAAACTTGCAGTAATTCTTGGAAACCTAGTTTGCCATTATTTCAATCTACATTGTTTATGAACTGCAACACCAACTTGAACAGATTCTCTGGTAATACCCTCTGTAGGTGGAACTGGACATGAGCACAATTCCTCCAGCCTTGGTCTAAGAAGATGCAGGAGGAAGGAGAAGGTATTACCTAAATGTGCAAGAAAACTTTTACTTGCTTTATACATTCCACATCACAATATGTTTATATCTGTGTACATTAATTAAAACCAATAGATAAGTGCTGTATTGAAGGAGACCTAGAGTTTCAGTCATTGCATTTAAACAGGAAGCACACTTGTAAATAAACTGTCATCTACTCCAGTGAAAACACTGGGATGGTACCATTATTAGTGACTAAATATAATCTCATGTCTCAATTGATTGAAAACTCCAATACAGAACATGCCACTGTGTGTTTCAGGCGTGTGAGGTTTCTGAAAATTATTCTAATGCTGCATTTCCTAGGACCTGATTAAAACTTAATTGACATTTTTGAGGGTGAAATACTGCATTTCTGGATTTTCCCAGAGTTACCTTTAGTTTTTCAGTACAGATTCCAGACAATTATTTATATTTTAGTAAAGGCAAGTGCACATACATGGGAGGGATGGACTCTTTAGGGAGCTTGTTATCTGACACAATTGACACTATGGAAAGATGGTTCTAGGTGGAGCCTGTGGGAGCACCACATCCAGCATCATCTTAGCTCATTGCAGACAGCTTTTCAACAGAAGGAATTTTCCTTTTGTTAGGATAAACATAACAAGGTTTCTCAAAAATCTATTAATAATTTTTCACGGCACCTGTAGAGTTACTTTTATTGGATGATTCCTGATAAATTGAAAGAAAGATTTCATAGTGAAAAAGAGATAGTTCTAAGAAAGACATCTAATTATATAAACAATTTGAGCCTGCTGGTCTTTTCAGGCTTTCTGAACAGCATGTTAAGTGAAAATTAATTTGTATAAGTGTGGTATATTTTATCTTATTTGCAAAAAAGCATTAAATGTGTAAAAAAATTTGGTTTTAAGTGTTGAGGCTTGGCATTTTTTGCATTCTATTTTTGTATTATGCTGGCTGTAGAATAGTTCTTGAGACTGCAAAATCTAATATTCAAATCAGCTGATCCCTAGAGATCAAGTGCAGCTTCCATTGCATGAACGATGATTATCTTCATTAGTGCCTTGTTTAATTTTCACAATTCCTTGCTCTTTTTACAGTTTTAGGTAATCATGCTGGAGATGGAAATGTGAAGCACTGAAAAATATCTTTCAAGATAATCCTGCCATTCCAGGTGCATACAAGGAGGTAGAATTAAGTCTCTTTTAACTTGTAAACACTTCGTGCAGTTGTGCTACCTATTTTATACATGTTTGCTCTAACAAGAATATATATGAAGAGTTCATTGGAATGTTTATGCACTAAGCTTCAGAGGACTGCATCTGACAATCAACCGTGGCCTGACAGGGGCTTTTTTGATAGTAGAGAATAACTGGTTTGTAAAACCAAGCGTGGGAGCACTATTAGAATTATATATGTGTATACAGACATCTCTTTAATCCATTTATTCCTATTATTTGGTCTACTGGAAAGTGTATTAATAATACTCTTACAAATGTATTTAGTCAGATATCAACCTGCCTGAACAATCTGCTGCCGTTTTTATAAAAATGAACAGATTTAGGTCGTTCTGCATTGTGGTACTAGAACAGATTCCATTTGAAAACTAATGTGGGCACTCTGCCCAGGTTGAGGTAGAATTGGTTGGCATTTAGAGATTACTCAATCAGAACATTTTATTTAAAGTTTACATATAAATTTACTAGTGTAATTTTCTGCATAGTTTCACATAAACATTTTGACTGTTTCAAGAACAGACTTGGACTACTCTGAAGCCCCAAGTGCAAGCTGATAAATGCCTAGTTACTGTTAAACTCCAATACAGAAAAACTGAAATATGTGAATGTACTTTTCAGTTTTTTTTCTTTTTTTTTCTTTTTTTTTTTAAGAGTATTAAGAACTATTTAATAAAGTTTCTATGACTTACCTTACTCCTACCTCACCATCCTTGTGAAAGCATTCACGAAATAGTCTCCCATTTGAGGGGCAATCCCTGTCTGCAGAGGAGATTGTTACAATTTCATCACTGGTCCTCTTCCCTGCCTCACTTCCAGCCTTTATCATAATTGTGAGAGTTAGGATGCTCTTCTCTCTTTTGCACCAGATTGGAGCACACAGATTATTGCTTTCTCCGTATTTAAAAAAAAAAAAAAAAAAAAAAAGAGGCTGCAGTGATTTTTATTACTTATTGGTAATGGTTTTCTGCAAAGGAGAAGTTTCAGCTGTGACACAGAGGTATAAAGAAACTACAAATTCTGCTCTGCACAAGATTTTCAGTTAAATCATAATGACCTAATTAAGAGACTGAAGATTAAAAAAAAAANTTTTTGAATTGGCATTAAAAAGATTTGGAGAAAGAATCTGTTGTCTGAATAACATTAAGAATTTGAGGGAGAGGGATTGTTGGGATCTACCACAGCTGATCAGCCTGACTGGTCTGAAAGAAACAAATACTGTCTCATTTCTATGAAAACAGAAAAAATCTCCCCCGTATTCAAATAGTATACCCCTGCAAGAAGCTAAGGATGCAATTATATTAGTGTTTTAGTTTGAAGCAAGTGTCCTTTTCAATGTACAGATCATCCACATTTAACGTGCTTTTAGGTTACAATGTGGAGTGCACTTGGAGCAGATAAACGCTTTTCTATTAGTTGAAACAGGAGTATAAGATCTGATTCAGGTGCTTAATTACTGCATTCCAGCCATTCACTCCATGGATCAGACTAAAGCTAGTACAGAAAAAAAAATATTTTACTCTGCATATGAGGTCCTCAGCATCAACTGTTACACTTTGCAAATCTCTTCTTGTAGCAGAATTATTGCTAATACAGATGGAACCAAGATGAGAAAGGTCAGGTCAACTTCACAACAGTTCTCCAGAAAGCTTTGTTATTCACATGTACTTTTGGGAGTGGGGGTGGGGAAAGGCAATTCTGAATCTCACAGCCTTTTAAAATTGTTATTGAATCTGAAATGTGCAGTTGATAATATTCTATTTTGCATATTTAGAAACTGGCGCTCAGTTAACTGGCTCATTAACATCATACAGGCATTTTTGTGTCTGAGTTGAGAATTCACCTGCTTCTTCCAATTCCCACTTGTTCATACAAAGAAAGGTGACTTTGCCACAACATTAGAGAATTGAAACTGTGGTATGAAAAACATGCTTGTCCTCAGAAATATTTACATATCTTGTATTAGTAAGGCAAAAGCATTTCTTCTCTACATACAAAAGATGGAAATATATAGATAGATGTTTGCCTCAAATACATGTACAGATCTAAATAATCCAGGAAATGGGCCACTGGGTATAATGACATAGTAATAATGTAATTCTCCAGGAAGTAAGACACAGGTAGTGTTCCTTCCTTCCTGGTCCCAGAGACATTTGGCTTCTGCCAAAGAGTCTGATTCACACTCATCCAAAACACAAGTTTCTGTCCCAGGCAGTGAATTATGGATAGGAGAAGGAATGAATAAGCATCATAGACTGCTAAAATCCATGAAGTCCAGTAAAAATGCTCCTTCTGGACAGATTTTAGATGCTTTAGAAACCTCTTTACAGACTAATTCACATATACTTTTCAAATTTTTAAATATACTGTATTCTATGCAATTGAATTTTAGCAGTATTCAGTTCCCAAAAATAATTGAGAACATCCACTGCCATGCTACAATAAGATCTCTGATTCACCCACAGCACCAAAGTTGGTGCCATAATGACTTTAGCTAGGTGAGAATCAAAGGAAAAAGGATTTTCTCTGAAAGACACTGTGGTAATCACTTCCTTCAGTCAATGAACAGGTATGTTCAATTAATATTGAAAATTCCTATTCAGAATGCAGGGTAATATTTTGACTAGAAATAACAACCCATGCTAAAAAGACATATGTTAAAAATACTTAAAGAATAAGTAATTTCCCCCACTGAACAAAAATCTAAAAATGCATAACATGCCCATTTCATAAAATGTGCCATAAAGTACTGCCTAATTATAGGAGGGAAACATGAAGTCACCAATATTCAAAGCAAAATGAGCTACAGCATTTCTGTTTGTAACCTTATAAATAACTTTATATAGTCATATTGTGAAATAATTGAACCTGCTGACATTGTGCACTGTGATGGAAAAAGTAATTTGTTGGGAAGGATTTTTCACAGAGCATCTGTCCTAGAGATTATATACTGCACAGCTGTATGCCATTTACACCTCAGGCATTTCTCTGTTTCCGTGCTGTTGATCCTCCTGACAATATAATTAATGCTGCGCACATGCTCTCTGTATTTTGTCCGCAGCATATTTTCAATAGGTCAAATACATCTAATAAAAAATGGTTGTCACAACCTTAAAAATATTAAGCTCGCAAAGAAATTTCTCAGTCTACACAAGTAACATTTAAGAAGAACCTCAAGCACATAAATTGCTTAAATTCTACACAAGTTATACTGTCTATCCAAGATTTGAGACTGAATAAGGTAATCTACAAGGAGAAAAATTAGTGGCACTATGGAAATTACTATATAGGGAAGTCTCATACTAGCTTCTTTAAATAGTCCTTTGGTTTGTCTGGTCATCTAAAAAAACAAGAGTGACAAAAATAGCAAGCAGAAAGTCAACATGGAAAGAATTTTGCAACAGGATAGACCTGTGGGCAATTCATTACCTTCTTAATTCTGACTTATTTCTTCATTTTTACCTTTCCAACTTTTCTAAGTATCTTTGGAATTTGTAGTTGTTAAAACAATAGGAAGAACCTCCTTCATTATCACTCTTGAGGACCTTTTCCTCCTTCATTTAAACCTGCTTTCAGCAGCAGGCAGTAAGGGAGGATTAGGGTCTCAGACAAATAGAGCACTCGGCAAGAGAGCATTGTCTGTCTCATTTGTTGAAAAAAGTGTCCTGTGAAAGAAAAGCTATGATATCATGCAAAAAGAGTTCTCAAAACACAGCAGACAAAAAACTACTGTATCTCCTCCTCATTGAGGGCATTAAGAAACAGGTGCAGAGAGTGCTCAGAAAGGAAAAGCAATCTAGATGAGGGATGAGGCAAAACTACTTGAAAACAGACTATAAGAAAAGAAAGGAAAGCACCAGGAATCTGGGAGAGTGAACATAATTTTCTTACTACCAGAGTTTCTAGGATCAAGTCTGTTATCTGGGGTAAATGTAATACAGGCTCAGCACACTTGAGAGTGCTTGGATCAATCTCATCCTCATATGTAGAAGCATTTTTTTCTTTTTCCAAGCATTCTGCATTGAAATATGTAGAACCCAATATTAGTTATTCATTCCATGGCATTCAAATAATCAATAGTTATTTCACTGAATTGCAGAAGTTCCTAAATTTTCAGCTCTTTCTCAGAGAAAGAGAGGAACCCAAACAATAGGCATCCACTCTACTGCAATACTCCCAGTTACTTTTTCATTTGTATTAATATTATAAGAAAACAAAACTGAAATCCTGAGATTGTGTTTGAAGATACTTTTTAATAACATTATTTTGCATACACTTAATCAAATAATGTGATGTTCAACTTTGAGTCTAATCTGTAAAATTAATTTCACAAGTACCTCATGAATACCTTTAGTGTACTGCCAACCCTCTTTATAGACAGATCATTTCAAGTTTGGGACTGGTTTTTTAAGTACTTTTATAGACATTTGAAAATGTGTGAAGAGATCGACATGTACTGGAAGATTAAAAATTCTTTTTTATCCTGAAAATTATTTTTGTAGGAAAGAGAAGGCCATTCACAGCAAAAATAGCATGTAACTGTCTTAAAACAAAATCACCTAGATAAAATAGCCCTTGGACTAGCTTCTTCAGGGATATTTGTGGCGCTCTATGGTCCATCTTTAGGACACATCTAAATTTGGAGGGTTGCTGGTTATGAGGACTTAGATGCTCAAAACTAGGCTTCAGTAGTAAGATGTGAAAAGCAGTAGCATCAAGCTTAAACATGAGTACAGTTTAAACTTTAACATGTAAACATAAAACCCAATTCCTTTCACAATGCTCATTCAATTCAGCACTTCCTGTTTAAACTCATGATTGTACTCGCTTCATTTCTGGTTTCAGATTCTAGAAAATCTTGATTTTTCTGATGCTTTACAGCAACACAGTTATAACTTCAAGTCAAATACCACTGAAATATATTTTAGTCCACAGTTCCAACACATAGTGCTCTTAGTTAACAATAATTATCAGACCAGAGAAACATAAGTAGGTAGAAAGTATATTTTTTTTCCTCCTAAATCCTGACCTTTCATTTTTTGTTCTTCCTCAGTTCTTAATAAGTACAGTGTAAAAGGTAGTTGCAGCCACTAACTTTTCTAAAGACCATATTAGTTACAGAGCCATCCAGAAAGTGCTGGTTTTAGGCTCTCCACAGCCTGAAGAGATTCATACTCACCCATTACCATGGAGATGTTTTACCCTCAGAGCTGCATGCCTCCAAAACAGTAAGCCCTGTTTATCTGGTTGCAGGAATGACTGCCTGTTCTAAGGAGTGATTTTGGAAATTTCATGGGAGTAGAGGTGTTTTCTCAAAATCCCTTCTGCTCTACAGAGAACAGTGGGGTTTCAAAAACGCCTTTTTGTGCCTTTTCTTTGACTAGCTGTAAGAGATGGCATGCAGGTTTTTCCTCTTCTGCCAAGAGTCCATCTCTAGGTGCCTAGCTCACCACATTTGAAACCTTCACCAATTAACAGACAGAATAAGTAATTCCAGAGGTCAAGAGCCTGAAAGGTTTGCCTTGTAACGTGCAGAGTATCGCTAACTATAAATCTTTCCTTCAGAATTTTCAGGAATCCAACCAATTACATTTTCAAGTCTACTTTGTATATTGAAATAATGACAAAAGGATTTCAAATAGCAATTACCCAATGGAAATGCACTCTCTTTCAGTATAGCATAGAAAATCTGGCATTATGGCTTCACGTTTAATAACAAGCTCATTTCACTTACAGTGTCAGAGATGAAATAAACTTACCTAATGGAATGGGTATCTTATTTTACTGATTCACTGTCTCTACTAGCATTCAGAAGACATGCCAGTCTTTTCACAAGACAGTACTTTTCTTCTGTACTAAAAGATTGTTTATATAAATCTCTATTCAGTGATTCACGGATTTATTTTAACATGCTTCATTATAAGCCCTGCCAGTATGATGTTGGGGTATCAATATTTCATATGGACCATTTCTCTGTATTTCTTTCAGAAAAGAAAGAGAAAACCTGACTGGTAAAATTTTCTAGTGTGCTCCAAGAGTCACAGGATATAAGACCTTCAACAGCACAAAATAAAGTTCAGAACCTGAGTGGTTTTGGTGTTAATTTTGAGTCTTAATTTAGTGCGGTAAACTTGGTTTCTGACTCCTTGAATGTATTCTATAACCCTAAGTGCCCTATGTACATGCTTTCAAATACATCATGTATCATCTGAGGCAGCCAAAAGCAATGCTGAGGAGATATTTCTTAAATCCTCCAATTTTTGGGGTATGCCCTAGTTATATCTATCTCCAAGCAGGCCTTAAAGTCTGTATTTCAGTATACAGCTCTTGCAAAATCAGTCACTGTGCCCAGAGCATTCATCTAAGGACAAAGATCATCCATCTGATCTCAACTCCTTACAAGAAATACTCTCAGGTAATGAAACATTCCAGCCTTCTTGCAAGGTTTTCTAAGTATCTTTATTCAATCTCAGTGGCCAACTGCAGATTTTGGAGGTGAAGTGGGAACCAGATTTAAACACAATCTGCATAGACCTCAGATGACTTAAGTAGAATGCAGTCTCTGCTCACAATTGGGGTCAGCTCTTACCTTAGAGCCAAGACAGCAGAACTGTTCAAACCTCGCTGATATTTTTGTCATTTTGTATCACTGCTGTCATGAGCAACATGGCCAAGGTAATTACAATATGAGCACAATGTGTGGAATAGGGAGCAGTGTAGGGTGTGTGGGATTTGTCACATATAGCAGGTTTCCACGACCCTTTTTTCATAAATGTTCATGTTAATAGAGTTTGTACTAACACAGTAGAGAGTTCTTGAGCAAAGTCAATCACAGTGTGAATTTCTGTGGTAATGTAATGCAGGCTACATAATAATAACAAAAACCAAAACAAAACCTAATAACAAAAACCAAAGCAAAACTTCATTACAAAAACCCAACCAAAACCTAATGACAAAAACCAAAACAAAACCAAACCAAAAATGAAAAGCAGAGGGATGTGTAAGAACAATTTACAAATATTTTCAATTTTCTGAAGTATAGCAAGGATATTTTTGTTTCTTTAGTACTGTTTGGATAGCAAATACCCTAAATTCTTCATGCTTTCTATTTTATTGTTCTCCTAATTCTCCCATACATTATTCACAAGCATGTATAAACACAAATTTACTCCAGAATAATCCCAGAAACCACACAGTGTTAGAGCTGCTACTGGTTTAATCCCTGGATGGAACATGGAACTTGACCAGTGGTTCAGTGTAGAGTTAAGTGATGAAAGAAAGAAAAGGTCAGAAAACACAGATGCAAAATGGTCAGAGAAGGTCTATGAGAAGCAAATGGTGGACATGAGAACTATTCTTCTCTGTGAGGAAGAAAGGAAGGCAAAGGGTGTCTTGTCTAAGAGTCAGTTTAGCATTGAGAGGAAGGAAAGCCCAGAGCTACAAAGGAAATAATAATAGAGAATAGCTGTCAAAGGAAATTGGGTATTTTTAAATAATTATAATTTTGTTTCTAGATGAGTGAAAAGGCCCTGGCTCCCTGTAGCTCAGCCTAGGGTAAAGGATGAAGATTAAAGAGAGTGGATACTTGGAGCTACATACAAGGCTGGGAACTGGAAAGAATTATGTACAAACAGCCAAGGGCTGATGCTAGAATTCTCCTGTGGAGAGCTTGGTTCCTGGAGGGAGAGAGATCCCCTGGGGTATGATAACCTATATATGGTTAGAGATGGGGTTCCGAGCAAAAGAGAGCTCATAGCTGCAACTAATGGGACTTGGGAAAGGGACTGCCAGAAGAAATATCGCTGAGGAATGTTTGGCCTTGCAGAGGGCAAAGGTACCTTGCCCAAATTTCAGTATAGCAATTGGATCCAAGGAAAGAATAAACCCAGAACTGACATTTTCAGGGGAGTTATATAATACTTTTCAATGTAAACTAAGGGTTGATTCTTATATTCTTCTGTGACAGTTTGTTCTCTAGACAAGATAATCTATCAAAGACATTTTGTTGCTGGACATTTTGTTGTGCCACTGAGCCCAGGGAACTAGCACAAATATCTGAAAACTTTCATAACAGCAAATGATGTACTTCCAATTGAGAATGGAGATGAAATTGAGGAGGTAGATCTTGGTTTTAATATCTCTAGGAGAAGGTTATTCCAGTTGAAAATAGAGTAACATTAACTCTGGAAAGAAAAAATCCCACATGTATAATTTTTGCTTATTTTTTGGTTAAAATGTTGGACTGACATGTCTGCAGAAGATGTTTCTGGGCCTTCAAATTCTGGCTCCATAGCAGTACAGTAAATTTGGAAAGGAAGAAAACAAAGCAGCACAATAATATCAGTAACTAAAGAACGCCTTGTTAAGATAGTGGAGTGGAAAAAATTAGTCATTTTGTCGTTAAATTACAGCAGGATCCTATAGGCTTCTGTTACCCAAGCAATAAGATAGATGAAGTCATATTTGTGGAAGGAGAAATGACATGGGCTTTCTCTGTGGTAGAGCAGGTGTGCTAAAAATAGCACAGTGGATCTGACCACCACCTGATTAACCATTTCTGAGAAATAAGAAACATTTTAGGTAACCATACATTTTGTGAATAGACTATTTTACCTTAACTGTATAGAACATTGTCTGGGATTATTCCAATTATTTTTTTTTCTTGAACTATAATACGATTTGTAATACTACAGATGAATCACTATTTTAAATCCCTTTTCCCTAGTGAGTTTCTAGAGAAAAAACACATAACCATTACAGTTTCTTTCCCCGATAACAACACATCTTCCTCTTATATATTGCACTATATCAGGGAGCTTTGCTACTGCCTTCACTGAGTTTCTAATTAATTTCATTCTGTCTTTTAAAGTGATGTTTTGCTGCATAAAGACAGTGACAAATCATAGACCAAAACTGGTAGGATTTCAGGAAATTACTTTATTAGTAAGAACTTGGCAGTGCAAATCCCAGAATCAATAGTAAAGTGACTCATGTGTCTCGACTTTGTCTTTGGAAAGGCAGTGCAGACTATTAATTTCTTGGTGCTGCAGATTTTGAGTGCTCATGCATATGGAAAGGACATTCAGGCACACATGAGCACACTCTCAATGAAAGCATAACACTTAAGCCTTATTCAGAACACAGAAATTATATTAATTAAATTTAGCTCATACAAACATCTATATGTTCTTCTAATAGTAAATAAGCCAATAAATTAGTAGGAAGGGTTACTCTTTATTACTCTTTCTGCACTCAAATTCAAAAGGCTGTTTAATGTGTTTAATGCAGCAACTTTGTGCAATGTTTTGACTTCTGATTCAACTGAAAAATGGAAATTCATGAGAAAATTTTTAAGCACTTTTCTGTTTTCTAACAGGAATACCAGCTAAGTACTAGTATTCAGAAATGGACAGAGAAAAAAATATAATAATTTATACTCTCAGAAACTATAGAGTTTAACTTTACCTACAACGTAAGAAGTTATTGCCATTATTTTTGGGTTTGACTTCAGTGATTTGGGGTTAAGAATGTGATATTTGATTATATGCATTTTTTCATTCTTTGACTACTAAAAGCAGTTGTGTAGCTTCAAACTCTGAAGATGTAGGTAAATAAAAATTAAAACATGAATACATGTATCTAAGCATTTATTATACTTGTCTACTTACATGATTTACTGTTTCAATAAATTTAATGAAAATGGGATAGCTACTGAAATTGTATCATTGAAATCAAAGCAAATTGGAAATTCCACTTCCAGATCAAGTTATGTACAAGAAAAACACTAAATCAAATCATAGATTCTTAGGGAAGCTATATAATTTAAGTCTTTAGAACTGATTTTTTAAACTGTGATACTATGAAAAAACTACTACTGATAATTTTAAAGAGACAAAGATCCATCTGTAATTCAATGAAAGAATTCTTTTCAGACTGAAGACCAAGAACAAAGAAATAAATTAAGCAGTTCTCATTTATTATATTTTGAATTTTCTCCTTGAAGAATATTTCTAAAACCTTTTTTATATCTTTTGGGCTCCAATTTAATTTTCTTTGGGTCATGAATGTAAAGGTTAATAGAACTTTCATATTTTGTTAATACTTGCACACCTTCCAGTTTGACAAAAGTGAAGAAAATCTTTGCTTAAAATAATCTACAGACAGCAGTATTTTTCAAACACAATCAAAGTGACAGTGCAAGAAGAAGCAGGGAGAAATTGATTAAGTAAAAAAAAAGTACCTGGTAACTTTAGCTGGATGATTAATAGTGTATCACAGAACTCAAGCAACAGATGTTTATTAATGACAAGAGGAATGGAAATGCCAAACAGAAAAGTGAAAGGAATACTAACTCTTGAAAGCAGAGCTGTGCCAGGAGACAGGGGGGACATAAGGGAGCCCTGCCAGGAGAGGAAGGACATGTGGAAGCTGCTGAAGTAGCGGCATATCTGTCATTATAAATGTTAGAGGACATTTGGACTTACTTGGGGTAAGCAGTGATTAATGTTCAGAATAGCAAAAGCTGTTGGACTAATGTAAGACAGGGAAACCTGGGAGCTGTGTATTCAGAGAAGTTTGGATGATGAACTATAACAAAAAGGGCAGAAATGCCCTTGACTGGATCCTGCATTTCATTTCTCAATCAGTAAGATCTAAGGTAATCCACTTAGAGATGCTCTAAGCTGGGCCAAAATAGGCAAAGCCAGAAAGAATGAGCCCTTTTCTGGACTGGAAGAGCTACTGTCTCACAGTGTTTTCCACTTCTCCTTAATCTTTCATTGGAAGGAATGAATTAGTTTCACTAAATGTTATAAACCTATAGAAGGGAAGTGCAAAACATTCAGGTAGCATCCTGGTACTTGGAAACACAGGGCAGATCTGCAGGATTCAGAGAGGAAAAATGTCTGTGTCCAGGCGACCTTTAGCTCATCCACTCAGCTCCAAAAACGACCTTGGATGTGAAAGCTGGAATTAATGCAGGGCTTTCTGACATAGCTTTCCAGACATGGCAGGTATCCAGCACAGTGCTGAGGCTGAAAAGATACATCACCCAAGGCCACATCAACCCCCTGCCACATTTTCTAAATCTTCTTTCAGGGTTCAGTATCCTCATATTTAACAGCAAAAGGGTTATAAAAAGTTCTCAGAGACAGGAACCAACACTTACTCTATATACATCTTGCATTAAGTTTTAAGGGCTTTTCATATGTTGTGTCTTTCATATCTGGGACATGGAGTGTGAAGTCAGTAGGTTGATTTTGTGTGTTAATAATTGGCTGGTGCAGACCATTGCTCTTTCTTTGTGCTTCATAAGGGAAGCACTGCTGTTCTATCCCTAGAGACCTCTTGAACTGCTACTAATACTTGAACAAAGGCAGATAGCCACACAACCAACACTAACAGATTCTGCTAACTTGCCACACATTAAGTATCGTATTAAATTTTGGCTTTCATGTCACCATGTCTTTGCTTTTGCTTTCTTTCCCTGTCCTGTATAATTTTTGGATTTTTTAAAATCTGAAATTATGCAGGAGACCAGTTAGGACCTAGGAGTCTCCAATTCCAGTTATCTACCAATGTATTAATAGCTTAGGTAATGTAGTCATCTAACACTGTCTCAGCAGAACTGCGTGCAGAAATAACTCTGTATTCGACTGTTTATTAAAGCACAAGGCTTGGTCAGATTATTGACCAGAGACACTAAAGTCAAACAACTTCAGATCTCAGTCACCTTAACTGCAATTTTCATTGATTTCAGGTAGTCTTTTATGTGACAGAAGGAAAAACAAAATACCATTCTTTGAAGAGATGGAAATCATATTAAAATACCTTTTGTGCATACAATAATTTTAAACTTCAGATGGTTTAGGCATTCTTGGTATTTGTAAGCAATTGTTTAGTCTTTAATTATTGTTCTCTCATCCTAATTGAAATTAGTAAGTCATAGTTATGATGATATATTAATTTTTAAAAAAGTTATTAACGAATCAGACTGCCAAGAAACCTAGCAAGAGACAGATATTCTTTAGCAATGCTTCAGGGAGTTTTAATCTAAGCAAGTAAGATATACACAGGTGAGGGAAGGCTACACAAGAATTTTCAAATATCACAGCAGCATGTACCATGTTAATTTCTTAGGTAAAATGAAAACAAAATAAAGTATGATGGCCAAAAAATCAGAGAATGTCTGTGTGGACTGCAAAACCATAACAGAGAAATCAGAACAATTTATGAAATATAGCTGAAATTCTTCTTCTGTATTGCAACATGTGGCTTCATAACCCAACACTAATGTATGATCTTGTTTGGGAACAGACAGAACTGAAATGTCTTCTTTCAAGAAGGGTTATTCAAAGAATTTTGTCCAATAATCTACTGCACAATCTGATATAAATTTCTAACACTTAAGATTAAAGTTCAAGGGTATTTACTTTGTATTAGAATATACAAGTTTGTTACTGCTCCAACAGTTCTTTCTTTGGATCCCTCACACTGGTACTTTTTATGACTGTCTATTAGAATAATTTTTATTGCTTAACAAATACAAAAATACAAGGAAAATTACTATTTAAACTTTTCTATAAGTATGATGTAAAAGATGCATCAGTACAGAACAAAGATGATTCTCAGTAAGAACAGAAAATTAGGAGAAAGGACTAAGTTAACTACTGAAGTGGGCTGGAAGGCAAGGAATTTGTCTGTATAATATTTTCCTTACTAGAATTAAATAAACTTTCATCTGAAGAATATAGCCAAATGGGAAAAATGGCACCTTAGAGCATGTGGTGATGACCAGAGGCAAACACATAAAAAACAGGACTGGAAGAACTATTCTAGGAAAACTGACACTACAAAATGCTGAGCAGCTGGGTAATTGACTTGCTCCAAATCCATCCATTAGAATGATGAAATCCCATGTGGTGGAACACTGGTTTTCTCTGCCTTTCCTCTCTTCCTAAGAGTAAAAAATGTTAAATTGCTTTTATTTACTGAGCATGCCAATAGATGAGTTTATGTGAGCAATAACATGTGAGACCTTGACCTGAAGGTTTCAGTTTGTTTGACCTCTCTCATTAGGGAATTTATAACTTGTTTTCTAACACAAATATTGCTCTGATACATATAACTGTAATGAGATTTGGGGTGCATTGTAATCCTGACAGAAGCTGGAGCTGGGTATATTAAAGTTCACTGCAGTTTTATCAAAGAGGATAAAAAGATCCTTAAATATTACAAAAATATTAGAATTTCTTAGTGTCACCCTCGATGTATAAGTCCATAGTAAATTCTCTAAGAGCTAAATCATATCAGCTAAGGTCTACCTTTTTACAAGATATTGCCGACTTAACATTTACATTTCCAGCAATGTGTGTACAATATTTTGTGCTCTAATGTTAGATCAGTCCTCCAGCCCTTCTATCATAGATGCTGTACGAACCCTTGCTGTGAAGAGACAGCTTTCCTGAGAAAAGCCAATTGCACTAACAGATGCATGGATGCATTCACAGTAGGAGTTCTTTGCTGATATTATTTTATGAAAGTGCCTGCAGCAAGGAAACGGTCTTCTTACATACATATATACATACATACATATATACATACATACATACATACATACATACATACATGAAGGTTTCCACAATAGTAATTCTGTTGTAATCACTAATCAAATACTATTCAATTAGTATATAGTAAGAAATAAGTAGAGTAAGACTAGTAAGAAAAATTGTATCAGGTTAATTGTATTTCTTTCAGGAAATAACTACTGATTTTTTTTTCTTAGTGACTGTTTAGTACAACTACTGACATTTCAGTGTTCTTCTTATTTCAAACTGCAGTTCATATCACTTCCACTGATTAAAAGTGTTATTCTCCTTGCATAGGGAATAATTTTTTGCTTAAAGGACTCTCTGCCAATGATAGTCTTTTCAGGTCTCAAACAAAAACCTGGGTGTGATCCAAGGTCACCTGGGGCTGACCAAATATTTTAATTTCTCAGCTGATTTTAACTCAGATCCTTTGTTTCTCAGCATCTCAACTCTGCTTTCATCTAATAAACTTAATTATACTATCATTTCTCAGTGGCATTAGTGCCCGGTGGGGCACTCAAATATAACAAAGCAGTAGGAACAAATTAAACATATGGCTGAATGGCCCCAGCTAAAACTTAAACTTTATCAGTCTGAAAAATAACATTGGGATTTGTACTTGATGCAATACTATACACTGCAGTATCTGCCTCAAACATACTTACAGAAACATTCCATTTCACTATAAAGCAACTATGTATCAACAGAGTAAAAGTGTAGGATTTTCAAAGTAGTTTGCAAATTTTCTGGATGGAGAGAATTAGAGTCATGACAGATTGTGCTCCTTTTCTAAATTAATGTTTTAATTGTGAAAGTAAATAAATATATCTAACAAGAAAAGATAATCAATTGGTTTTCATAGTCATTACCCAATTTTTCAAAGTAAAAGCCAATATTTTTGTAAAGAGTATGTAGGAGTAGTTTTCCTGGCTTATCACTGCATTTTCCATAGTATTCTTAAGGATTATTTGTCATAATCACAACTAAATTACTAATGTATATTAAGATGTAAAGGAATAAAGAGAGTAATGGAAATCCAATTAGTATTTCTTTGCTAATGGGAGAAAATTTCATCAAGTTTCTGTCTGCAGAATCTGCACCATTATGTAGTAATTTTTATATAGATAACCTCTGAGATTCTTCAACTTAATTTTTCATTGACTAGGAAATAGTCTTACTGTGGCATGAAGAAAAGTAGCAGTGTGATACCGGTACTAGCAAATGCCTTGGTAATGAGAAATGTACTACCTGTCGGGTTCACTGTTGCAGAAGCAAAGTGTTAGAAAAATTAATTCAGAAGACCACAATGGCCAGAAGAAAAAGAAAGGAAATCTCTTGGTTCATTCAGGAGACTAGGCAGGATCAAATATGAGGTTTGACAAGCTGATGCAAATGTGAGTGATTTTATGCAAGCTAATAGAATAACATACTAAAACAGAGTTTGCCTTTAATTAGAGCTGGCAAGCAGGAAGGAAAGCCCATCAAGCTTAGAAGCTTGTAAGGTTCACGGTGTGTTAGACCATCCCAGAGAGAATTAAATTTTCAAAGACTTTCTACTCTTCTAGTAGTTATCCCACATCAAGAACAAAATTGTTCAATTATCAATTATTTAGAATATAATTGAAAAATAATTATATATTCACTTGGTATCACAACTGATTAATGCTCTGGAAAAAAAACATAGTCTTTCATTTTCCGTCATTGTTCCTGACCATCCACAGGAAAAAAGAGTCTCCCACCGAGCTCTGCTTAAGATACTCATCAGAAGCCTTCAGGTCTGAAGGAATAAATATTGAATCAGATCATAGGGTAATCAGAAACTATTTCAAAAGGAATAGAACAAACTTACAGAAATTCTAATTCTCAGTGTAACTATACAAAACAAGTGAATTCCATCTGATAGTCACTCCTGTGAAGACTGAAAATTTGAAGGCAAATCTCAAAAATCTGTGCTTAACTCTTTTATACTAAGTAGTGAAAACGTAAAAGCCATGGAAAATAAATGGAACAGATATTTTAAGAGCAGATAGCATATCTCTCCACAGATAAGGGGATAGATAGTGTTTCCATTAGGCTTAGCAGTTTGTAATTCAGAACTGCCAAAGGAAGGAGAAATACAGACAGCCTAGCTGGATTATTTAGCTGTTCAGCCCAGAAGGAAGACCATTTTAGCAATCAAACCTCAGTTGTCCAGCAGAGCCCAGCCCTCCAGCAGTGCTAGAAACAATATGCAATATATGTACTTGACATGAGCATAGACATGTGTAAGCATCCATAGATGACTCATGTACATAGCCACAAATCCTGTCTCATGGTATTGGTTTAAAAATGAGCTTGGTTTGCTCCACAAGGAAAACAAACTAAAATCTTGGAAATCACCTTTCTAGAAAGACTACTGCTTTCTATGGTCTTCTGTCAAAAGTAAATTGATTTCAGGGGTGCTTAACTGAGGGACTTCTTTGACTCTTCTTCCTCCCTGATGCCTACCTGATGTCATAGGCTGTAGACATCACAGAGTCCCTTCCTCCTGCACTACAAGATTATACTGCAGCCATCACTACAGCACTCTCTGGAACTCCTCTCAGTCCATAGACAGGGATTGGACAGCTAGAGTGAATAAAGATCTGGAGCTAGAGCAAGGGAAGTTATAGCTTCAACTTAATGCCAGCAGAGAGGAACAAGACAAGTGAGTAGGCAGAGGACAGGCTCTATAGGGATTGTGAGCAAATCAGCTGTGGTCACTGTCAGGGATGCCATTGACAGCATTTCTCACTGCTGCTTAGGATTTCAAGCTCCTACTCTTACACTGCCATCTATAGGGAATGTCACTCAAGATGGGAGCTGTAAGCAAATGTCACGCACACAAGACACTCTGGGCAGTTCTGGAGATGACAAAATGACAGGCTGCAGTCACCATTAAACATCTGGTGCTCAGGATATAAGTCCCTCGGTCCTGACCAGCCAAGAGCATGGCCTAAGGCAAAAATAACTAGCATAGCCATAGTGATTATCCCCCTTTTCCTGTAACCTGGAGTCTCAGGAAATATTGTAATGGAATAATCTACTAAAAGTCACTGCAAGGCTTAGTACCTGTTTTGTGACAAACTGTGTTAATTAATGTCCCCTGATCCCTTAATCTCTGAGATTTTATCCTTTTAGGCAAACATTAAGAAATGCACTATTTGAAAATTATGGCAATCAAAGGGCACATATGTGTATGCAAATCAGCCATGATCTTTCCTCAAGAAAAAAAGCAAATATAATCCCTCTCCATATGGCTGGCTAAACATTTAGATCTAAAGAATGTAACCCCTCATCTAGGCAATGTAATTCCACATAAAAAGTTTAGGATAATAGGAGAAAAATATTGCAAACCTCATTTTCCAGAGAATTGAAATTAATAAATAGCTTTGTTTTTAATCTGAATCAGTTACCTTATGGGTCCCAGAATACCTAATTTCAGAGACAGTAATCTGTATAAATCTTATAAATCTTATTAAATGCTAAATTATTAGGAAAGAAAAACATGAAGAATTTATTTAAGCCAAGAAATGCTTAAGATATTATAAATGCATTCTGGTTTAGATATAGTTATGTTTTAATCTATCTGGCTGGCCTTCCAAGTATTGAGGTATTATTAAATAGAAATTGTTATGAATTTTACATGTGAAAAATTACAAGCAATTTTTTTTTTATTTAATAGACTGGATCATTTAACACATGTCTAGTATTTCTTATGGTTTAATTTGTTAAAAGGGTACAAAAAATTTATTAAAACACACCAAAAAATCCTTTTTGGCCTGAAGAAACTTAGTAATTCACAGCTATGTTCATGGAGAATACAAGCTAAGGTGCTAAGTAATTAATGAGATCCAGAATATTTACTTAAATTAGATCAATCAGAGTTAATTACATGGAGTAACTAACCGGCAATTTACATGTGAGAAACTAAATGCAATTTGTTGCCAGGAATAGCTCTAGAGTTGGGAAGGGTTGGGACATTTAAAAACGAAAATTTGACTTCACCTGTTTCAAAAAGCAGGTTAATCTTTTTGTTTGAGTACAGCTCATCTGTGATTGGGATCCCTAGAAAACTGATATCCTTTAGACACTCCTCAAGAACATATGGTTGCAACACATTTTCCTGTTTTCAGTGCATCATAAACTGTGATTTATTTTCAAATATGTATGTGAGGTCCTTTATCTTGCTTGTTTTGCCCAGAGTCAGGTTAGAATCTCTAGAAGAGCTTCTCTTCTTGGACAAAACCATGTGTCTTGGTTTAAGACTATTTAAAGAGGTGGATACTCTAAAATTACTTACATTCCCTCAGTTTTAACCAAACCCTTTCCACCAATAGGAATCCTAGTAGATATAAGTGAAAAAAATAACTACTTAGTAACCGGTAAATGAGCAACAGGGAATAATCACTAGATATAAATTCCCTAAATCTCAGAAACGCCAGGAACAAAGACCCAAAATGCTTGGGTATGCCCTTCCAACATTGCAGCTCCCACTGCCGACTGTGTGTAGGGAAACAAAGGGAGAATGGAGTCGGCTCTCTCAGACACACACTCGGGAGCACTCGGGAACACTGTCCTGGTTTAGGGCAAATTCAGGGGAAAACCTCCAGGAGGAGGCCCCAGGAAACAAAACAAACCCCCTAAGATTCCTCCCCCCTCCCCCACCGGGTTAGGAAAGAATCTCTCAGAGGCAAAGTGGAAAAAA
>PYHW01010703.1:2083754-2107099 GCA_013186435.1 Turdus rufiventris
CTCCAGAAGCTCCTTCTTAGACACTACTTAGACAAAATAGAACTTCAGTGAGAATATTGCTTACATTTTTCAGATAGAACAAGATAGACCTTTTTGTAGTTTATATGTATCCTAGTGTGTTAAGAAATTAGAATTTTCATAGGTTGAGAAGTAGTGGTCTGAGTTTATGTGTTAGCTTGTTGGAAAAATCCTATATAAGATTATGTATTGGGGAGAGTTGGTGCTTTTGCTTTTTGCCACTGCTTTTGCCATCACTTTGCTTTGCCTGCCAGCGTCTCCAACACCCGAGAGGAAGACAGGAGTTCCGGCAGCAACACCAGCCTCTCCGGGACCCCCAGGGACAGCTCCAGCTTTTGTTTGGGACTTTATACTAAAACTGAGCATGGACTTTAATGTCTATGACTGTGCCTCTGAAGACCAATGTGCTTTTACAATAAAAAACCTTTTTAGCAACTCTTAGCTGCTTTAATAATTGAGACATAACCTGGCACAAAGGGTGCATCGAGAGCACCAGGGGGGTACCCCCACACAATCAGGCACACTCAGACACACTCAGACACGCTCACACACACTCAGGGACACTCAGACACACTCGAGCAAACTTGGACACACTCGGGTCAGGAGGAGGAATCCAAGCACCATGAGGCCCCTCCAGACCCAGCTCCACACTGCCCAGCCTGCTTGGGAGACCTGAATGGCTAAAGGGTGGGACCTCCTGACCTCGTGATCCCAAAAGCAGGCCTCAGAACTGGCACAAAAAGTGACTTTCAAGGCACTCCTGTAAGGCCACGTGGAGTTTGTGCAGCTAGGAAAGCCTTTGAAAATTTGACTTTAAAGAAAACAGATAAAGAAGTTTCTGCCCTAGAAAAGACGCAGGGAAGTAAAAAGATAAATTTTCAGTCCTTTTGTTAAGGCAGGCCTCTCTCACCTTTTTGTCACTTTACAATCACTGTGACCTTAGGCCCTGATCTAACTTTGTAACTGGTCCTGCCTTGGAGCAATGACTAGAAAAAATGTCCAAACTTCCAGCCTAACTTGTTCTACAGCCTATGGCATTTGATGGGCAGACTTCCATTTTCATTCATAACATGAATGTAGCACAACAAATTGTAGTGGACATAAACAAACAGACAAATCAGCTCTGTGAATTCAACACATATAAGCTTTTTAAAGGATCTGAAGAACACAGAAATCCACTTATTGGCCCATGGTAAAGCCTGCCATCTCCTACCACTTGCCACTATAGGTGAGGATTTCCCAGCACCTGCGAGTCTAAGTTACATTCCCTACCACAAAAAGGACAAACAGACTCAATCTTCTTAACAGAATAAGGTGGAAAAAGTCCCACCCAAACGTTTACAACCTGTATTATATTGGTATACTAGAAACTTTTGTGCAAATACTTTCTCTTAAAGTCATTGGATCAAAAAAAAGAAACCAAGAATCTGTTAGACAGATCTACCCAATTAATTTCATTAAAAGTGCCTGTGAAATTTTGCATACTGAATATTCACTTCTGTTATTAGAAATATAATTGAGACTTTCAAAGCTCTCTATTTTTAATCTGAAATTCAGCCATGCCCTGAAATCTATTTCAGAGAGGTTCCTCAGGAAACCATTGGGTCAACAGGAAGAACAGACAAATTAAGAAAACTGTTATATAAACTGTCAGTGCAGTGATGGAGTATTTTGTCTAGAAAAAATTTAAATTACTGAAGATACAGAGATTTGTTTCTTCCACTAGAACACTATTCTGACTTCCTGGATCAGACTGTAAGGAATTTTTTCCTAGTTCCAAGTTAAATTTACCCATGTAAGAAGTTGAATTAATTAAAACGATCAGATAGAGTTATTGGAAGAGGCAGCAGTGAAACAGTAACTTATTTCTCAAAGTACTTTTATAGAAATTAGAATTAAAAGCTTGCAATGCTTTAACACTATGCATGAGAAATAAGCATATCTTTATTTGATGTTTACATCCTCTACTTGTTTTTCACCAGAGAAGAGCAATATCACTAGATAGCTCATAGGAACATATGGAAAGGATAAGGTAAGGTCCCTTTCAAGGTCCAGTAAATTGTAGAACCAGTCTATAGTCTTAGCAAATGTTCAGCAGTAGGAAGCTGAAAAATCTCACTGAAATTGCTTCAACACATAGAAGTAATACCTTACAATGACAATAAAACATATAAAAAAAGCCCACCAGCTCTGGACTGTGAGCTACATCCATAAACCCCAGTGACAATGACTGTTGACTAGGTATTGTCTACATTCCCAGATGCCTGGTTTCCACAGCTCCAGATCTTTAGCTTAATGCATTGGTTCCCTACTTTGTTTATGTAGCGAGGTGTCTCAGAGAGGGAAAAATAACAAGTACAGTAATTTCACGACCATAAGGCGTGCCGGACTACAAGGCACACTTTTTTTTGCTGCAAAGATCCATGCCACGCGCAGCAAAGTAATGAATTAGTAACGGAATCCTGCGATCATGGAGTTTACTGGCAGGTACTCAATTTGCAAACATTTTTCAAATATTGGTATAGCCTTTAAATGCAGCCCCAAGCGTGTGCGGGGCCCGGCACTCCCACCCGCCCTTGGCGCCAGCTGGTGAGGCAGGGCTTGGGGTGGTGGCGGTTTGGGGCAGCTCGGGGTCATGACGGCGGCGACCAGTGGCACTTTCAGGGCCAGCAGTGCTGTTTTTGGGGCCACAGCAGTGCTGGTTTCAGGGCCACGGCACTTTCAGGGCCACAGCGGTGGTCAGTGGTGATTTCAGGGCTGACAGCGCTTTTGGGGTCACGGCTCGTGGTTTCTGTGGCAGCCCACTCCCTCCCTCCCTCCCTACGCCCCTCCTGGCGCTCCAGCAGCCCCGCGCTGCCCCCGCGCTCTGGGAGCCCCGATGCTGGTGGGCTCGCCCCGTGCCTCCGCTTCCCCGCCCCGTGCCACGGCTGTCCCGCCCCACGCCACCGCTGCCCTGATGCTACCAGCTTTCCCCCCACGCCGATGCTGCCCCGATGCCACCAGGCTCGCCCCGCCCGGCGCTGCCCCGATGCCATCACCGGGCGGGCTCTGATCAGCTCAGGACTGTTGTGGGCTCGCACTTCCATGTTGGAAAATTTCGCAACTTTGTGCATCAGATAACGTGCACCGGACTATAAGGCGCACTACCGGGTTCAGGGGAAAATTTTAGTCAAAAGGGTACACCTTATAGTCATGAAATTACTGTATGTTCAGCAACAACTTACCAAGATTCAGACATAAAACATGAAAAGAAACTGAACAGAATTACTATATCTGCTTTATTGTAAAAGTTTCTAACTTAGTGCTTCAGAATAAAAATAAGCATCAGTTTATTGTATTGGGCCCCACTTGTAACAGAGTCAAGCATTTCTAAAGAGAACCGATTTTTAAAACCTATTTCTCTCCTCAGTTGTTCACTAATCAATGTATCCTGTCTTTGAAACATACACAGAGGATAACAGAATTCCTCCCACCCCTCAGTAAAGCCAGGGTTTTTTAAATTTCCTCATTCTGCTGAAGAGTGGAAATATTTCAAAGGGGAGGCTTGAGAGTAGTGTTTGATCTTAAGTTTCACCTCTGTCTAGGGAGGTGGGCTTGAAGCATTCAGAGGCAAACAGTATTCTGCCCGGGTCTCCTGTAAGCAAAAGCGCTATTTGAAAAGAGAGGATAATAGTCCACATTTTTAAAAAGAAGAGAAATGCCTGTGTAGAGTTTGCTTGCTTTTCTTACCTTTTGCACTTATCTGAAGGGTGTATAAAGGATGTTTTTCAAGCCAGAGGGATCAAGAACTACTCAGCTTTCAGATTCAGATTTGTCTTATGTGTAGGTAAACAGTGTGCAGTCATGTCAAGTCTGACAACATTGTCACAGCGTTTGTGTTCCTGACATAGCTGTGCACTGGCTGAGGAGCAAGGTAAACACAAAAATCCTTTTTCTGTGACAGCTTTGCCAATGGTGACTTACATCAGCTTTAACTTACAGCTTGCTCATGTCTCTCTCTACAGCACAGCAGTAACTTGTCTGCCTGCATTGTGAAGCCTGAACAGCTTCATATCTTTGTAGCACACACGGATAAGGATCTTATGGTTCTTCAGAAACCTGTGTGATCCTCAAGAGCACTGTGGTGCTTACATGTTTCTAGGACTTGGCAGCTATTACTCAGGATTTTCAGGCTCTTGACTTGGGATTGAGGGATCTCAGTTCCTTTAGCAAAGTCCTTTTTTGGGATCTAGCTCTGTGTAATAATGAAGCTGAGTAAATGTTAGATACTCTCATTAAATTATAAAATAATATAATTTTTTAATAATAGAGTTGAAAATAAATTGGAAAGATCATACAGTCCATCCTATTCCTTTAAATCAGGATCAAGTCTAAATGCACCATTTTTAACATTTGTCAGGAGTGACTTTAAAGTTCATCTGCTGCTGAAATTACATGACATTTCTGTGCAGTCCTATTTCAGTGCTTGGCTTTTCTCGCCATAAGAAAATGCTCATTATGCTAAACTAAATCCTTAATGTGACTAGAGACTATAAGCAATAAATTATATAATTCATAGACTTTATCATGCAGATAATTGGTTTTTAAGAATAAGTTTTGCTTCTTTGGAAAACCTTCAAGTACTTTAATTTTTGTGTATTTCTTTCATACAGACTTTTTTGATGTGATCCAAATTATTTCTTTCAGAAAGTTTCTTCATTTAATTATGGGAATATTCTCAATAAAATTTACATTTTATGCCAGTGTGTTCTCATAATAATACAGTGTGGGTTTCCATAAGAAAAATAACAATCCTTGTCCCAAAATAGATAGACAAATGCATAACAGGCATTTGAATAATTTTTTCATGAATTTCTGAAAGCCAGATTTAACATCTCAATTTCTTTTAGGATTAGCTGTTATCTAACAACTGTCAAAGGGGTTCAAAACTAAGGTCTGATTTACTTACAGAGCCATCTTTTACACTGTAAGATGAAAAATGAATTTTTATATTTATATTTTATATTTTATATTTATATTTATATTTATATATATATATTTATATATTTTTTAATATTTGTTATATGTTAATCTGTTGTGCTCTATTGGACTCCTCCCTTTGCACTGCCCCTGGACCATCAGTTTCATACCCTATATGAGTCCCGTTCCATTAGCCTCCCAGAGTTCGTTTGTCCCTGGACCACTCTGAGGAAGAAGACCAATAAACTTCGCCTTGGAACTCCATACACGGTTCCCGTCTCTTTCTCCTGCGTCGGCTGAAGCTGAGCCTCACAAAAGAGCTAGTCACTCCGCCCGGGAGCGGGGATGTGCCTGTGACTCACGGAATTCCTTCTAAAGACGCTTTACCAGAGGATATCATGGCACCTCCCTCACAGCTCTTTGCCGCAATATAAACCCTTTTCCATATTACTTTAATATTTCAGAGTCCTTTACTATATCTTCTCTCATTCAGATCTTGTACTACAAAAATTATTAATTCGAATACCTATGTAGAAGAATGCAAAAACAGATAATTTCACTTCCAGGATCTATCTTGCTTATCATCTTGTTATGGTAATTATCCTTGTATATTGTCACATTTTATTGAAGCGAATTCGTACTTGTTTCTAGTTTTTTGTTTTGTTGTTGTTTTTGCGTTGTTGTTTTGTTGGTTTTGTGTTGGGTTTTTTTTAATTTCACTTGGTGATTCAAATAAGAGCATAACTAATTTCTGCTATTGCAGTGCTAGTGAAAAAAATTTGTAAATTATGAATTTGGCAATAGTTTCTTAAAATGTTATTGCAGTATCCGACTGAAAACTTCAAATGGGAAAATAGATCCTGTAGGAGTAGGATAATATACTTATTGTGGCTGGTTTTTGCATTAGTTGTTGAACTAAAAACTGTTATTTACTTGAACAAAGGATTGCACCATTTGACAAAAATTTAAAAGATATCAGGTTTTGGTCATTTGAAAGCCACCTATATCCCTAGTACCTATTGTAACTTTTTTTTTAACAGTTATAACTGTAACTATAACTTAGCTATAAGAACATTTAAAATGTTACCAATATCAACTAAACTCAATTTCCCACAAAGTCAAGAAAATTTGAACATTTCCATATCCACTGCTAAATCTTAGGACAGATTTGGTGTTCTCACTAGATTCTTCTAAGAAATCTGTGTTAACTTCCTTTGAAAAAGCTTATGGCAGTGCAGGGTTGAACCAATGGGTCTGCAGCCAGTCAGCTGCACTTTGGCTGGTGCATGTGAATATGTGCAAGTGAGATACACTCTCAGACAGAAAATCCAATGAATTCATAAATCATTCTAATTCTGAGCATATGAGGACAAATTAACCAGGCACCTCACACTCAAGAGAGAGTACCAATGCCCCTGACTTTAGCAATGTCCACTTCACAGTTTCAGGGAAAGAAAGGCTATTCCTGAGGTAACACAAAGCATTTTTACAGTATTTAATACTGTACATTACATCCTTC
This sequence comes from Turdus rufiventris, assembly GCA_013186435.1. NCBI lineage: Eukaryota > Metazoa > Chordata > Aves > Passeriformes > Turdidae > Turdus > Turdus rufiventris. The sequence goes on from PYHW01010703.1 coordinate 2,090,251, forward strand.
CTAGCTACTTTCCTTCACATTAAGAGTGTGCAGAGGACTTCATGCCTACTAGATATTGAAAAAACAAATCTGTCCCATTCAGGTGTAATATAGCAGCAACAAAGTATTTGGGAGAGAAACCAAGATGATCAGTCCCATTTCTAGAATATTCATTGATTTGTTGCCTAATGTAAAGGTGAAACTCAGCTTTAGAAATCCTCCAGCAGATTACAGCTTCTGTTTCTCTCATTTCTCTCCTTTCACTCCCCACTTGGCTCTGATCCAGAAAATCTTCATTGCAGAAAACCTTGTATAATCAGTGTTTACACTATTTGTGTCATAAATGGCACAAGAAATTAAGTCAAAACAGTATAACTCCTCCAAAGAAACCTTTCTCATTACTTCTATGTCAAAAAGATAGGTCTCTGTCTCAATGGGGCTTTAATTTGTGTACTCAATTGTTGCAAACATGGAAGATTGGGTATAAATTACCTTGACATTACTCCAGTAATTTTTATAGGTGCCAGGGTGTATATTTAACGTTGAGATCTGCTAGTGTAGATACTTGTCCATTTTAAACATGATTTATAATGAAAATTTATGTATAGGAATCTATTTTAAAAAAATAATAATTCAGAGGATACAATAACCAGCTTTATCTAGCAGAGTATTATCACAAAAGACTAATTTTAACAATCTGAAAAAGAAAAAGCATTTTTTCCAAGACTACACAAGTAGAAAACTATGAATTCTGCATTTTTTTATCTCAATAAGTCTTTTTCCTAAATTAAACTCAAAACATAGGATATATTACTCATGTTCAGAGAAAGCACATCTCCAGAGGCAGCAGGTAATGAGGGGACTGCATCTCCATTTTCTACTGTTCACAGGTTGTTGAATATGCTGAGAAAACGACATCATCAAACTTGAGAAGGTGTATTAAATTTTAATGGCGTCTTTTTAAAACAATTATGAACTAATAGGCACTTTACTTTCTAAATATTTGCACAATGGACTAAATCACTAGAGTACCTCTGGTCATTTTTTCAGCATTCTGCTGTCCACAGAGCAGTAAGTCATTGTAAGGAATAGAGCATGTATTAAAGTTTTCATGGAAGATTGATAGGAAGAAAAAGTGTTTTAAAAATTCTTTTCTAGGCTAATTAATCTGCCTTGAGCAGTCTATGCATGTAAGTAGGAGGCACTTAATCATCCTTCTGAAGCAGAAAGTGCAAGTTTTGTAACATGCATCCACTTGTCAAAAGCAACCACGCACCTTTGAAACAGAGCCTTATTTTTAAAGCTGAAAAGATGGACAGCCCTGAGCTAAGTGAAATACAGGAAATTGAAAATAAACCCAAAAATAGTTCATTTAAACAAAATTAAATGTCCAAATCCCTGAAACTCCATTCTCATTGCTTTCTACTATTTCTACCTCTACTATTCTGAAAACTTCCAGTATAAGGAGGGCAAATCAGAAATATTCACTGGTTTATTAGAGAATGGAAATGCCCTTAGCCTATTGCCTAATTTACCATGCAACAGGATTAATGTATCTTTTTCTGTCTCATGATGTTGACACCAACAAAAATAGTACACAGATGTGTTTATTAGGATTTGAGGGAAATCTCTGAAAATACCAGTGGCATTTGCCTTCAAGATGTAGGTGGATTATATTAAAAAAATTACACATGTTCAAATAAATAAAAATCACATTTCACTTAAGGTTCTGAATTAAAGTTTTGCCATTTTAGCTTTCCTGAATTTCTGTACAAAATCCTAGTATCACTATGGAAAGAAACACCAGCCTTATTTTCCTTCAGGTCTCATAAGTCCTATGTAGGGGTGGTGATGACATACATAACTCCAAGGCAACTGTTTAAGATAAGATGCAATTGGACAAATAGGTACAGAAAGTGTGACTTTTAGAATGCGAAAAGAAGAAAGAAATGTTCAGGTACCATAGACTTTTAAATGAAATCTTCCATATTGCAGAATTAATGTATTATATATTAAATACAACAGCTGAAATATCAAAAAGGTTAGAGCTCTAATATTTTGATAAGGGACATTGAGAAAAGTGAACCCATGTAGCTGACTTCTCATCTACCCAAAATTTACCCTGCACTACCTCTTGTAAACTTAAAATAGTATAAAAAGGTAATTATTGCAAACCCAAGGGCATGGATAAACAGTGTCTACCATCTTACACACACTAAATGTCAGAGAAGAAAGATTGAAAGTACTGACTACAACAACTGATTCTCATCCTATTAGAACTTTGCAAATACTGAACAATGAATATGATTTCTGTAGTGATTAACATTACACCTCTCCTATCCATTTTTCATTAAAAAGTGGTACACAGAAGAATGTCAGGGGTACTCTATGGCACAATCTATGTAGCCACAAAGTCCTACACAATAACGAGGGAGATTTTTATCTAAATAGGTTGATAAACACCTACATTGCTTTCATTTAGTGACCATAGCTGATAACTCCATTGGTATACGTCTTAAACTACTTAATTTCTATTTTCTTAACTCTATAGGATTGTTCAGACACTAAAGAGTGATAGAGATTAGCTTAGTCACAAAATTACTAATAAACTCCAGATACTGCCTTGAAATTTTCCTGAATACGCCCAACAATTATTTTTTCTTGATTTTATTTGGTATATTCTTCTTTAATTTTGAAAAGGATGGTGTAAATATTGTTTTTCACCCTGTCATTAAACACCTCATTTTCTTTAGACTGAATTTTCTTCTGTGATATACTAATAGGAATCTAAAAAAGTCATGCATGTCAATCAAGAGTGAAAAAAAATGAACTTTTGGGGAAAAAAGGAAACATATATCATGATATGACTTGATAATGCAAATCAAAGAACTTTTTCATCCAATTCAACTTTTTACCTCAATGTTCTGCCAGGGTGAGTTTTACTTACTTGTGTTGCATGACAGTCTGGAAGCCTTGTCATCATATATCCTGTCCTTAATTCTGGAGCAGGAGCAACACCCAGGGTTATCATTTTCAGTACCCAGTGACATAATTTTTTTCTTCATCTTTCCTAGAAGAAAGCATTGTGCTCGCTTCTCTTGTAGCTGCTTTTGTGTCCCAGAAATAGCTGCTTAAGCAATTAGATTTTCACAGTGTATTTTCTGCATTTTTCTTGAAAGCAGGATCATATGTGATCTATGTAAGCAATCAGCCATTATATTAAATAACCAAAGAAGCTAGAACATTTTTCCTTACCACAATGTAAATGATCCTCATTGAAGTTTCATTTTGTATAGAGCATAAACTCCAAATGCCAACTTGCTACGCTCTAGTGTGTTTGTGCACTGTTTCCTTAAGGCAAATTCTATCACTTTGTCTTCAAAACCATGAATGCATGGAGACCAGATATTTTCATTTTATTATTGCCCATTTCTAGTGTCTTGATTTTAGCACGTTGTTGACCAATGTCATGTTATTCCCCTGCCATGTATAGCAAATATTTTCAGTTTTTCCACTGAAAAACTGTTAGGCAGTTCATTTTATAGACAGATATTTTATTAATTAGAATTAGTGAATGGAAATATTTCATTGATATCATAAAATGAGATCATAATCAGAAAAAAAAAACACAGCAGAATTTTAGGGGAGAAATGTCTACTTTGAGAATGGGAGTGTGATTGATCTTACTCCAATATATGAGATCAGTGCATGCTGTGACATTGAAAGAATAAATAGTTACTCCTTATTACAGACAACCAAATCACAGAATAGAAACTAAAAGTGGACTCCCAAAATTTCCTTCTTCAACAGTAAGAGCTGAAGTAAAAATTTAACAGAATCTCATATAAAGCAGTCTTCTTTATGTTTTACTTTCAAGCAAAATCTTTAATCACTATGCTTATGTATTAAGGTTACACTGGGTTTATTGACGTGAGAAAGACTGAACCAGTTGTTCTGTCTCAGTCAAGGGACAGCAGTAGTTTCAAAAACATGGTTATTTAAACATAAAAAAGTACCAATAAGCTAAAGTAAATTAAATGAGTAGCAAAGAGATCAAATTTACTCTAATGTCCAGCTTTTTTTTTCCTTGTCTAGTTATTGAAGAAAGAATTATTTTGATTACTTCTATCTGCACTAATGAAATAGGGCTACTAGAAAACAAGTAGAACATAGTGACAGCATAATGTCTTTTCCAACAAAAACCAAATTAAACATCCTTGATGCTTCGTGACTTAGAAAGACCAACTTCCTTAAGGAATAAATCTTGTGTTTCTATATAAAATCTCCATGTTCTTCATCACATAGAAAAGCACCAAACTAAAAAATCTCACCTGTCTTATGAAGCTAATTCTGGATCATTGGTTTAATTTTTTGGTTCACAAGAGCTATTAATCAAACACCACTGTAAAGCAAAGCATGATATATAAAATATTATTAGATAACCAAGTCATCTTACTTTTAAAAATAGAATTTTCTGAAGTATATGCACATTGATCAATTAGGCAGTTTAATGAACCTGCCATCTTGCATCAGTAATATTTTCTAAATGAAGTCATATTCAGTATAAAAGCCTTATTATTATTCAGAACACTTCTCAGCTACAGCTGTAAGATTTGATTAAATCAGAATGTGCCTAGTAGGAACAGTTCAGAAAAGCAGTGTGAAAATACATGCAATGTTCACAGTTCAAGAGGAACAAAATGCCAGGCTAAATTCCACAGATAAAATCAAAGTATATATTAAACTCCACCTTTCTGAGATGTTTCCTATATTAAAGCAAAGTTTTTCTCAAGTATAGATTGTTAAAATTAGCAAGAATAATTTTTTTTTGAGATTACGTGCATATAGTCCTGCAGCAGTGTCTCTGGCTGTTTTTGCTTCCTATGTACCAAAGCTGGTATAGAAGCTGAGGAATGAGAAATGAGAGGTCATAGAATCACAGAATGGTGGAAATTGAAACAGACCTCCAAAGGTCATGTTGCTCAAACCTCCTGGTCAAGCAGACCATTTAGAACAAGTTGCTGAAGACCATGTCCTGGAAGCTCCTCAATATCTCCAAGGACAGAGATTCCACACTTCTTCGGGGAACCTTTGCCAGTGACCAGTCACCCCCACAGTGAAAAAGTCTTTTCTGATATCCATCTCAAGTCTTTTCTGCTTCAACTGGTGTTCACTGCCTCTTGTTTGGTTGCTGAGCACACCTGAAAAGAGCCTGACTCAATCCCCCGTGCACCCTCTCTTAGGTACTTGTATATACTGCTGAGAGCACCCCAAGGTTTTCTAGGCTAAACCGTGCCTGCTCTCTCAGCCATTCTTAATACAAGAAATACTCTAGGCCATTTGCCACCTTTATGGCCTCTGCTGAACTCTCTCCAGTATTTCCATGTCTCCCTTGTACCAGAGAAGCTACTGGAGGCTACCAGAATGGATACAGCACTCCAGTTGTGGCTTTGCCAGGGCTCCAAGCAGAGGGGAAGGGTCACCTCCCTTGACTTACTGGCAGCACTTCTAAAGTACCATTAACATTCTTTTCTCCAAGTGCAGGTTGGTGGCTCTATTCAGCTTGACCACCAGGATATCCAAGCTCTTTCTCAAAGCTATTTCCCAGCTGCTTGGTCCCTAGCACGTGTGAGTACTTGGAGTTGTTCCTTCCCAGGTGCAGGACTGCGCTTTGTTGAACTTCATGAAGTTCCTGACACCTCATTTGCCCACCCTGTTAGAGGCCCTTCTGGATGGCAGTATGACCCTCTGGCATATTAGTTACTCCTGCTGATTTTGTGTCATCTCCAGAATTCAATGCTCATTCATAATAATAGGATACAAAATTCACATGAATTTAATATGAAGAGGCAACAATTTCAATTAGCGATGTCAAAATTTTATTTTGATCTGCAGACATTTTCTTATTTACATCAAAATACATCTTCTTTATGTTGAGAAGGCATAGTTTCTGGCATTTACTGTACAAAATAGACTTTCAGGAGCAACCACTTGTAATTAAAAGTACCCACTCCTAGGTGCAGGTCAACGATAGGTATTCCTGGGAGATCAGCATACAGAACAAGGAAGTTACCATGTGTCTAAGAAAGGCTTAGCAATGAACTATGCTAATATGCATTAGAATCTCTTCCAAAACGGGTAAGTATTTTTTGATCATTATGCAGGTGTTGCTAAGAAACTGATATACTCTTTTTATGTTTAGTATGCATGATCTAAAGTTTTGTATACTTTCATGACTCCTCTATTTTACCATTAAGTTGCCTTACCTACAGGAAATTCAAGTCAAACAGAAGAGGAACATGAGACGGACATCATAAATTTCAGATGATAAAGCAGCATCAAATTAGCTATAACCTTGAAAGAAACTCCATATGTGTAGATAAGTATATACTTAGAAAAATATATTTGTGCAGATTGAAAGACTGGGGGAAAAGGAAATATAGAGGAAACTAATGTGATTCAATATTGAAGAAAATGTCAAATCATCAATGTTTTGCATATTTCAAAAGACCCCATGAAATACAAAAGAGATTACAACAAATTGTTTATAATGCTTCTAATGAAGAGAGGTTGCTGTGCTCTGGGGAGTTGCCCACAGTAACAGTACAAGTATAAATGAGATACATATTTATCATTTTCCAGCCCCAGCACTAGAACAAGGATTCTGCCTCAGGAAAAGGAGGTCTTTGGAAATCAGTTCATGATGCACAATGACACTTTGGCATGTCCTGCTGATACAATGGCAAGAGTAGAGCTGCTCAGATATACAAATAGAAACCACTACACACACCGTTTTACGTCATGGTTCTATAAATATTTCACTCTGTTCCTCAAGATATATTATCTGGAGCATTATAAATTCAATAAAGTCAATTAATGTGAACTATTTCTAGGCAGACTACTCTTAAAAATCATGGATTTAAGTCTAAGTAATGCCTTTTTTTCCAGATCATGTTCTCTTTTGTATCAGAGATAAATAACAGATTCTGACGCAAAAGAGGGAGCTAGTATTCTATTTTAAATTCAAGTCTAATTTAAAAAATATAACCTCCAGCAACTATACTGTCATTGCAATCAATCAAAGTGATAGCCTTGGAACTGCAAACCACTTCTTCAGTCACATCTGCTACTGCAATATTTATGCTTTGCTTTCCTCATCATAGCAATTTAACTGGTACTGTTATTACAGAGACAAGAAGAGTCTATTACCAGCTATCATAACTAATACTGTTATTTTCAAAATATTTTAATGGCTCTTGAATTGTAAAGCATATAGGGTATTTTTAAAGTATAAATACCACAAAAGATTACATACATTCACATACACGCACATAAATATGCTGACATGTGTACATTTTTTTTCCTAACAGCTAAAGGTCAGTGCTGTTTTTAAGCTGAAAAATCTCCTCCATTCTCTTTTATTGAGAAGGAAAATGTGCAATGTTGTCTTCCTACTTTACAAGCTAGAACAGATGAGAAGGAAAGCAATACTCTGTCTCATAAACACGACATATACATTAGTGCCCCAGTTGCACCCTGCAGTTAGAGCCACCTTCCAGGAAGGACACAATTGGCTCCAAGCCCAGTGATGAGAACCCTAAATGCTCCATGTCTGGTCCTTGAAGAGGGTTTCAAAGCCTGAAGAGAGTGCAAAAACAGGCCACAAGTTCTGGGACCCACCTACATCTGGCTAGGAGGAAATACACAGGGGTCCCTGGCTTCATGCTTGTGAACACACCTGATAAGAAGCGTAAACTGAAGCTATTACCAGAAGATATTCTGAGCTCAGAATCCACTCCTGGGATAAACACTTGAAATCTCAGACCTCTTGCACAATTATTTTGAGCTTAATCATTATTTCCATCTAGATCTAGTATTGGATTTTTATTCTGGAAGGTATTGAAAAGCACCTGAAGAGCAACACAGTCATTGGTCACAGCCAGCACAACTTCATGAGAGGAAAGCACAGCTTATCAAACCTGATTTCCTTTTATGACTAGGTAACCCACCTATCAAGTTATCAAGAGAAACCAGTTGATGTAATATGTTAGGATTTCAATAAAGCTTCTGATACTGTCTCTCAGAGGATAATTCTGGACAAAATGTCCACCAAACATCTGAATAAAAACCTAATGGGATGGGTGAGCAACTGGCTCACAAGTCAGACACAAAAGGTTCCAGTGAATGGGGTGACACCAGGCTGGTGACCTTCACTAACAGGGTTCCACAGGGCTCTGTCTTAGACCCTGTGCCCTTCAACATCCTCATAAAGGATTTGGACCCTGGTCTGGATGGAATACTGAGCAAGTTTGCAGATGATACAAAACTGGGAGCAGCTGTTGACTCCCTCCAAGTCAGGGAGGCCCTGCAGAGACACCTGGACAAATCAGAGGGCTGAGCAATCACCAACCATGTGAAGGTCAACAAGGGAAAATGCTGGATTCTGTCCTTGGGATGGTGGATGCACCTGGATGTACAGACAGAGTGGGGAATGAGATGGTGGAAAGCAGTGCCATGGAAAGTGACCTGGGGGTTCTGGTCCATGACAAGTTGAACATGAGYCAGCAGTGTCCTGGCAGCCAGGAGGGACAAACCCTGTCCTGGGGGGCATCAGGCACAGCATCACCAGCCAGGCAAGGGAGGGGATTGTCCTGCTCTGCTCTGTGCTGGGGCAGCCTCATCTTGAATATTGCATGCAGTTTTAAGCACCACAGTGTAAGAAGGATATTAAGCTATTAGAGAACTTCCAAAGATGGTGAAGGGCCTTGAGGGGAAGCTGTATGAGGAGTGGCCAAGGGCACTTGGTTTGTTCAGCCTGGAGACAAGGACACTGAGGGGAAATCTCATCGCAGTTACAACTTCCTCAGCAGGGGAAGGGGAAGAGCAGCCACTGATCTTTTCTTTATGGTGATCAGCAAGAAGACCCAATGGAATAGCCTCCCCTGTGTCAGGGGAGGTTCAGGTTGGATATTAGGAGAAGATGTTTCACCCAGAGGCTGGTTGGGCACTGGAAGAGGGTCCTCAGAGAAGTGGTCACCAAACCTGAGAGAAATCAAGAAGTGTTTGGACAATATCCATGGACACCTGTGTGACTCTTAGGGATTGTGCAGTGCAGGACCAGGAATTGGACTCGATGATCCTTGCAGTCCCTTTGGACTCGATGATCCTTGCAGTCCCTTCCCACTCAGCTTGTTCTGTGATCCTATGATTATCTTTATTGCTTGTATTTGTCTATCATTTATTTGTAAGTTCCATAAAAAATTGCAGGAATCCCACACTATTCTTACAGCCATGATTTCTGATGAGTATAATTTGCAATATTTGTAAGTCATTTGTGAACACTGGCAGTTTGCTGAATAAGGATTTCACTAGAGCTGCCCACTGCATCTTCTTGTTATGCTTTAAACATACATAAGCCAACCAAAGATTGATCTGTAGCTTAGGCTTCAATGGAATAATAAAACATTATTAGTTCTCAGTATCATTGCAATTGTCAGACATGTCAGAAAGGACGGGAATTGCAGCTCTCTTCTCATTTCTTTTACTTTTATCAGACTTTTGTAAAATATTACATTGGGACCCTATACCAATTAAACACATATGTGGATTAAACACATTTACAAGTTTTTTCAAGATAGTAGCGAGTACAGGCATAATTTTTTTTAATATCACTTACTCTTACTTCTTTGAAATTCCTTTTAACTACCAAACAACTTGTCTGAAATCCAAAAGGGTTAGTAAAATGGCTTGGATTAATATATAAATATTTAGACTTTCAAAAATTTTGATTCCCATGCTTTAGCCCTTGCCTAACACAAGTAATACTGTTGTGTGAATTCAAACAAGAGCCAGGACATGACACCAAAACTGGAGTGCCATCTTGATTATGCTCTGTTCTGCAAAATCATACAAGCAGAAAAACAAGTCTTCCTGTCAGACTGGCTGCTGCACCTGAAGTTTTTAAACTTAAAAGCCTAAATTTAAGTAGGCTGCAACAGTTCCACCCTTCCTTCTGGAGCTAAGTATATTTAGACACTGATGATGATCCCTTTGAGAGCAGCCCCTGAAGTACAGTCTTTTTTCATTTACCAGAAATAGTATGATAAGCAGTATAATACATAAATACTGCCCTGATATAATCATATAATTATTAAAGTTGATTTGTATTATCTGCAAGTACACAGGCAAGATCCTTCTGACTCCAACTTCATATGCCCTTGCTTTTTTCAATAGATGTTGGAAAGATGGCAGCTTTAAAAATCTTGTTATTATGCTATTGATGGGACCTGAAGGAAGTGTCAGACCTGTTAGATCATTTCCTTCCCAAGACCTTACCGAACAACGGAGAAGAGTAGTCCACTTCTTTGAAACTATACAAAATATATAACTTTACAGTTCAGCCTACTTTACTTTTATAAACTAGAGAATATGATCTAGCCAGTCTTGGTTCATAAAAAATGATGAGCAGTCATAAATCAAAAACCATCCACTGTTTTTTTTCAAGAAGGGAATATTATGGCAGATCAAGGGAGATGATTCTCGCCCTCTACTCTGCTCTCTTGACACCCCACCTGGAGTATTGTGTCCCACTCTGGGATCCTCAGCACAGGAAGAGTATGGACCTGATGGAGTGAGTCCAGAGGAGGCAAAAAAGATGATCAGAGGAATGGATCACCTGACCCATGAAGACAAGCTGAAAGAGTTGGAGTTGTCAGCATGGGGAAGAGAAGGCTCCAAGGAAACCTTATAGAACCTTGCAATACTTAAAGGGGCCGTACAAGAAAGTTGGAGAGCAAATTTTTAGAAGGGAAAGCACAAGGGTTAGTGGTTTTAACTGGAAGAGAATAGGTTTAGGTAGGATGTTAGGAAGGAAATTCTTTACCTGTGGGAGTGGTGAGGCACTAAAACAGGTTGTCCAGAGAAACTATGGATGTCCTAGAAATGTTCAAGGCCAGGCTGGATGGGCCTCTGAGCAACCTGGTCTAATGCAAGTTGTCTCTGTCCACTGTAGAGGGGCTGGAACTATGCAGTCTTTACTAAGGCCATTCTGACCCAAAACATTCTGAGATACCATGATATTCACACTGCAAGGAAAACAAAGAAAAGAGCCCATTTCTCCTTTTTGTTTCAGTGTTCCACTGAATTTTATTTGCCATAGGCTCATTGTAACCTTTTGTTCAATGCATTTGACAGAATATGTTCTATCACTGTTGTTATGCTTCGGTCCTTGTAGAAAGTGATGCCCTAGCAGTAAAAAAGGGGGATTTTAAGTATAAATTCAGGGAAGAAAAATACCAGTTCTTATAGATAGAAACATTCATTGATATATCACTCAAATATCCAATCTTTAAACACTTCTATTATAAGAATTTCCAGTGAACTAGCTATTCTGCCCAAGATTGAAAGTTATTTGTTCCCTTGAAAGTTCACAATTATGTAAATCAATTATCCTTAATGAAAAGGGGGTTTGTTTACATATCTGCCCTTTTGTATGTGCTCAGTTTGATCACAACTTGACAAAGCATTTCAGCACTTGCTTCTTCATTATGATCTTTATCATTATATCTAATAACTCTTATTTTTAATCATGTATTTTAAAACAGTGACACTTAAAAGAGAGGTTATTCTGACTTATTTTAATTTTTTATTATTACTATTTTAGTAATAGCAATCTAACAATAATTTCCTACGTGCCTAAATTTCCTAAACTTTCAAAATGTTTAAATTCACAGTTCTCGTATTTCTAGCTCTTGGCTATTCAGTTCATCTTGAAGAAGAAATGTTTCAGGAGCCCCAAAATCATGAGTAACCACTCTCATTTACTAATGTCTTTCTCATGCTGCTACATATGGCATTTAAAAAGCCACAAAAATGAGATGGAGCACTTAAGATACACGCTGAAAATAGAAAATAAATCACCAAAAACTTCATGAATTTTTTTTTCTACTGTTACCTCAAGGGGGAAAAATATTCATTTTATAAAATATATTGGTTATATGTGTTACACAAAGAGAGAAAAGACATGAAACAACCAGCATGGTGCTCAGGGGAAAAAAAACCTTAAAATTTACTTTCATTTCTATTTTCTGTTCATTACTTTTTCAGTTCTTACACTCAATTGTTTTTCCTAAGAGTGCAAGTGTCCAACACTACTGATATCTTGGAAGACACTTTGACAGGCTGTTCTGAGTGTTGTCTTTGCAGTATAACAGCCCCTGAATGAAGAAATTCAGATCATTTTAGTGGCTCCAAAATGAGACAGATAATTTTTTTTTTTGCATGCACAGGTAAACGAAAAGTTTTTGTACCTCATCCTTGCTCTCTATTGTTTATCATGTACACTTAAATACATACCTGCAAGAAAACAAAACAGAAATATGGAAGAAGGAATATATATGACATTTTGCTTTTACTGTTCAATTTCTCTACTTGCAATATGTCTATGTGTGCATGCACAGATACAAAAGAATTAATGAAATTGGAAACTTTCTGTTCTGATAAGAAACATGGCTCTTGAGGATTTCTGAGCCTGCATCTTTCATCTCTTTTGTACCAATATTCACAGAAAATTTACTGCTCAAACAGTTGACACAGTACAGCCTTAAGGCTGAGACCACAGATACTTTTCCCTCTTTCAATATTCACAGGGCACCTAACAAAACATGGGCATAGGTTGTCCAAGTCCACCAGATGCTTCTATAGAAACAGAAATAACCGTTTGTACTGTAGTGCAATACCTACTAGCAGGCAATCTGGGAAGCAATATAGAAAATTATGTTATTCCAACCTGCCCTTTACTTTTCTAAAGGAAACATAAAACATACTGAGTGATTTTTGTTTAATTTCCATATAGTCTTTTTGTTGTTGTTGTTGCTTTGTCTATCAACTGTTAAAATGGGAAACCTAAACTTTCATCTTCAGGCTATCCCATCTGACTTCCAATACAGACATACACATCCCTGAAAAAAAGATGAGTCATTGTGCTAAATTTGTCTATCTGATTTACCACTGGGTTCAGAGTTCCCAAAACCAAAGAGCACTCTCTTTCAGCAATATCTAAATGCAAATTAGATATTTTAAGGGATATGTAAATTAGGAAACATGGAGACTATTCTTAGGTTTTCAGATTTTTAAAAGCTTTCTTCACTGTGAAAGCCTAGTTTCAATGTCCATTACAGAATGTACACTGATACAAGATTATCTTGGTTTTGGAAAATTTCTGGTCATTTTGCCTTCCTCAGTGCCCTACTTTCTGCCAAAACTTACTGGCAGTAACATCTGGGATATTCTCTTCATCCAATCCAGCATTAATCTGTATAGTGAGTACACTGAACTCGAATCATACATCCTTCAATTGTGAGGGGCCTTTATGGGCACCAGGTAAAACTTGCATATGCCATCAGCAGATGAAGACTCATTTGTCATAAGACAGTTTTCATTCCCACTTCATCTATCAGTGCTTACATATCCAGTACCAGTGGTCATAAGAAGACACAGATAAGTGAATGAGATGCCTATGAGTTGCACCTTTTTGCACAAATAAATATATCTTTTATTTGCTTTTCATGTCAGACTTATTAAAAATATATAAACATTTATTTCTGGTAATTAAATGAGTGAAAATAATAGATAACAGCAATAAAATAAAATAGAACACAGCATTAGGTCATCTGATAGGAAATTCCATAATTAAATTATGGTTGTGATAATTACCTATCAATTCTTGACTGACAAAAAGTGCAGAATGGAAGAATCACTTTCTAGCATATTATAAAACACACCACACATTACCATATGGATTCTTTATGAAACTAAATTAAAACTTGTCATTAAAGGTAAATTTGTGATCCTTGAGTTCAATTAATACTAAAAATGAAATAACATTTATTTACTTTTTGTACTGTAATTCACAAACATAAACATATGGAAATATTTCCCTGAATTATGGCATAGAAAATATGTATTAGTCTGATTACAATCCTATTTCAGAAGTTCACTAAATGATTTTAAATAATAACATGATGTGTTGCTACGAGAGAAGTTAGACTTTAGGTTGTGGTTTGGCAATCCAAATGCCAAAATTACATTCCTTTCTGAAAAGTATAGAAAAAAATTAAACAGACATAGTAAGCAGATAATTCCGCTCAGCAGTATCCTCTTTAGTTGCTGAGTTCTGTTGTACATCGCTGGAAAGATTTTTCTTTTCTTGCTAAATAATAAGGAAACTAAGACTACATCTAAGAATTAGGATGTTTTCCTTTTCAGAAAATTATAAAATGTTTTATTTGCCTTACAATCTGAAATAAAGCAGGAGGGATTTGCATCTTTTTATAGTTACCAAGTGCTTCTAGATACTACTTTACCACAGATTTGCCAGAGGAAAAATAGACATAAACATCAAAGAAATTCCAGCAATGAAACACCTACTTAACAAAATAAATAAAATAAATCATTATTTTTTTTTTTTTTTTTAATCTCTAACAGCACTACACAACTATTACAGCCTACTCTTGAGTAGCCTGGATCCATCATTTGGCCTCCAGTGGGTGATAGGAACAGAAATTAAGGAGTTTAGCTAAACAAACATGGTATTGATTGATTATGGGGATAGTTGCTTTGATCAATTTATAAGAAGATGAAGTGTTTGAAGAATCATGAAAAGAAATATTTTCTGCAATAAATCTCCAAGAGGCTTTCAGAGCTGTGATTACCAGGGGGATTATTTCCTACTGTATCATACAATAGACATTACAGGCATTTACTTGAAATTCTAAGTACATGGAGCTGGACCAGAAGTCAACAACAAAGGATGCCTTGGAAACACCATATGTGGGTTTTAAAGCTCCCTTCCCTTGCTTTTATATCCATGAAGTTAAATAATTTTAAATTATCTGTTCAACATAATACCTTCAGGAACAATCTACAACCACTGTCCCTATCTCAGCACTTCCTTTACCTACTCTTATCTGTTTCTTCAGCTCCTTACTTTTTAAATAATTTTTCAGCTAGTTTCAACTCTCTCCAGCTTCAAAATAATTTTGTCATGTCATTACAGTGCATATTTTATTACTCAGACATAGTACTATATACTATGAAAACTCTCTCTCACTGTCTCTATTACAGAAAGATATATCATATCTCATTTTTCAATTCTCCATTCCTTCAACTCCTTGTCTTTCAAAGTTAGATATACCAAAAATATACTTGAGAGTAGCTCCTTCCAATAAAAGAGACCCAAGAACTACAGGAAGGAATAATTGCTTTAAAACTAATCCTGTGCATTTTCTGCATTTTTAATGGCTCTTGTACCAATAGAGACACTGCTAAGGTGCAATAAGACCACAGCTAAACAAGTAGAACTATGCTCTAGTTCTTGACTTTCCTCTGTATTTCTATCTCTGACCACTGTACAATTCCAATTTCCTATCTAGTGTTAGATGTTTTCATTGGATAGAAATGGAAAGGGAAGATAACAAAAACTAAGCAAAGATAGCATAAAACCAAAACTAAAAATCTAATACAAATGCTTCCTCATTGTAGATAGCCTGCTGAAATCTAATTTCATTAATTTATTTGAGGTGTGAAAATATTTTTTTATAATCCTCACCAATAGGATATGCTGTTCCTATTTTGAAAGTGTTTTTTCTTCCTTATTTTATGTCTGAGTCTTGGATGTGTCTGTTTTTACCTATTTGACATGATTTTGGTTGGCTCTGTGAAGTTAAATCAAAAAGATCTGCTAACCATAATGAGCAGAAAACAAAGTAATGCCATCATTAGGATATCTTCAGTCAGAATACTGTAATTCCTCAGGGGAAATAATTGATGAATCAGTCAGTAAGAAATATCTTTCACCAGCCCATTTCTCAAGATTAGAAAGACCACTGAACTGCTAAGGACCTCAGCCTGGAGGAAAGGAGAGGGGAGCATGCAGCAGGAAGAGTCACAGCAAGAGGAAAGTTTGTCTCTCAGTGCCATATTAGACAGAGACCATTGCAATGGTGTGGCAATGAGCTAAGGTCATTTCTCAAGACTCCAGATCTCAAATACAGTAATTCACAACTATAAGGCGCACCCTTTTGACTAAAATTTTCCCCTGAACCCAGAAGAGCGTCTTATAGTCTGGTGCGCCTTATATGATGGACAAAGTTCGGAAATTTGCAAACCCGGAAGTGTGAGCTGCGAGCTGCAGGGGGAGCCGGCAGGGCCATGGCTGCTGGGTGCAGGGGAGCCCGGGGGCCCGCAGCGCCCCGGCAGGCATGCCCCAGCCCCGGGGAGGCAGTGCCGAGCAGCGGCAGGCATAGCCCGGCCCCGGGGAGGCGGGGCGGAGTGGCAGCGGGCATGCCCTGGCCCCGCTGGGTACAGGCAGAGCCCAGGGGCCCGTGACTGCCAGGTTGAGGCAGGGCCTCGGCCAGCAACTGCACGAGGGTAACTGGGGGTGGATCCTTGCTGAAAAAAAAAAGTGTGCCTTATAGTCCGGTGCGCCTTATATAATGTACAAAGTTGCGAAATTTGCTGACTCCCGGGGGTGCGCCTTATAGTCCTGTGCACCTTATGGTCGTGAAATTACTGTAAGTGTTGCAGTAGGTGAGCCCCAGGCTGTTTGCATCCTATGTACTCTGGAGTGAATGAACAGTACATTTATTTAAAAGATGCTATTCCACATATCTGCAATTACTCACACGCCCAAATATCCTAGAGGAAAGTATCTTTTAACATTAACCATGTTGCACTCTCACAATCAGAGGATTTCAAACACATGAGAGAGCTCCTTATTGAGAGTGAAGAATTGTGGGGATCTGCACAGAAAGACTTTAACATATCAAGGGCTGATAGCTAGAGATTGTTTCTTCCCTTAAAAAAAAAAAAA
>PYHW01010703.1:2107149-2188535 GCA_013186435.1 Turdus rufiventris
AAAAAAAAAAAAAAAAAGACGTGAAAACAGAATGACTTTGTATGAAATATTTTGATATAACAGAACTGGAACAAAAAGGTAACACAATTCATTTTGACACATACCTGTCAAAAATGGTGTTAGAAGCGATGCAGTTCTACAAGAGGGTTTCGATTTCTTTAGAAAAATGCTGTTTTGTCAGAATTGCTCAGAATGATACTTTTCATCCAGATTTACAGCTGTGGCGGTAACTGTCTCTTAACATTAATATCATTCCTCCTTAAAATCTGTCAATCTGAAGATGCTTTGCTTTTAGTATCATCACTAAATATAATCACTACTGTCTTGGTTTACAAATGGAAGCAAGAGGGACATAGATGGGGACAAAGGACATCATTCTTATACCGAGGTTCTTTGCCAATGGAAACAGGAATGGAAATAATATTTGTGCCATAACCAGAGGACTAGACCATGGAGGGACTGTGCCACTGGCACCACAGACACTGTTTACTCTGCATGCAGCTACAGAGAATTGTGGCCTCCACACCATCAGGGACCTCAGGGCCTCTGGCTACCACTCTTGCTATTTTTCACTCCTTAAGTGAAACTACCTATACAAACTATTAGTAAGGTTTTCTTTAAAAAGGAAACAACCTGTATTCACAATCAAGGCAAGAAAGAAGACATCCTTTTCAGTTATAGTAGAGGTCATCTAGAGCCATGCATCATTCTTCTTAGTTCTAGTTCTGTAAATTAAGCACAGCAGAAAAAGTATTAGTGGGATACATGTAACACAGCATCTCCTGCTAACCATCTTCCATCTGACACTACAGCACCCTAAAGGTCAAAGCTCCCATTTGCACTTGAGCAGTTCATGCAAATATTGCTACTCAGAGGCTGGGACTATACTAAGTTTCTAATTTCTAATAATTTTACTGTGTGAAAAACTATACAGCAGACCCAGGTGACGTTTGCTACCAGTATTCGTTAGCACAGAGAACAAGCACCATGGGTTTATTTCCATACTTATTTTCTGTTAGAAAACTCCAAATTCGTTAATTTTATAAAACAGTGTATTTGTGGACATATGTCAGATTTACATGCTGAAATCCCATGACAGACACAATATACCTCTGTTTATAATCCATATTTTTTTGTTTAGACTAAGACATGATATGCACTTACATGGTGCATTGAGCTATGCAAGTCCAAATTCAACAAAGCCCTACAGAGTTACTTATAATATTGTTAGCTTTTATTTTGACCATAGTGTCTTACTCCATTAAAAGGGAGATTTCACTTTTTTATAATTATTTTGGTGAACTTTCTTCCAAGGCCCAAGAAAATCCTTTGTCTGTTTCACAAATTTTAGGCGCACTAGCCAAACTAGGTCTGAATACTCCTTTTAGCAACTCCAGATTTGGTTTCTTCATTATAATATCTCCAGATCGGTAAATTAATGTTCTAGCATATCTCTTCTCTTAGTAAGCAAACAAGCTCAAGTTCAAACAATATCAGATGATTAAAAATCTCAAATGATCATAGTAAAGGCCGGGAGTTCTATTAAAATTAAGAACATGTTACAAATTATTCTGTAACATTCAGTTTTACAATTTCACTTCTCAGTGAGAAAAGGCTGACATGCTACAAGCACAGAGAGCATAAAATACCAGGTACGGCAGAGTAAAAACTGTGAAACAACAAACAGTGAACGTTCTGATAGCATGGGGCAAATGTGTATAGAAATGTCAAATGATACTCCAGGGATTAATACTCTCTAGAAATAAACAGTAAAAAAAAAAAACCAAACATGAGGAAGGTAGACAAGCTAAAAAACAGACACTAGAAATATTTGAGTACTCTTTTCATCTTTCAGATAATAATCTTATCTGACAGACTTGTAATATTTTTTTCTTGTTGTTGTTTATGCATTCATAAATAAAATCTGTTATAGTATTCATCTTCAGTGAAGACTCAGAATCATTGTATTTCTGGATGGTGTCATTAGTGCTAGCCTCATTTATGTCTAGAAATGTTTTACTGTGGAATACAATGCATTAATTAGAAATTCCTCTCCCAATTACAGTGCAAAACATTAGGTCGGTACTACAATAATTCACAAAAGAACTTGGGAACAAAAAAAGTACAGAAAGCTGTTAAAAATTAAGAACAATCTAGCACTTCTCAGATTGCAGTTCCTTGATGTTTAATAAACGCTTTAATAAACTGACTGCTTTATTTTAAAAGGCCTTTCTAGAAGGGTTTGATACCACCTACAGCAAGGCAGGTGGTGCCAGTTCAGTCAGCTTGCCATCGATTGCTTCTTCCTGGCCAGAGTCTGCTATGGGCAGTGCAAAAATTACACAAAAGCTGACCTTTTCCTCAGGGGTACTGAAATGTCGCCCATCAGATCTAGGTATCCAAAAAGAAACATAGCTTCTTGAAGCATAGTTTTGGCAGATGTCTCTCAAATGAAGCTGTGGTCTGAAAGCCCCTGCTCATGCATGTCACCAATGCTTAGTGTGCAGTCATAGCAGAGATCAGACACCACTGCTTTTCCTCATATAAGTTGGAGAAAGGATCAGAATTCAGGTCTATCTGTCTCTAGAATTTGGGATGATCAGTAGGCTTCAGCATCATGTTCCCTATCTCTGAAATATTATTTGTTGTAAAAGGTTCAGTCCAGACAGGATAGTTCAACTTTTCTGGGTTAGGTTACTCTCCTGACAGAGAAAATGTGAGGTTTACCTCAGTAAGAGGGTATTGAATATTCATCTTCCATATCTTGTGGCAATTGTGGGGCTAAAATTAAAAAGTGAGCTTTGGTCAGTTATTTGAAAGATAAGTAGAGATCTCAATTCTCAACCCTGACCATTGTGTCTGGGAACAAAAGCAAGATCTTGGACCCATTAGGACAGACAGCTTATCTCACTGACTACTCATGATTGCTGTCCATACTCGTTCTAACTCACCCAGAGTTTGGAGGAGCCTCAGAGTCTGCCTATAGAGTGGATGGAATTGAGCTTTCCTTCACCCTGAGCTCCTCAGACATTGCTCAAGTCAGTAAAGGTGCTTTACTCAGTGCTGTCGTGTGCTCACATTACTAAGGCTGTACCAGGACCCAGATCACTCACTAAAAGGTTTCAGCAGAGCCAAAATCAAAGACTGTGTGTCCTTCCTTCATCTCTTACCATTGTGTACAAGTTCAAGGCACAACCAGCCCATTTAGTGGTAGGCAGCACTACGCTATAATCCATTAGAGGATGTTACCTTTCCATTTAATTAAAGCAATGGAGAGATATATTGCCGTCAGGCTTACTAATCAGTCACTGTAAAAATATCTTGGCCAAAGTCCTGTTGCTTAACAACGGTAATAACCTTGCTTTCTACACGGCTTCTAGGATAATTTACAAAACAAATTTAACCAAGGAAAAAGCAATGCTTCACTGAAAGTAGTAACTAAATAGTTACCATATCTTCCATTTCACAAATGAAATTTTTTTTCCACCATCTTCCTGAGGAAGCAAGGTTTCCATTTCATCCCTATGCATATACATTAACAAGTGGGAATATTCATCTTTTGTCTGTTGGTTCCCTCCTAAATTCTTTCAAACCTGTAGGAAATCTTAACCACACCAGGAAAATAGTAAGAGACTGAGCAGGTATTGCAGTTTTACAATCAGCAAAACAGTGGAAGAGAATGAGCCTTGGGGGATAAACAGAGCATGAAATTACTTTCCTTTACAGCACATAACATCTGTACAGGGGGAAACATTTTGATTGTCCCAAACACAAGAACCAGCTTTGATCAGCTGCAACAGACTGCTAAAAACCTGACTACAAGACAAACAACTGTCCATCTACAACCCGTTTGTCACGCTGCTGATGGAGGCACAAGCAGACATGGACACAATGGATATGAGTGGATGACTGGCTTTTCTCTCTTCCTACCCCTAGCAGGAATCTTATGGTACCAACACAGTCCCTGTGATTCCTGAGCTGGAGGACTAAGGGGAGATATTCTTATCTGGTTTCTGAGGAGGTTTTCTCAGTCTGAATGTAGCATTGAGCTCATCTTAGTGAAAGTGGGGCCTTAAAGATCTCAGACCAGATTTCTCATAGATGGACAGAAAAAACAGGACATATGACAGATAAAGTCCTTTGATGTCCATCTCTTGTAGCAAGCCCACAGAAAAGCAGGTTTCTAATCTACTATCTACTTCAACAGTTAAGAAAATGCAGAAAATATAACTGGATATGGCACTCATATACCATATACCAGAATACTCATCTTCTTAAGCAAAAAATCCAACAGTTAACAATTACTTCAAACATGCATATTCTTTATAGAAACCATATTTTAAGGGATGTACAATACAAATTTAAAAGATGCTGAAGGATGAAGCCTACATGCCATAATTACACAAACTGCCATTTTTGTGATTTTACACTTTCCAGTCACAAACTGTCTCCAAGGAGAAATGCACTGTTCACTGTAATGAGTTCAGGAAAATAATTACTGTTAGAATAAAAAACTTTTTTTAATATGAAAATTTTCATTAAAAAATAAAACTTTTTAAATAAGAGTATAAAACATAAGAGAAGGAAACAGAAAAGTGATTAAAAGAACAAAATATTAGTATTTTCTTCCTGACAGAGCTGACTATTTAGAGCACTGCCTCTGTGCTTGGAAATACATAATTACAGCAATAATAGAGAAAATTACCATTGCTACTGCCTTCTTGCAGAATATTCACAACTGCTTAAAATGGAATATGAAATATCCACAGTAATAAATGAGAAAAAATTGCTGTTTCAATATTAATCACCAATGTTGAAAACAGTGACTTATAGAACATAAATGAAAAAGAGGAAGTTGGATGATCAGTTAGGGGCAAATATTAGATTATCCTTATTTAAGAAAAATCCTAAAATGTCATAATGACTTCACACTCGCTTCTGCATTCTGCAGCTTGACAATATCTGACCAGTTCTTCCAGCAGGGCAATTACTTCTGTCATCTCATCCATTAGGTCCACTGTGCCCATCTTCTTTAGGAAATTCTTTACCTTGAGTTGGTAGATATCTATCATCCCACTTACACAGATTTTTCCCTGAAATTTGTGGGGATTTGGTCATGGTTTCAACAAAAATATCAAATTCGTCAAGACAGAGCTTGACCATTCCTTTACTCCTTTTCTCTGAGTCTAATCCATTTCTCTGCACATTCTAAATCACTGCTTCCTGTGCATTTTTTATTTTTCTTTTTTCTTGTCTTAAATAAAACTTATTCAGGGTCACATCCAACTCTGTCTGCATCTTAATAAAATTCTGGACATTTTCCTCTTTGGTTGCTGTTCAAAGATAAATGTCATCAATGGGTTTAGCTCTAATATGTAAAGGCCTGAGTTGCATAATCTCTAGCAGGAGGATCTGCACAATTTGGTCCAGGAAGACAGTGGCTCTAGGTATTTGAGGATTAGTTAGTTTGTCTTATCTTACACTCCAGGAAAGAATCTGTAAATAACTCCTTCTCAACAGCTATTTAATAAGACATGTAAACCATTTCCTATGTACTAAGAGGTAGCTGGGCTTATTAGAGATGACATCAGACATTTCAGTTTATCTGAGGTTTACTGAGTGTGAAAGAAGTGGTTCTGACCCTCTCCTTTCACCCTTCTCCTATGGTCTAACTTCTAGACCAGTCTCAGGAAAATGGTAGAACTCTATCCTGGTAGTTAAAAAGGGAAATTTAATAATCTATCTGATTTACCATGCAACCAGCACAAGAGAAGCAGGGAAATCTGGTCCTGGAAGGGGAACAGGAAGAGAAGACAGCAAGGAAAATAAGACTGAAAATTCTCTTGAACTGTTTGCTCAGCCTATGCCATTAAGTTATGTTGCGCAACTTCATCCTAACATATCAAAATATACTTCACTTGGACCATATTGAATGAAGCACAGTGGGCAATTGCCGCTCTTTTTCCAGAAATTCTGAATTGATCTGTCTTGGCTTCCATACCATTCAATTTAGAATGGCAGTAGAAGAGACTGCAAAATGGCATGAGCTCACAATCTGATCAACTTACAGGTCCCTTTCATCAGAAAAAAGAAAATGCTAGCAAAAGCCACAAAGGCTTCGTAAATGTGTAAATTTTTCCTTCCGTTTCACTTTAAATTTTTTTTAAAATGTGCTTGCAGTGATCAAGGCAATGTATATTTCAATACATGGCTGGATTTTCACATTTTAAATCAAATTAAGTAAACTTTGAAATAGCAGAATCCTTTTGTATCTCTCAAACAATAAGAAAATACCCCAAAATCCAATAAATTCCCCAGTGACACTACTGCTGTTCTATATCTACCGAGACTGATATTCAGAACAATAAATGTGTAACAGGAATTTATTTCTGCTCATAAACAATACTCTGTCAGAAAGATGGCACAGTAAAATGCACAAGAAGCAAAGAGTTATGAATTAAACAATACATTTTTATCTCCACAGTCTGAGGAGAGCATACATAACACAGAATTTCCAGTCTAAAAATTCCATGCCATTTTCCTGTAACCTGAGCATTATGCATATCAGCATTGCATATACATGAGACAAATGAATAGATTGATGGTAGCACAGTAAAAAGCAGGATACTGAACGACAGAGAAAAGACTTGGAGACTCATATGCACTGAAACTCCTGAAATGAATGCCATAAAATATGAATATCAAAGAATAACTAGTGTCCTTTAATTAAACCTGTTGCTGCTACAATCAATGTACAGTTTACTACTTTCCATGGGCTGTTTAGATGCAAGAACAGAATATGCTTGTTTGTAAGACAAAACTTGACTTAAAAGGGTGATAGAGTGGGTTAAAATTTCAGCAATGTATTGCATCAGACGAAGTCCATGTTAAACTTTAGTTGAATTTCAGCAAAGATGCTACTTGTTGCCATGACAACAGCTGAAGCAAGACATATTGACAAAAGAGAACTCTACATTCCACATAAAGGATGAGTTATGTGTTAGCACAGACAAGAGTAGTAAATGTCCTCTGTTTTCTGAACTTCATGAATACAAACACCTCAGAACCAGACTAGAAAGGATAGTTTTTCTGTTCAGTATAGAGAACAATATATATGACAAATCTTTGACATTGCAGATCTCTGTTCTCGAATAGCTCACCCCTCACACTGGATCTATAAACACCATCTGTGTACACTGAAGAAACATTTCCAGAAATAGATGAGTCATATACCATTATCTCTTGTCAGAACACAGCAGATAGATTTGTAGCAAATGATAAACAAAACAACAAGCTAATGTCCTAGAATCTATCCCAAGACTTATAAAGTAATTGCTTACATAGAATTGATAAAAAACATTGAGAGTTTATTTTCATGCTGATGACCAACTAATCTAGGTTTTCAGTACTCCCTGCTTATTTATTACTCTACCACTAACCATGCCTAAATTGACAACTCTCAGCATATCATCCTTCTGGGATTTTACTCAAAGTTTCATCGTTTGAACATACACTAGAATACCTGAAAGATTCTACTGATATATTGTCTACCATGGCTTTCAAACTGAACAAAGGAAGAAAGGGACAAAGGACACCTGCTAAAGCAGACCAAATCTGAGATTTTTTTACTAGCATAGGTTGAGAGGTTTCAGTAACCAGTGAACATGAGTGACTTGCACCAGTGCATATTGTTCTTGCAGCTGATATTGCCTTCTGTGACAAAATCACAGCTTAGATAGGAACAGCATGGGCAAAGCCATGCACCTGTGCATACAAGATAAACAGTCTTCAAAGACCTTACAAAAGCACAAGCAGGAAAGATAAAACGTGGCAAGACAAGGAGACCCAGAGGAATAATTTGCCTGACTAGACCCATCATTCCTTAAACAGGTCAATCACTTCCTAGCCTCAAATGCTCAAAGGACCTTTCTTCAAGGAAGCAGCCATGAGCTCTCTGTCTAGGCTAAAGCACAGATAACTCCTTTCACACTGAATTTGCTGAGCTGAGATCAGTAGAAATCTGAGCTTGATGTATTTATGTTGTTTTACTTTCCTTTAATTGTTTACTTTGAATGAGAATAATTTTTTTCTAATTAATATTTCTATGAATAAATGTCAGGCAATGAGTTATATATCTTGAAAAAAATTCTGCTTTCCATAAGGCAAAATGCAGTGAGTATATAAGGCTATGCTATCCATATTTAAAGCATCCTTTCCAAAGGGCTGCTTCTGTCTCAAAACAGCATGTATCCTGAATAAGAGAGCTGGAGAAAAGAGTGAGAGTTTATCAAGGAGTGAAAGAGTTGATCTTTATTTCTGAGAATCATAAATGTGTTGCAAAACTTCCTGAATAGGAAGTGGTCTTATGAACCAACCCAGAAAAGGTTTTGCAACATGGAGACAATGTATGGACATGACTCCATCAACAAAAAAGAAGGAATTGTGGAGAAATATATATTTTGCAAATGACATACATTAGCAATATGAAGACAAAAATTGTAATCTTGGAGATTCATAGTTATGCGAGGCATTGGGAAAAAAATATGTACAAAGTACAAAATTTTCTGCAGTATGAGAAAGGGGAAGTGAAGATGCAGGGGAAAAAAAATAAATGTAGTCAATCAGGTGGCATAAGGAGATGATCCCTGTCCCCGAGTCTTTGTGGGAATAAATGCCTATCAATGTAAAATCTGCAAAAGCAACTGTCCTTCACATGAAAGTTTTCAACTCAGCTTTCACCTCCAGGGACAGAGTCCAACTTTCCAGTATAAATGTTCTTCTAGGAGGAGTAAAAGTGGGGAGAGACCTGTCAATCTCTCTGCAATGTTAGCAGAATTGACTTGGAACCAGAGAGGTTTAACTTTGGGATTTGAAGGGAAGTCAGAGAAAGACAAACTTGGCAAGAAAGAAGTATTGGCAATAATTGTGATGGCAAGAACTAAGTGTTCAGCAGAAATAAGTAAAACAAATTTAGAGATGGTTTGAACAGCACAAAAATGGAGAAGATAGTCATCCGGAATACAAGTCACAGACTTGAGCGAAGGAGAAAGGTTTCACATGTTGCCTATTCTGGAATATGGCATGACAATAGGGTCAAGAGGAGAACAGGGAATTTCATTTTATAAGGGTAAGGTTTTATATATAATTTTGTAGAAGTTTATAAGGTGTGAGGAAAGAGTATTACCTGATAAACTATGAGCAGACTAAATATATGATTCAAGAATGAAAATACGTTCCTGCACTGACACCAAAACAGACAAGGCAATCACAAGTTACTTTTAAAGAACATTATTCAGTACTCAGATTAAAGACTGCCCTCAACAAATGGAAAATCTTTATCAAATAGAAAGCATTCTATTCAGAAGGTAAAATGTCAGAGTGAGAAACAGTGTTCTGACTCTGTAACTTTACAGTAAGGTCTCATTAGTGTAATCTCTCTCACTCTGTGCCTAATTACATCTTTCATTGTCTTGTATGATGTTGAGCCTTTAGACCCTACTTTTTCTTTTTTCAGCTTTGATCTCAAAATATTATTTTCTGTTCTTCAATTTGATTTTTGTCATTTTTATTACCAGTCTGTCCAAAGAGAGCATTCACATTGTTCTGACCAACCACTTAAAAGGAAACCCATTAGTGAGATGTTGAATTCGTACTTTTTGTTCTGGTGGAAAGAAGAGTTCTAAAATATCACCCTTATATTTTAGTTTTATCCTTTAGCAACAACAACACTTCTACTTTTGAAAGTTCAGCTAGCAAAAATTGGGGGAAAAAAGGTTTTCAAATTAAAATACATGTTTCTTTTGATACAGAATATTGAAAGAATCTCATTTTTTCCATCAAATCACTTAATACTTTAAAATCTTTCTCTTTCCTCCCCTGTTATTCATCTACCTATCTTTTTATTACTTGAAAGAGTAATGTAAGACTCCTGAAAGACTATGAAATATGTAACACCATTTGAAGCTGTTATACAGTACCACACACCATTGCTGTTTTGTGGCACCTCTAACGTTTGTGGAAGTAATCATTAATCTCTTCCTACCCTCCTGACTCAGACGTGTCATCTTGACAGACACTGCTCTAACCACCTAGGCTGTCCAAAGGGAGCATGTCAAAATGTTTTAACAAAAAAATTTTCAAAAATTAAGATTAATGAGTTGTGATTGTCAGTCCCTCTTCAAACCCTTTTGTATTTTAATTAATGTCTGGGTAGTAGATCAAATGCAAACACCCCCCCATAAATCTTGCAAACATCTTGCAAGGCCTGAAGCCTACACTTTTTTTTCATTAGGTGTGCATTTTCAGCACTTTGTCTTACTCTTTCTCTAGGCATGATGAATGTTTCAGCATTTGATAGTAAATGTCACACTGTCAATGAAAGAGTTGGATCTGAGTCCCCATCAGAAAAAGAAATTTAGTCTTCTATACCTCTCTCAAACGTGTTTGATAAGAAATAAGATGACCATCCTCCCGTGGCTATGTTTTGTGGGACTACCGTCTGCTGGGCCCTATGCAGAAAATGTTTTGGTATCTCAGGTAAGGTAAGGTGTGAAACAGATGTCTAACTCTAACAAAATTGTTTCTTGATGAGTCCAGAAAAAAAATCCACCTCGGTTCTAATGAGCTCTGCACTGAAAGTGTTACCTGCACACCACCTAGCAACTAACTGGAAAGAGAAGCCCTGAGGGTCACAGTTTGGATACAGATGCTGAAATAACCATTGATGGAGAAGCCACTTGGAACCACAGCCACTAAAGAAACAGGTTTTTAAAAACAGTTCTATAGTATATATGTCTTGCAATATAAAGTATATATCCAACGGCTATGAAAATCATGAGTTTCAAGTCTACATTTTCTCATCTTTTTCTTAATTTAGCATATATGTAATAGCCCAAAAAAGTCAGAGTCACTGTATGGCATTGATATGCTTTAGCCAAAGGAAGCTGTTTTGGCTCAGCTTGTAAAAATGTTGCCTAGGAGTCACAGGCATCTTTGTTCAATTCATGATTAATAAGGAGCACCTTGCATACACCAGAGTTAAATCTCCAGATGGGAAGGATGAAGGCTTTACTAATTAGTTAGGTCTGCTCTTGTATCAGTCCATCACTTGGCAGATGTACAATGATCCACTCTGAGCTATTCTGTGGTTTCTCAGCTCCTGCAGAATTTGTTTCTGCAGATGGCTATTTCCCAGACACTTCTCATTATTTCACCTGGTGCAACTAGGAACATTTTCAGGCACTATCCTCTAAGAATGGTCACCACACAGATTAATTGCATTGATCTGTCACCTCAGACCTGTACAACTTAAGATGATGATTCTGTCTTTAGTACTAAATCAAAAAACTCTCTTGCAATTTATGCAACAAATATCATAGACCTCATTATTGCATACATCAGAGTAATTTAGTCCTGTGCTAATGTAACCAATCAGTTCACCTTCAGATCAAGAAAGTTATTATCACTATTATTCGCCTTCAGCTAGACTAAAAAAAAAAAAATCTATCTTTATTTTTTTAAAAATGAAACAACAATTTTTCTCTTTAGTTCAACGGAAGTATTTTGTGTTGTTTGGCAGCAGTCCTGTTAAATAAAGCCTGCATTTAGCTGTAATTTGTAATATATACAATAAAAAAATTATTGAATCAGCAAATGAGATTTTCATCCCAGTACTTTAGTCTTCGGATTATCAAAAGAGGAAAAATTTTCCAGTATTTACCCTATTCTGTCTTTATACTTTTTTTGAAAGTTTAAAATGCATATCTGAAAAATAAATAAAAATGTTATTGTTTTCCACTTTGGATTTTTCCATTTTAGAACCTCTAGCACCTCATTAACAGTTACACTAACCTTACCAGATACTATTCCATAGCTTATGTGTTGCTAAATTGCATCATTCTCTTGCTCACAAAATAGATGTTTAACTTAGAAAACAGCAAAGCCTGGAAAAACCAAGACTTGTGCTGCAGTTAGAACGGGACTGGATACAGCAGTAGTCCTCATAGCTATGTCAACACTTCCCAGAAAATGTAACACACAATAGTACACGACATACCAGAGCTCACCCTGTATAAATTAAACCATATGAGATGTTGAGTGCCACTCTTAGCAGGCCTTGGAAAAAAATTTGCTTTCATTACTCTAAGTGCATTCATAAATACAAACACACTCTGGCTCTGCATTTTCTGCTAAAATATTCTCAAAAACTGGAATCTAAAGAACACAGTCTTGGTTGCACAAATCTCCATCCACTTAAAATAGATTGTTTACAACCATTATGTCTTCTTCTATGTTTTATAAAAGCAGAAATGAATGTTGACTATGAAGAATTTCAGTAGCTAAGTTCAATCCTCAACAAACAACTGATTTCTACAAAACGAACGATTCAGGTATCCTACAGAGCTGTATTTCTGTTTCACTGTTCTTTCATTACTTTTTATTTCAGAAAGGGGTTTTTTTGGTATTGTCTCCTCTTCAGTTACAATAAGGTTCATAGATACATGGGGTAAAGCACCTCTGGTGACAGATGGTTGATTAAAATCATGGACAGAGATTAAGCAAGAAAAAAGTTGGAGGGCTGAAAGAGGCAATTAAAATGGCAGCTTGCTCAAGAAAGCAGAAGAGGTCATTTTTGCCCTTAAGAAATGCATTAAACCATGCTACAGTGATCAAGATTACCAACTGCTCAATGGTTAGTGACAGAAAATCCTCCCTTTATGTCAGTATTTTTCAACAAAATCAGTTCTCAAATTTGATTCCAGTTATGCACAGTTCTTTTTTCCAAACTTAGAGGAGCTCAGACAGTTCTTCCAGAAAGACCACACAAGATCTGTGATGATCCATTTTAAGTTCAGGAAGTATCATTATCTCCACTTTTAGGTTGGTGTGTCTTCCATTTCATGGATCTTTTAAACTTAAATATTTCACCCTTTTATCTATGTTTGTGGCTCTATTTCTGGGCTCAGGTGCAGCCAATTGGCATTACTCGGTTCACGTGTGTTTCCAGTTAAAGTATAAAAATTGCTCTCTAGTGCATTGCCATCAATCTTTATCCAAAATATTGATTAGATAAAAGACTGCCAAAAGATGTGAGTTAACACAGAGTAATTCAAATATCATGGAATAAAACTTCTTTACCACTAAAAATAAATAGAGAGTGAAGAAAGGATGTTAAAAAGGTGTCAAATTCAGTTCCTAAGCAGAAAGCTGAATTTATTTTTCAAAATATCAAACATTTAAACAGGCATGACACCTTCCCTGCAGCTCATCAATTTAAAGTACTTTCCTTAACAACTCTCAGTGCTGCACTACAGTAGCACAGCAATACACACTTAAGTGCAAAATGCTTTCAGTCACTCTTTTACACCAGAAAAAGGTCAAGATAGACTACAAATAAGACAGACCTACTTATACTCTTAGCATTTGTCGCTGTGGGTTTATGTAAAGCTCTCTCTTGTGAGAAATTAAAAGATGAAAATTAGGCCATCCCTTAAAACAGATTAAGGACAATAGAAGCTGATTATCTAAATGCAAACATGTAAAGCTAGATTAATTCTCACAGCTAATACAGGTATAGATCAAATTAACAAATTTTTGGGACAGAAACAGCACCAGATCAAGTAACTTCATTTATTTATAAAATCTGTTGCCATTCTTGTGACACTTCATTATTAGTATGCTATCATTTGAAGTTTAGCATGAGAAAAAAGCCTGTGCAGAACCAGCTAACTGTTATAATTAACATAGCAATCTGTGCACAATGTAGGCTAGCTGTCAAGACACACCCAGCACCAGGGTTTGAATTGATCCCCAGTATCAACAGAAAGACTGGCTCACCAGAAATATAAAAATCTTAAATCAGGGGTTTTTTTAGCCTGGGTCATTATAGAGTATCCATAAAAAATTGGGTTCAACATCACTTGCCTGATATTGCCCTGCCCAGAACTGCTGCTGATAAAGCACATCACTCCAAAGCAGCACGTGTGGGAAAGCAAATAGAAAGCTGCAGACCCACATCTTTTTTTGGACGTGAACAACAGTGCTGGGGTGTGCCCACTGAATCTTTGATACAGCAGGGAAAACTTCACAGTTTGAAACACTTACTCGGTGTTCAACCTTCCTTTATTGCCTCTTGCTCCCTGGAATAAGCCAGACAAAGATCAAGCAGGTGCCCATGAATCATGTCTGCATCTTTCAAGTCTCTACATTTTAACTGTGTTTTAGAGCACTTGAAATAAAATCCAATAGATTTTAGAAAACTTTAAGTCCTACTGTCTTTGAAGCAATAAGCAATATTCAATCACCATGGCAACATAGCTGCTGGGAGTTTATCTAAAATGTCCACAAAAGTAACTGCAAGGAAGCAACACACTGTGCAATTGTAGCACAGGTCTAATAAAGGTCCATTTAAATAGGTAAAATCATGTTAAAAAAAAAAAATTAATACTTTCAGTTTTATTTTGCAAAGTTAGCCCTCCTCAAGTGCTACAGAAAGACCAAATTATCCAGTGAGTTTGTTTCATGTAAACGGCCAGATGTTTGCTTGATGACCAAAAAGTAGTCTGGTCACACAAGTAACACACATTTTAGAGCATTATTTACACTTATGCATATCCTAGTACACAAATTTGTTTCAAAAACAATATTTTAAGTAGAACTGCACTGAAAATACTTAGCTCTGACCCATGACTGATGAAGGGAACAATGATAATGGAAGACAGAGAGAAGTGTTTCATACAAAAATCATAAAATCTAGGAAAACAAATAGAATGATACAAACTTAGAGAGGCTGGTGAATGAAATTAATCAAAAATCTAATATCCATTTAGTGGATTTTGATCTAAGTTCAAAATTCCTTTTTTGGAAACTTTCATGTTATAAGAAATAAGATAGTAGTAAAAACAAGACATTTTTGAGGCACAACTTCAGATTCTATTTATTTTAAGACTTTCTCTTCAGAAACAGGATACAGCACAGATATTATGTTGTAAAGATTTCTGGCAGAAAATTGCTGCATTTAAATTATCCAGTGTAACGGCTTCCATATTTGTTCCAAGTTAAATGCTGGTACAGTTCTTAATTTTTCAGCATCTTCGTGGCACATAGATTGCTCTCTGTCAATGACTCATTCATTTGCAATGCTGTGCTGCATCCAACATTCATATCTCATGCTGAACTTTTTTCCGTCTTCTTTTTTTATGTGGTTAAATTTCATATATAATATGTTTATAAGATTTTTTTTCTTTGATATTAGTCTTTCTGAAGAGGACTCAAGCGATTGAGAATCTTTAAGAATTCTGCTTTATTTTTTTTAATCTGTGCAAATTTTTGAAAAGTATGGACATGCAATGTGGACTTTTTTGGAGTTTAAATCAACTTTTTAAAATTACCTCAATAATTTTATTACTACTTTTTGTATTTCTGTAATTCTGACTACTTAAATGTATTTTTTTTTACCTTTTAATCAGATGATATTTATAAATTCTGCAAATTGCTGAGCAATTTCTGGGAGATAAATTATGTTTCCTTTTTCATTTATGGAGTATGTGATATCCATTAGATCACTCAATGTTTCATTCAAATCAAGTTAGAATAAATAGACATCACCTTTTTAAAGCGCTGTCCAATCTTCTGACCTCCATTACAGTTATTACTTTGGCAAACACACTAAAGGCTGCATTCATAACGTGTATTCTCTATCTTGCAATTAATTTTTAGTAGTGTCCCAAATGCATGAAATAGCATGCCATGGAGCTCCCAAGTGTGATTTATTAAGCAGCATGAGAGATGGTTGTAATGCATTTTGCTTTAATACTTGGGTTTAAAGTACGGCAAAGCCATCAACGCGATTAGTTTTGGTGTGGCAGCTTCTAATAAATGTACTTAGCATAATTGATTGTCCGTGTGACTCAGCTAATTCATGAATTGATTATGAAATGCTAAAATAGCAATGCAACATTTTTAAAAGAAATTACTTTTTCTGTTTCTTTTCAATAGATTTTACTTAACGTACTGTCCCCTCCTTGGCTGGGATCCATAATGCAGATCAGCTCAGCAAAAGGGAGGCAGAGTCTGATTCAGACACTTTGCCCTTTTTGGGATCATCCCCACCTCCCAGCAATCTCCACCAGTAGCTGTGAGTACTAACATCAGACAACATGCCTTAGGTTACTCACCAGACAGCAAAAGAATGACATTGCACTTTGTTTAGAAACACAAGGTGAGAAAAAACTTGCAAAGCTTTTCCTCCACTTCCCTGCAAAAGGCAACTAATAAAGGAGACTATAAAATCCCTGAAGCAGAAGCCCTGATTTATAGACTGAGAAGCAGATAGCACATTTTTACCAGTTTATCAGTAATAAATAAGAATTGTGACCTAACTCAGTGTCAGAGTTACTGGAACTTGTGCACTGTGTTGTTTCTGAAGACTTCACCCCATGGAAGGACCCACACTGGAGGAGTTCATGAACAACAGCAGCCCATGGGAAGGATTCACACTGAGGAAGTTTGTGGAGGACCCCACGCTGTAGCAAGGGAAGGATTCCTCTCCCCGCGGAGGAAGAAGCAGCAAAAAAACATGTGATGAACTGACCATAACCCCCATTCCCCATCTCCCTGGTTTGATGATGGGGAAGAGTTAGAGAACTGGACATAAAATTAAGCCCAAGAAAGAGGGAGATAGAGGGAGGAAGGTGTTTTTAGGATTTGTCTCACTTCTCATAACCCTGTTCTGATTTTGATTGATAATAAATGTAGTTGATTCCCTAAATAGTCTGTTTTGCCCATTGGTGAGTTATCCCTCCCTGCCCTTATCTCAACCTGTGAATCTTTCATTGTATTTTCTTTCCTCTGCCCAGATGAGGAGGGGAGTGACAGAGAGGTTTTGGTTCATTCCAAAGTCAAACCACAACGCCTAAGAACAGCAACACGAGTTCTGAGATGGATGTAAGGGAAAGAGATTCCCTTGGAATGCGTGCAAAGAAGGTTTGGGGAGTAAAGAAAATAGCAGAGGTGAGAAACAGGTGAGGGGATGTTGTGTGGATTCTTAGAGTAAAGAAAGAAAATTGTTTATTTAGAAGTCAGTGGAGATTCAATGTTTAATGTGATACTTTATACAGTCATTAGCATTTTTTCCAACAGAATTTGCAAGGCACTAAAGAACAAACAAGGAATTGTCATAGCAAAAGTGATAGCACAAGCCATGTAAGTAAGATAGAAATCAGGTTTTCTTGGGGGGGAAAAAAAAGGAACATAAATGTGTTAATTTTTCTGTACTGTGAGTATGGTGAGGTTGGAATGGGTTGGATGGGATTTGAGCAACCTGGTCTAATGGAAGGTATCACTGCTTACGAGAGGAGAGCTGTACCTAGATGATCTTTAAGGTCCCTCCCAAACCAAAACATTCTTTGATTCTGTAAACACATTGTCTTTATACTACATATATTATAGAATTATTATTACAATTATTTTTATTATTGTTATTTTTATTATTTATATTGCTACATTAAAATAGAGTATTCTATCATATAGTAGATTATTATATTTGATTGTAAATATCTATAATATTTGATCCTATAACTCTGAATAACCATTTGTCTCTTTCAATTAATTTTAAAACATTTTTTACAATTTTGATTTGGATAAACAGTTTTTCTGATTTTTTGTTTTTTCAGACTTAGACTCATTTTCACTTACAATGCTCTTGTTTCTTTTCAGTTCTCAAGGTCTGTATGATATCCTTGGACTTCAGTGAAGAATTTTTCATTTCCTTCAGTAAGGAATTAGGGAATAGAAAGATTTATAAAGGAATGAACAGAATATGACTTTCCTTCTTCCTACCATTGTTGGTCTCCTGAGAAAGAATACTGTATCATAAAAATATAAAACCGCACCTAATATTTCCTAACTATTTTCAGTACTTGACAGTAAAAGATAAAATTGTCTGTAGGGAAATACATAAAAATGGTGTGAAGCTTCGGACTTGTAAATGTATTTACTTGGTAAGCCTCTGCTTGTTATTTTATTACTTGGAGTAGAAAGTGTTCCTGTTTTATGGCTCTATTGAAGTTTCAGAAATTTAAACAAATTATATTTTTTTCCCTTCTATGACTATATAATTCATCAAGCCAGGGTCTTGCTCAGTTTATTACATTATTTTTCCATGCATGAAAATCCATTTGTTGCTCTGGTTCTTATTGAAAACGGTAATTTCCTGGGTGGATGCACATCTGTTATCATTTCAGAGTCCAGTATGATGAGCCTGAGTGCAAATCCTCTTCTCAATCACACTACAGTAATGTTAATACTCTGTTTCTAGTTTACTGAAACAAAATTAGGAAAATAAAAATAAAATAAAACCTTTTCAACACTGGAAGATATTGAGCATAATTTTTTTTATGTTGCTAAGTTTCTTTTCTAAGTCATGGAATCATGAGGACTACAAATTAATCAATGAGTCAGATATATACACACCTCATAGCAGGAAAATGCACCAACAGAATAACAGAGGCTCAATCAATTATAATTTTGCTGTTGACATCAAGGGCAGAAATTCCCTAGAAGCAGGGAGAAAACAAAACAAAAAAAAAAAATTAGAAACTGTTTTTCATATTAAAAATTGTGCATGAGTGTTAGGTGAATAAAAAAATTTTTCAAAAAATTATACCTTTTATAAAACATATTGTGTAAGCAACTTTCAAAGCAGAAATCATAGACTCATAGAATATCGTGAATTGGAAGGGACCCAACAAGGATCACTGAGTCCAATTCCTGCCTTTTCAGGACACTCCCAAGACTCACCCCATGTGCCTGAGAGTGTTGTATAACACTCCTTGAACTCTGTCAGGTTCAGTGCCACTTCTATGGGAAACCTGATCAACCATCCCCTCAGTGAAAACCCTTTTCCTAATGTCCAACCCAAACCTCTCCTGACACAACTTCAGGCCACTCCCTCAGGTCCTGTCACTGTCAGCACAGAGGAGAGATGTGTCTGCCCCTCCTCTCCCCGTCATGAGGAGTCTGCAGACCACAGTGAGGTCTCCTTCAGTGTCCTCCTCTCCAGGCTGAACAGAGCAAGTGCCCTCAGCCACTCCTCATACAGCTTCCCCGCCATATCTTTCCATCCTTATGGGCTTTGGACATTCTCCAATATCTTGATGTCCTTCTTATATTGTGGTGCCCAAAAATTAACACACATATCTGTTCAAAAAGCTTTATTGTTTCTGAAGTCAAGAAAGTTTCCAGATGAAGGAAAAATAATGCATTTTCATTTTTAGCACTGCATGAAGTGGTAATCCAATTTATATTTTGCTCACGCAGACTTTATTATTTAGTGAGAAGCAATACATTCAAAAGCAGAGTGACCTTCAGTAACATATGGGGATTTTTTAAGGACAGTTCTGACACCAAAAAGGATTTTCATTCTGTTGTATTTCCTTCCATTCCTTCAGAAAGTCAGAATGACAGGAAAGCCACCTCA
The DNA here is from genome assembly GCA_013186435.1 of Turdus rufiventris. Lineage (NCBI taxonomy): Eukaryota > Metazoa > Chordata > Aves > Passeriformes > Turdidae > Turdus > Turdus rufiventris. The sequence continues at coordinate 2,126,627 of PYHW01010703.1, forward strand.
AGAGGTTTCTGTAGCAAGCCGTATCATGGACAGAACATGGAGCTCACAAGTATGTAACAAGTCATGGTGATGAATGAAAATGTCTAGAAAACAGAAGGTTAACTATCTCAGCTCACAATCTTGCTGCCCTGCAGTTGCTTTCAACAACCCAACAATTAGTCTTAATAAGACAGCAAGCATTCCATGGGGAAATAAAGACAAGAATAATTGACAGCACACACCTGTTCTCTATGAAGGAGGAACTCCTACCTGTATCAAGGAGAAAGATTGCAAGCTGGACTACTGTGGCCCCAGAGTGCAAATGAGAAACTTTCCTTTTGTCTTTAATATTGGTTAGTAGTAATTCCCTGTGTCAATATAGAACACATTTTTAATTACTGTAAATATTTTTACACAAGTCTAAAAACATTAGCTAACTAAGAAGTCCAGTTTCATCAACAGTTTAAAACTAGAATATATTCTAGTCCTGACCTTAAAAAAGTCAGGATTTTTTCAGATGGCAAACTCATCCTGTATGATAACCCTGGTTTTCCTCCAACAGCAGAAGTAGAAGAAATTCATAAAGAGTTTGCTTATTTTATGCTATATAAAGAAACTATGAATGACCTTTTCCAAATCTGCAAGCCAACTTCACCACAGGAAATCATGAAACATCCCGTTGTTATGGGGAATGTAATGCTAACATGATGCATTGCATGCTCTGTGAAGTATACTGCTTCTGGTTTGAGATGGACCTATGTTCTCAAACCAGCTTACTCATAAAAATAACCCTACCAAGAGAATCAACATACCTCGTACATCTTCTCACACAGATTTCAGTTATGCTAGCAAATTAAATTCTTCAAAACAGTTTTTCCAAGATAGAATATTATCTACTATTCAACACATGGAAACACACAGCTTTGATCTTTATATGTTCTTTCATAAATAGCCAGGTCAATAATGTTTCTTTTATAGGTATGCATTTTCTCAATACACTTGCAATTCCCTCTCATTTCACTACATGTAAATACACTGCTGCAAATCCATAACACTTCCTACCAAAACAGATGAATTCAGATCATTTTTATGATAATATTTTTATTTGTCTTATTGGAGCTAGAAAAGCATAAAATTTAGCACAGCTGCTTTTATCCTGTGTTTCAACACATTGTCACTTCTGTCAAGCAAAGTACAGATGACAATGGTGTCAGTAGAGTTTACTGAAAGATTAATGGGCCCATCTGTCAGTATACTTGTTTCCTAGTCACATGCTAGCTTGAGTCCTGGTGTCTACAAAGCCTCTCAATACACTGATGTTTATATCCACTGTACATCAAAGGGAAAGGAAAGAATTCTAATTAAAAGGGTCCTGCAATCAAGCAAAAAATACATGGGAAAAAAAGTTAGTTTCCTGTATTACGTACTAAACCCAGAGATAGTAGGAAAAAATGTAAGGAATTAAAACATAATGTTAAGACCATTTTCTTCTGGAATGTTTGAATTGCGACTTTTAGAAAGAGAGAGCAGGAACTATAAAAGCTGATGCCTTCTTGTACATTGGCAGAGCTGAGGTCCTACAGCTGCTTAGTCCCTCAACCCCACCCCATGGATGAGTGGCTGAGACCTGTTCCATTCTTCAGGGGCCAGAGGCAGCAGGAAGACCAAGAGCATTTCAGAAAGCAGCATCTTCAAACAAACTTGAGACAGCAAACAGTGAAGTATTTTATCTGGTTCCTTGTGACTGTTCAGTGATCCCTGCAGATCCTATGAAAGTCAGTGAGAGCTGGGACACTAATTTCCTCTTTTGTTCACCAAACGCTTACTGCCTTGGGCCATGCTGTGCTGTTATTACAAAAAAAAAAAAAAAAAAAAAAAAAGGTCGTTTGCTACACATATTTAAATTTAAATTTCACAAGGAAAATAGTGAGAAAATCATATCAAATGATTATCAAAGCACTGTTTCTATCACTGCAGTTTTCTGAAGTCTGATTCCATCTTTCCAAAGTCTGATCCTATTTATATTCTTGTGAAAATGTTAATAAATTTCCATTTTTCAACATAATGCTATGATATATTAAATATTGAGTCTAGCTGAGAGACCGTGAATACTGGTGTCAAAATAAGGTTCATAGGTCAAGGAAATATTGTATCCTTTCAATGCACAATCTCAGTGATAATAAGCCTGAAGTTCAAAGAACTTGTGTGAACACTCTAGTCTAATCCTGTATGATGCTGGTATTATAAATAAGTGCACTATGTAATTTACAAGGTATGCATTTCAACATGCAAGTTCTAATTAGACAAAATTATTTTTAAAATCATTTCATTAAGTGGAAAGGGAAAATAGTTTCAATGTTCCCTTATAATACACATGCTACACTTTGAATATCACGTCTTTAATCTCCTGTATCTCCTCAGGCCAAGTAATTTATTATTTTAAAAGACTGCAGAGTGCTTGCTGAGTCAGCAGGTACTCTGCCCAGCTCCTGACACGAGGCTCACCAGCTCCTCACATGCAAGCTGCCTACTGAGAAAGGTCAATGGCTGACTGAATCACCTGTTGTGGCTCAAAAAGCCTCAAGTAAATAGTATACAAAACACAGCTGAGACAAGGAGAAAGATATCCATCTTCCCAGCATTCATTTTGGGCTGTTAATTGATCAGCTATCTCCAAAGCCCTTCCTCTGCTGTCAGTGGAAAGTGGTGGGGTTCCCCAGAGGCACACTGGACTTGTCAGTCCAGCTGCAGCTCCTACACGCTGCCTCAAGGAGCCTCTTCTTCTTCACTGACCAAGGGGGAAATGACACAACCTCCAGCCTCAGGTGCCTACAAGACATTCCTCAAAACCATAACATGGAAAATTTATCTCCTATCTGTAGATCTATTTCAACCTTACTGTTGGTGAACTCTCTCCCCCTTCCTTCCAAAGTTCTACTGGCACTTTTCTTTTGGTCCCAGCAGTATTTAACCGAGGGTCACTTTTCTTGATAAAGTTTTGGTAGCTGTGCAGCCACTTTTCAGCTTACACTTTTATGAACTGAAAAAACTCAAGGCTCAAGAAAAGTTGAGTTTTTTCATCATCATGCTTATTATATAGGTTTAAACATCAAAGGGATATAATCACAAGCATTTAACTTTGATCAGGTACTCTGGGGTGTGGTCTTCTCTTTCACTCAATTGTTTAGCATCAAAAATACAGTGGTTTTGCAAGCTGTGAATCTAATTCCACTGCACTTTGGATAATGTAAGGTACAGAATGGAGTCCTAGCAAACTAATTGCCATTTAGACAGTTTTCAGAGTAGTATGTTTTTAAAGAAATTTAATTGCTTGGAATACACTAATTTTATGCATTGCTACACAGATTCTATTATTCTCCAGAAATGGTTCAAGCAGGCAAAAATTTTCATAGTTTAAAAGATTTTATTATTATTATTACTTTTTACCATTTAATGTAATTTTGGGACTATGTGCTCTCATTTATGCCTGTATAGCATAATGCCTTTGGGTATATATTAATACTGTCTTTGACAATATCCAAGAGAATGACATAATTCCCAGGAGAATTATATTCATATTGCTAGCACTTATAATTTGTCATGGAACTAGTTCAGTAGTTCACCTCCAAGAGTAGTTGCCTACAACATTTCACAGACATCAAACATCTTTTTAACATCTCACATTAAAATCTCATCAAGAATACCGTAAAAACAGTTTAGAGTCTTCCAGTCAAAACGTTATGAAACCCCACAACACCAAGTTTGCCCATTAATATATTGCTATGAAAGAAGTGAGTATTGTTGAGAACAAATTAGATTACATTTTGTTTCTCTGCTCTGTTGGAATTCTCTCAGGCTTCATTACAAGATAGCTACAGAAAACAGCAATCTCAGAAATCATACTGGGGAACATAATTTTCCTTAATTGTTCCTTAACTAGCCTGCCCAGGTTGATCTTGAGGTGAAGGCAGTAGACTCCCACAGCCTTATATGTAAGTGATTATTTTATTTGCTTTTAATTTTACATTTATTCTGCTGGCACTACTAGTAAAGTTTATTATTCATAAAGTGCATTTACATTTTGAGCTAGCACACAACAAGGCCCTTTTAGACTGTACTGGAATTCACATATATTCCCTTCAAGTTGACATTTCCAGGAAGCAGCAAGTAGTAACTCGAAAAAAATTGAAAAAGCTTAAGGGAGTACTTCAAACATGCCTATCTATTCTTCTGAGAAGAAATTTGGTCCAGCCATGAAATAGCATGTGTTCACACATCAAATCAGCAGCAGCACCAACTTTCCTAGTGGGGTGCAAGAAAATCATAATAGCTTTTCAATCTAATAAAATACATAAGTACAAGCTTTCAAGCTTACAGTTCAGCAAATGAATCAGCACTTGGAAGAAACTGCAAAAAGAAAACAACACCAAAATAATTTTTTATTACTAAATTAATCTATCAGGTAATTTTATCACATAGGAAGTGTTTTGAACATCAAAATCTATCAAGCAAGGACCTTCGAAGTCTACAGGTGGTTCATGTGAAATGGAAAAGTTATTTAAGGCTTATAAATTAAATATGGAACTGCTTTTGTTTGCTCTGATGATGCTGTTCTCTTCAGTGATTTTGAATGAGGCTGAAACATAGACCATTCTTTTGCTGCAACAACAACATCTAATTTTAAAATGTCCATTATGCCAAACCAAGGGCAGAATAATTCACTTGTATGCTAAACATATGCTAAGAAACATGCTACAAACAGCTTTTAGACAGGGAACAATAGAGAACACCTTTATTTCCCTGCAGTTCTTCTGCCCCCTCTTTTTGCCTGTGAACTTAAAGTTTTAAATTTGCAAGCTAATGGTATAGCCCTTTGAAATTCATCTTTTTGGCACTTTTGGTAAAAGACTGAGAAAAAATTAATTCGGATGTAATTCAGTGTCATTGAAAAATTGTTTTACTTTCCCTGGTATTACCATGAAGGAAATTTTCTCCCGTCTGGATCTTATATGGCAGCATTTTAATTGTGTGACCTACCACAATTCAATAGTAAATTCCACTAGAAGATGGAGCCCTGTGACAGGTGGTCTCAGTTCAACACGTACTCAATAAGCCAAATCTACTGGTTCTGGGTGCCATAGGCAGGAGGGATCAACTGTGCCATGCTGCAGACCCATGAGTTTGACCCATGGAAAGTCATCCCTCCTCTCAAAGTGTTGCAATGCCTGTGGTGTATAATCCAGCACTAATTCACAGTGGCAAAGGCACTTCCAGAGCCCCTGAGCTCCAATAAACACAGAGCCAGCACAGGGCCAATTCAGCCTGGCTGGCACCCAGTTAGGCACATCAAACTCAGCCAAAACAAAGTGCACCTCTAATGAAAAGCACTCAGTGGTCTGAGGAACAGAAAGGACTGCTACAGACGACTTTTGAGCATCCTGGTTTAACCCCTCTCTTTTTCAAAGCTGCTTTGCTATGTTCAACTCCATGCAAGTTACTTCAGATTTAAATAAAAACATTTGGAAAGTACTTAGTCAAAAGCATATAGGAAACACAAAGGATCAGTTCAGAGGACAGCTGAAGAGATTACTCATCTGGATGTTTATAAAATATGGGCACAATATTTTACAAGCGTTAATATATATATTGTAAGTATGATGTAAGTGTTTAAAGCAGAGGCTATGAGACAGGCAAAGGCAGAAGAGGGAGGGCTGCTATGGTGTCCTGTCAAAATGCAATCCAGGCTACACACACCTGGATTTGGTACGTCCTGCAGCAGACCTGGTGCAAGGGTGGGCTATGCTGAGTATCCTAGTGCATCAGAAGAATTAAATGCATTGCAGAAGGGTTCCCCACAGGCTGTTAAACAATTACTGTATAAACAGCACAGGAACCTGTCCTCATACCAGTCAATAGTGGAAATGCTGGTATTTAACATTTGTTCTGGGTGCTTCCCTAACAAAATTATTGAGCTTATGAGAGTGTACTGGGCCTGCAAACCTTCACATCTTAGTGCAGCAGCTAATCTGCCCCTAGTGCATTTGAAATGCCAAGTTTATTCCAAACTACAGGGAAAGATAGCAGTTTAGAAAATCTGAACAAATATAAGAGAGCCACTCAGATTCCCTGTCTCCTACTCATGAGGGCAGGAAGGGGTCTCTGTAGTCTTCTTAGAACCTCCTCCCTGCCCTCACTGACAAGCCTCAAGTCATGCGTTCAAAACAAACAATTGGTATATCAGCACTGATGGGTACACAGATGAAACAATAAACAAGAACTAAAATAGTTCTATGCTTTGTGAACAACTAATAAGCAAATTGCTTTTTTTAATTTTGGTGAAAAGATCAGAACAATATGTGACAAAATAATAGTGCTGGACTCTCATGTTTAAAGCTCAACATTTTATCTTTCACACCTCTGCAAGTACAATTATTGAAGACAGAGATGAAAGACAATTACATTGTCTTACACATACCAAGTTACAATGATCTATTTAAATTAACATTTAGTTTAGAAGACCGTTTACAGCGAAGAGAGAAACAGTTTCCTGAACGCAAATTTCCAAAGCTTTCTGCTCTCCTAAACCTCCCATTCAGGATTAGTCAGACAAGCTCCCCACTTCTCTAAGCCTGTGGGGCAGTATTTGCTCCTGCCATTAAGTATGACAAAGACACTAAATGGGACTTGTCCATTTTGGTCTACAGAGATTCCTTTGTTTTCTTTTCTGTCTCTTTAAATGATGTCGTACCTGGATGGTTACACAGATACTGGGAAACAACTGGTTAATAATCTTTGGTCAGGGTTGAAAAACAGGTGAAGAATGCCTGAAACATTAGCCTGCAAAATCTTTCATTGTGATCTTCTAATCACGCTGAAACAGTAATTTTGGCATGAAGGAAGAGCTAATAGGAAAATCAAAACTAATAAAAAATAATGAAGCCCACTTCCAATCGTTTAGTCAATTATCTGAATGTCCTCAAAAGAACTTAAAGAAAACACCTGGAAAAGATAAAATGGCTTATGTACCAAGAAAACATACACCCTGAAAAAAACCCCACCAAAATCAGCCAGCCAAATTTAAATAAATAAATAAATAGTCAGGAACCAGAGTGGCTTTTATTTACTTAGAGAAAAAATACATCATCAGAACACAAATGTGAGAACTCCTGACATTTAGAAAAGGATCAACAGTATTTCTGAGGAATGTTACCATACTATTCAGATGTTACCATACTTCTTCACTCATTGTACGAATGTGCACACTCCCTACTCAGTGCTGTGTTTATCCTAAATACTTCATTCCCAGATCTCAGACAAGAATGCCATGGACGTTACTTTCCTTGGAAATGCCGGTATTTTGTCATTGCCTTGCCATGATCCCTGCCTCAGTTGGTCACTCCTGAACCTCTCCATCAGTAAAGGCTGAGCTGCTTTATCACCTACAAGGTACAGTAGATCCAGAATTACAATAAAGTCTGAACAAATAAATTTAAAACTGCCACCAAAAAGAATTTCCAGAAAACACCATCCTCCCATTCTTTTTCATCTTTTTCTGTTGTGTTTTGGTCTACATGTCCTTCTCCATCAACACACCTTCTCTGGAATATCAGAATATAAATAAATCAAGAAGATGTTCTACTGCTGAGAGTAATCTCTATATGCATGAAGCCTGTGAGATTTTCTTCACATGCCCAATATGAGGTAAAATGAATCACAATCTGCACAGGACTCACTCTTATCTCTAATAAAAGGAGACACAAGACCTTCAGGGCAGGAGTTTTTTCTTATTTGTTTTGCCACTTCCACCCTCCCAAATCCAATAGCACTTGGTTTGAGAAGCCAAGAAGCTGAGCACCTCCATGTGCCCTCCCCTAGATATAGGAAACCAGCAAAGAAAAACACACACAAAGTGCCATGGATTTTTTAAATCTATAAGTAGCCCATACAAAGCACCTGCTCCCTTCACAGAGTGAATCTCACTCACTATTTAGGATACTCATAAACTCTGTTTGCATTTCCTTTTTCTGAAAGGATACAGGAATATTACTAACATGCTTGTTATCAGTTACTACTTTAAAGTGGACTTAATTTGAGTCAATATTCTATCTTTCATCAGGACTACTTTTCTTATAAGAAGTGTGCTTGAACAGGCTTATTAGTATTAAAGTTATCACATTCATCAGCTGGAAACAATACCCAAAGTCCCAGTTTTGGTATTACCTAGTCATGATTCGGAGTAGATAAGGATATAGGAAATGTGCTCCTTGATTAATTTATAAACAAAGTTGGATAACTGAAGAGAAGTTGACATTAAACAAAGCAACCTTCAGGGAACATCCTTGCTCTTGCTGCTCTACTGGGAAATATTCTGCAGGACTCCAAAAAAGCTTGTTTATCAAGGTAAATATGTCAAGGAGGAGTTACTCAGACATAGCCTGAAAACAGTACAGCTTTTAAAAACAATCCACTTGAGGTATTGTGAGGACTGTTCCCCAGAGAAAACCACTCAAAATGTCATACAAAAAACAAATAGAAGTAATCAAGTTGTAAAATGATAGAAGAACAAATAGCAATAATAGGACAAGGACAAATACACAGCTCTGGTTCAGGGGAAAAAAAAAAAAAAGAGAGAACAGTAAATACTGAGTCCAGAGGGCCTACACTGGCACTTTTCTACCTGCCTTCCTATGTATCCTCCTGTCTTAACAATTCCACCACAACCTCTACCACCATTTTGCAGCTTTAACCTTGTCTTCTCCCCTTCCCCAAACATGATGGGTCTTTTCCTTGCAACTTACACCTATACCACAGCTGGTGTCATCCAACTGAGAGGGAAGAGGAGTAGGACTATTTCTGAGAAGATAAATAGTCCAGAAAGGCAGAGAGGAGTCTGCAAGCTTTTGGTGAGCAATGCTGGTGGGGGTGGGAACGCTCAGGCAAGCAGCAGCCACAGCCCCACCTGGTCCTCCCTGGCAGGAGCACTAAAACCATGTGTGTACTGTCCGAGAGGTACCACAGGCTCCCAGACACTCTCTGACTCAGCCTGAAAAAAGAAGAAACAATTATTCCCAGCAATATCTTTTAGACTCTAAGCAATTCTTTACCTAAGAGCTAAACGTGCATGCTTTATCTGGAGGGTTGTAAATTCCTGGGTGAAGTTCAACACCAACAACCTTTTGTTACCTTACCAGGAAAACACAACATAAAAGGTACGAGCTTTTTTTTTCCACTTAATTAGAAGATACCACTCCAGGTGTTATGTCAACAACTCTTTAATGGCAACACAAATGTCCAGACTGAATAGACACAGTGTGCAAGTGAGTGCAAATATTCCTACATCTGCTTCTGCACGCAGCAAGTCTAGAAAATCAGCACTAGTATTTGATGCAGTGGGGAAAGTAAAATAGGTGCTTTCACTTCAATATTAATTTGCCCAGTTTTTATATATACAATGCAACCTGAAACAAACACAGATCATGCAAGAACCTTAAACTAAAGCTAACAGTCTTTTACTCAAACTTATGTTAATAGTGAAACCAGAAGATACAGCTTTCCCAAAGCAGATTTTTGGCTAGTCAGAGATGAGTGTTTTTTAAATACCTACTTCTTAATATTGTCATCTACTTAATTTTGGATAGTCCTATTAGGCCAGCTCTGATGTTTGAGATAAGTGATGGAGGGTATCAACACAGTGTATATAAAGCAAACACGTTGATCTATTGGCAATTACTTTCTTCAGTCAAAAGCTGATAAAATTTTTGAAGCCAAGCCCTCAGTAATCATAATTTTTAACTCCAACATTGAGAGAGAGTGTGAAATGCACATCCCTAGATTTAATACTATGATGGGATTATTGTCTAGAAAAATCTTTACCAAAAGTTTACTGCATTAGGAAACACTTAATAGAGAGCTTGAAGACTAATTTATTGGAACCAAATGTGGAACATCCCAAGACATTCTCAGACAATGAACAGGAATCAGGGCACTTGGAGTAGAATCAGAATCAAAAGGGCTATGAATTTCAAAGCTACCCAAAGATCACAAGTCTATGCAGCAGGCCATTATACATTTTTGCAAAGCTAAGACTTTGGATTTAGATAGAAAGGAGTGTGGAAACCTTTTTAATACAAGGCTCCTCCAACTCATCCTCACAAATAAAAGGATTATTAGGATTACAAAGACAAATCTGATTTTTAAGTTGTAGAACAAGTCTTACTTCTATATGAGCTGTTTTGTATATATTTAGGTATGAGACAGCTTTCTTTCACCATAACTTCTGTAGTCCAGATTTAGTCTTGTAAGAATTGACTTCAGGGGTAATTTTTTTTTCTTTTTAGTTCTTGTCTTCTTCCTTTCAGACATCACATTTTAGAAATAGTCTCATCATCTCAAATTCGATCTGTCCAAATGTGACCTTTTTTGCCTTAACAATTCTTCTTTATTTTTCCTAAAGCATTTAAAAATTCCACTACACTTTCTGTCTCTCAGGATCTCCCCATAAAAAACAAAAAATTAAAAACTTGCTTGTAAATATAATAAAAAAGGAATTATTTTGTGTTTCCACCATTATCAAAATAATGACAGAAAATATGTCAGGCTGCACTGAAGCTTCTTAAGTCCTTATGTGATATTTTCTGGATTTTTGAAAGGTTTGCACTGGGAAACTAATTATCACATAGTCAAATTTTGCAAGGCAAAAAGATCATAGAAAGATACAGAAATTTTGTTGTTCTTCTGATGCAAAATAATACAAAAACTCACACTCTTAATTTAAAACATATCTAGCTGTCATTTCTCAGTCACTATAGCTTTAAATGAGGAGCAACTGTTCCTTCTTCATCAGGATTTATGGGATTATCTGGCACCCCACCTACAAATATAGATTAGTACCAGTCTATTGAAAACAAAATCCTTATTATAAAGATTTCCAGGAATTTCAGTCAGCAGGAGAATCAAATGGATATATGTGATTGCTAATAGACTTTAGAAAGTAAGATTGGAGCCTCTGCTTCACTAGTCACTAAGGGGTTTTTCCATTTTTTCTGTTATTTTTTTCAATTACTAGTTTCTAAATGAAATTACCAGTTTTTGATAATACAGGCTCTTAACAAGTTACCCTCTCCTCTACCTTTTCTTCTTCCTCTTCTCTATGATTTCTGTGAAAATTATAGCTTATTTCCTCTATAAGCTAGTTTCTTTTTTAAACTGCGTGGCTTTCCCTTCCAATTACTGAATTGGGGCTTTGGGGGCATCCAACTAAATGTTCTAAAACTGCTCCCAATTAATATCATTCTACTTCAGTTTAAATTGTCTTCCACCTGAATGGGTTTATAATTGCTTTCTAATTGCCAAGTTAGTCTTTTCAAAGCACCAAGTAGATATCCATTAGTGATGTGAGCTATAGTGTGTTTAACTCAAATCATTGCCTTCATAGGTTAGGCTTTCCATTTCTCATAGATTCTATAGAACTAATCAATTTTGTAATTTACCTCAGTGTTTTGCAGCAAGAAATCAGCTTTTACACTGCAATGCTTTTAAAATACTGATCAATGTAAACTAATGTAATAAACACAGGGAGTGTTATTTTTCTGTTTTGTTTAAATACTCATGAAACTGTGGGCTGGACACCAGTATCATCTTGTTAAGAAAAAAGGAGAAATTACAGTAGTTGCCAGTTTGTTTTCCAGCTACTTCAGCTGGAAAAAGGAAGAAAGGGAATTTAATAACATACTATGAAAAACAGGAAAAACATAATTTTAATGCCATTCTGCCTCTGTTATAATATTTTCATTTCAGAATAGACACGGCTTCTTCAGATCCTGACTTTGACTTATTAACACATGTGAATGAATTTGAAATTGAATGACACACAAAATTACATATCACGTTTTTATCTGAATGTAAATGAACACTATAACTGGAATTCTTACTGCCTGGAATGACTTTGGTTACTTTTTTTTTTTTCTGCTGAAGCTCTCTTTAGAACGAAGAGCAGGAAATCATCCTGTACATTTCAGAGCTTTCATTATCTAATTTCTTTCTTACTACTGTGACCAAACTCTAATGGAGAGATATGAAAAGTTAATGCAGGAGGTTTCTTCAAACCTCCACCAGTTACAAAGTCTGAAGTTCAAATTTATTAATACACTTTTGATAAAAATTCTTCATACTGAAATAATTCATAATTTGAATTAATATTAGAAACTGACACACTTCAAAGGAATAGAAGATTAGTTGAGATAAGTACACAAAATCTGAAAGCTCAAATAGATATTTAGTGCTAGAAAATCCTCAAATATGCTAGCTGACACTAAAAAAAATAGGTGTTGCAGAAATAATTAAAAGCTCCAGAAGGATGAGCCACCACTCTCATAAGAAAGAACAGATTGTGACAAAATTCTAATAGATGGGAAATCTCAAGAAAAAGAAATAAAGGGGAGTTAAAGAAAGAAGTTACAAAGCTGAAATGCAAGTTAACAACCCAAACTGGGCTCAGCATGGCTATGATTAACTTCCTTTTGATGCTGCAGGTAACTCAGGTACTTCATTCTGCAATGTACCCACTGTCTTACGTATTTTGTATCATTATTTTATCTGTTCAGGAGAAATAAACTTAGTCAACAGCTGAACTTTGACCCAGTAGCATTTTTCAAGGAGCATTGGGACCAAATTTGATCATGAAGGAGGGTATCTGTTTATGTATATTTAAAAACAGACAAGTTCAAGATATGATCTTGGTGGAGAAAGTCCAGCACAGGGTCACTAAAATGATGAAAGGGTTGAAGCATTTCTCCTATGAGGAATTACTCAGAAGCTGTGACTGCTTAGCATGGAGCAAAAAAGGTTTGGTAGAGTCTTATCAATGTATGTAAGCACCTGAAGGGAGAGTAGAAAAAGAACAGAGACAGAACCAGAGGCTGTGGAAACAATTAAACACAGGAGCTTCTCTCTGAACACCAGGAAGCACTTTCTGACTGTGCAGGTAACTGAGCACTGGAATAGCTTGCACAGTAGATTTTGGGGTTCTTCATCCTTGAAGATATTCAAAAGCCATTTATAGCAGGGCATCTTGCCCCAGAAGAGTTTACCTGTTGCCTTTTAGCTGGTGAAATAACTCAAGGCATCTCGCCCCTCACAAGGGTTTATCTGTCGCTCACTAATTGATGAAATAACTCAATCAGGACAGCTTGTCTTGCAGGGAGTTAATCTGGCACCATGGGGTAACACTCCCAGCTGACAATAAATATCTTGCTGTGGAAGTGTGATGTGGAAAGATAACCTGGAATTTCTGACTGACAGACACAAACTACACCAAACATGCAAAAAGCAAAAATCTTCTTCACGTTCCCTGGAAAATTGTTTGTGGTTATTTCTCTGGAGGTTGAGCGAAAGGACTTTCTCTTCACTATTGTCATTTTAGCAACAAATTACATTGATTCTTAATCTTTAATCTAAATCTCTCTTTTATTTCTTTGCTACCTTCAATAGAGATACTTTGATATGGTGCACTGTTTTATGTCTTCTACTAGCAGCTCCTTTTGGTTCATACTGTGTAGTAAGTAACTCTGTGACCTTTTTTCTACTATCTCCTGCCTATTCAATAAACAACTCATTTTATAATTGAGCTCATCTGCCATCCTTAGATCTTACAGGCTAGAACAAAATTAGGTGCAGGTCACCCAAATTTAAGCTTCTGCCAATAATCTAATGCTAAGGCAGGGCTTGCCTGAAGCTGCCACTCAATCCATAACACATCTGACTTGGTCCTGGACTACTAGCTCAATGTGACCCCACCTGAGGAGGGGAGGGCTGGACAAAACAAACTCCAGAGGTCCCTTCCAACCCTCAAACATTCCATGGCTGTTTAATACCATCTTATTCCAGAACAGGGAGAAAAAATATGAGGTAGGAAGGAAGATTAGGAACCCAAGTGGTGGAACACAAGTAAATTTCGAATCCAAATCATAGCTTCTACCAGTTAAATATTCAGTTATTTGAAAAAGTGAGGCCATTTTTATGACAGTGTGATTACTTCAAGTTTTCTAAAATACTTCCTTCACACTCCATTCATGTGCACTTCATCATTTAAAAACAGCAGGAATCTATAATTCAAGAGAAAATTGAACTTCTTCATTACATAAGATGTTAGCAGCTCCTAGTGTGATATAGTAATGCTCTCAAGAGTAGAACCTATGTTTACAAAAAGGGCTAAAAAGACCTTTCTTTTTTTCTTAAAAAAAAAAAACAAAAAAACAAAAACAAAAAAACAACCAAAGAATCCTCACAAAATTGAGTTTCTTAGTCCAGACTTTTAATCTGAAGAGGTAGTTTTATATCTGCAATAAGACCTGCATTTCTAACACAGTCATGTGCTTGTGTGCTTTGCAGAAATACACAGTTTCTGTATTATTAATAACTAAAAAGCTTCCATTACCTGCCATACAGAATTTCAGTTTTCAATATTTTTCTCTTAGCAGTGCTATTTTCCTGAAGTACCAAGATATTCCCAATGCTCTCAGCATTTGAAAATGCATCTATCAGCAGTGAACTTAGCTGTAGAAGTGATATTAAAGGTCTACCTCATGTACTCTTGAACAAGACCACATAAATGTAAGCTGGCATTTCACAATTTTTTTAACCTTCTCTCTGACAAGACCAACACAAAAAGAATGTTACAACTAAAAAGATGAAGGCAGAAATGCACTTCCACAGTTTAGCAGAAAGCTAGGTGATAATTCACTTCTGAGGAGGGTATTACCCAAGACTGATCTAATGAGGAACATTTCTTTAGTCGCATTCATTTCACATGATACAGATTTTCTTCCTTACTCAAGAAATCATTCTTCTATTAGGCACAAAAGCTGTTCGAATTGAACTACGTTTTCAGGTTTTAAATTTTTGGTCATGAGTTATCCTTCACCCAAATGTTATTAGTTTGTGAGTTATGTCCTTCTAACAATATTTCAGATAAATGATTGTGTGAGAAAACAAGAAGAGACAAGAAGAGAAATGCTTACATATTTCACATAGACATCTGAATTTATAAATTTCAGGATTTTCCAGAAACTAACTGGCACTTCCAGTAACTTTGGCACCTATCAACAAATTCTTTTTACTGTAGAATTACATCAGACTAGTTTCTACAGAATGATTTCTCTTAAACTTTCTTTTATCAGTCTTTATCTTTCCAAAGATTGCACACTGCTGTATGTGTGTGCCTGATACCCTTAGGAAAGACCTTCAGCCTTCCTAGTTCTGTGGCATTCATGAAAATGTTATTCAGGATTCTCTAACTTTTAGTTATTATTTCTGCTTAAAACTCTATTAAACCATAAATCCATTAACAGTCAAAAGATAACAAAATCTAATTGACTTAGAAATATTAAAACATCAGGATAAACTACTATAGGCAAATTTTACTTGCAAATTGGTTCATTCATTTTTCTATATAGGAAGAATTTTAAAGACATTTTAGAATTAGAAATAACTAATAAATTTTTATTCAGGATGGTATTCCTCTGGAGACTGATAAAGTGACAGAAAGATACACTATAAAGAAATTTTTAAAAATAACAAAAAAAAAACCCAAAAAACCCCACCAAACTATAAATTAGAAAAAAATCTATATTTCTCATTTGAAATTTAAATTTTGATGTGGATTCAAGAAATACAATTTTTTTTCTATTATGCATTGGCTTGAACAAAATTTGATAGCAAAACTTTGCAAGTTTTCAGTATATCTTTATCAGCTTTGTTTCTAATCTGTTTAATGAAAATATGCATTTTCTTCATGATAGTTACTTTATATTTTCCATTATTTCCATTACTACTTCTTATTATTTTCATTATAAGAAATTTAAAATACAAAAACCCCAGGCCAGCAAAAGAAAACTCTTCCCCAGGCCTCACAGCATCACACTCATATATAGAGCAAAATAAACTTATTCCAAGTATCTTTCCTCTCTTTATCTTTGTAATATGATGCTTTAAATAATTTAAATATTGAAGCTGTATTATTAGTTTAACTTAAAACCCATGTACATTAACACATATGTCATGGTGTATGTGGCCCAGCTAGCCAGAGTTAGCCACACCAAGACTTCAGTGAGGAAAATCTTTGCAAAACTTCTGTAAAACAATTTTAAAATATGGGTAACAACTCACTTTGGTTTGGGACTGAGCACTAAAGGGCTGTAAGGACGTTTCCCTTGCAAAAAAAACATGGTGTGCTTGGATGTTATTTTTCCATCCTCCTTTGTTACGATTTACTTTGCTACTCTTTTGCATCCCTAAATGGTAGAAGGCAGTCGAGAAATCTGTTGGCCACTTGCAACAAGTTGCAGGTGGAATCTGGGAAGGAAGGTGCAGGCAAGTACGTCTTGGATTTCCCAACTCCAGCTCCCTGCTGTCCACTGCTCACCCAACGACAGAGACTCCTCTCCAAGAGCAGGTGGGAGAGGTAAGTACTGACCTCACAGGCATTTCTCCCAAAAAGAAAATACTCCAGTCAGGTTAACCGGGCTCATGAACCATATTTCTGACAAGGAAAGGAGAATGAGATGAGTGCTCTACAGCTGACTCAGGATGGCAAGAAATGGTTCCTTACCATACAAGATACTTATGCCAAGAATATTGCAGTGTTACATTCATAACCAACTGTAGCTACAGGATTTCCCCAACACATTTCCCTTCTTGTTATTTATCAAAAAAATCACAATGACATTATCATCCACTTTGCATTCAATTGCCATGAATATTCAACTAATAGACTTAGAATGGTAGGAAAGTTTGTATAAGGAACTCTCCGGGTAAGAAGAAAGAGACCCATTCAATGACTGGCGAATCTATCCCACAAGCTAGGTTTTCAGGTACTGGATAGAAACAATAGGTTTTTACATATAATTTGAATCCTGAAATGATTGGCAGGATGATTCAGGAAACGACTTGGGATAGCTGAACTATTTAAAAACCAAACGAAGTCATTTGCAGACAAATAAAATGACATTATAAATAAATATCAATTTTATGTTCAGACCCTTCAAGAGTATACTTAGACCAATTAGCAATTTCAATGCTAATAAAGTACTTTTACTTTGAAACTAAATATTCATTTTCCCTGGAAGAAACTGAGCATATGCTTAAACAGAAAGATTACATTGTCATCAACTGAGAAAAGCTTGAATTACCTTAGCCTTCATCTGCCAAAATCTATTATTTCAAAATATACTGCTGGAATGGAATGCAAGAATTAGCTAGAAAAACATTTTAAAATCTTGAATACCAGAACAAAATATACCTATAGTAAATATTAGCTTATAAATGGTAAAAGCTTTTAAAAGTTACATTCAAGTCAAATATATTTTCCAAAGAAACTAAAAATTTTAAATTTGGAAGGTTCACTTAAAACCTGAACTCAAATTTTTCCACTGGTAATCAAAAGTTCACAAATTAAAAATACAAAATTACACAAAACGTAATATTGCCTTATAACTCTATCTTCAAAAATTGCAATCACTACATAAATTATGTTTATCTCAATAAAATTCTGCAATCTCTTCTTAAGGAAGAATACATTGGAAAGGTTTTGTGGGAACAAAAACTATATTTCTAGTTACAACATTTGCGGTTTATAGCCAAACTTTAGAGTCAAAATACCTATTGAAACAAATAAGTGACAACAAAGTTCTTTCATATGTCTTATCTTATCATTGAGGATGGAGAAAACAGTTTGAACAGAAAAGCTGTATCACTTCTGAATGAWGTCATTGGATGTAATTATTTTACACAATTGAAATCTTGATGGGTAACTGAAGGAACGTTTGAGCATTAAGAAAGTTCTAACTTAAAGAGAAATAGTCCTAATTTATTCTCAATCACACTGTGATAGCCCCTGTTGATAATTTTTGGTCACAGTTGCTGGTTCACATCATGCACACAAGGTGACACAACTAAGGGGAAACTATAAAGGGAATAATCTCCACTCATATTTTGTGAAATTTATCTTTCATTTTTGCATAAATGCATTGTCTTTGAAAAACACACACAACTGTTATTGTGGGATTCCACAAAATTTCAGCATTTCCTGCAAAGTTATTGCATAGTTTCCACCTTTTTTGCATATTGGCTCATGTTTTCCAAGGAAAAACATATATTTACACAAACATACACAGTATATTATCAGAAATAATAATTGTGTGTAGAACCTAAGTATGAAGCTGAGGCTCTGAAATTGATGTGGCATGGTTTTATTGAGGACCTTCTCTAACTATCTGATCATATTAACATACACTGCATTTCAATGAAAATATATTCTTTGTGATATGTAGAATATTCATCTTCACCATTTTAAAATGCATCAAAGTTATGTAGGTTTATTTAGGAGAAAAAAATAAACTATTAGCATGCTTCATGTCCACTTCAGCCGAGCAATTTTCTAAATGTGTTGAAGTTATCATATGTCTTCAGTTCTATGCAATAAATTCGAAAATAGATAAAACAATTCCAAATATATTTCTAGCACATTATTTTCCATGGATGGTGAGCAATCAGAGAAACCCTAAATCTTAAGTGCAACACTTTCTTAATATTGAGAATTATTAATTTTATCTACAATAGTGAGTTATGAAGTAGATCAAACTTTTATTAATATCAAGGGTATAACATATTTCTGTCATTTGACAAGTGGATGTGGAGGATCATAATTGTCCTTTTTTTTCAAAGTAGTAATAATTTTCTTCTTCATTGATTCATTTCAAATAGACACTTATAGAACAAAAGAACTCCAAGAATCATGAGGCAAGTTCTAGTGCATGTCTCCCTTATGGTGTTGTAGGATAAACAGAAAACCTCAGACAAACATTACCACACACTAGGAGATGAGTAATTGAAATATTTGCAAATGATGAGACTGGTATTTTTTCCTTACTTTTGTAAACAGCCTAACCAGACAAGTAAATTAATAAAATGCTGAGCTAAAATTCTTGATCATGATTACCTGAGGTGAAACCAAAATTATTTTTAGAAATAAGGTGGACCTCAAAGCCTACCTTCTTCCTCTTCAGATAAATACTTTGGATAAAAGTTGGGTCTCAGAACACTCAATATGATGAGAAATGTGATCACATGGGCACATTTCAAAATTCCCTAGGCTGTCTGTAGCAGATGAAAGTGTATTTTTAACTGATGCATGGAACAAAAAGTACATGAATAAAGCACGATTCTTTCTGCTAAGAAGCACTTTTACTTCTGTCCTAAAAAAATGTATTTGGTATGGATGCAGAGAAGTAAAAATCCCTGACAAAGGGCATTATGCAAAATCTTGGATTTCCATATTCTGTCTATAACCAGCGGTGCTCAGTAGGTATTTCTGAAAGCCTTCACAAGGAGACATAAGCAAGAGACACTTCCCTCCCTCCTTCCTTTTGCTCTTTAACAGCAATTACCCATCCATCATTTTCTTGTTTCTTTGAGGAGACAAATAAGTAGGCATTTTCACCTCATCAAAAAGATTGATCATCTAAAGGACAAAAGACCTTTTCCTAAATAATTTGAGCACAAGGTTGAAATCTGGCAGAAGACTGAATTCACAAGTGCAGCATATAAGGTTAAACCAACAGGTGCAATGCTTCTCCTGAAATCAGACTGGAGAGCTTCCAGATAGAGACCTTAGAGGCCGAATGGAAACTAAGCAAAACCAAACCCATGCACTGGCTAGAACATAGGGAGAAAACTGATTTCAGACCTAGCTTTTAGCATGCTTAACCACCTTACTGGAGACTCCTCTATTATGAAAAGGCAGGAAAGGCATTATCTAGAAATTTTCATTGAAAGACATTTGAATTTTGACTATCCCTGTTCGATTCTGGGTTTCAGGCTGCAGAATAGACTTTCATTCATTCATTTTTCCGAGGAAGTGATCTATTCTCTTTGGTTATTTGAGACACTATATAGTTTAGTCTTTCTTAACCTAATATTTCTTCTGATGTTTCTTAAGCTATGGAAGATAAAAGTGTGTGCTATTTTTTAACTCAAAGGAGATTTTTGTATAAATCTGATTTATATCAGACACTTAATAATTGTGGTCTTTGACACAGCAGAATCCTGGAGTTAAATGCTCCTATTTAACTGAGTGTTCCTCAATGATATATGAATGTTATTTTTTGTTTGTTTAGCTCTCCCTTGCCACAATCACTTTGTATAATGAGATGTGGCACTACTGCAAGTTCAAACCCCAGCTTATGGATTGCATGAAAGTAACTGTCACTTGTAATTATTATCAGTGAGGGTTGGTTTGGGGGTTTTTTGTCTTATATGCAGTGATAGTATTTTGTTTGCCTGCTTCTATTATTCAGAGCGGGTAACTTAAGGTTGTGATAGTGCAATTCATGATGATGCCTGCAGACATGTAGAGAATTCCATTCAAGGAAAACTCAATGATTATTTATTTGTCACTAATTCATTCATGTACTGAGGCAAAGAGCATGCTTAAGGAGAAAGAGAATACTTTCCCTTTTTTATTTTTAAAGGGTTGTAAAAAGTCTCTTAGATCAAATGCTACCCTCATAACCATCTCACTTAAACTTCATATTTCTAACTAAATTATAACTTGAGATCATTAGACTATTTAGGGCATAATAAAAARAGGAAATATACAGCTTTCAGCTCATTATGAAATTTCTCATTACCCTGGCTTTGTTTAGGACAATTGCTTGAATATGCATTTAGGACAGGCAGAAAGCCAACTATTTGTCCCTCAAACTGAATAGGGACTTTGGCAAACTCCACCCTTCGCAGCAAATGAGTTTTCAGAAATAGTCGTTCTCCTTTGAGCAGACTAACCGGTGCAGTGCCAAATTTGACACATCCTGGAAGAGGGTGAGAGGCAAGGGCAGGGAGAGGACAGGAAGAGGAGGAAACCAGCGAGTAAGATAGACAAATGAAAGCAAGGATTAAAAATCTTCAGAGAAATTCAGAAGATAATACACCAGATAAAGGAGGCAGCAAGAGAGAAGATCAGTGCAGAGTAGCACAAAAAATGTTCATCAGTTAGAGTGCTTACACCACAGTGTCTGACTCATTCCTCTCTGAGATTAGGTTTGAAGGTTCCTATACCTCTGGAAACCTTTTTTTTTTTACTTTTCAGAGCGAAACATTCCATTTTGAACTCTTCTTTTTGAGTCTGTATCCATACCTTCATTGGGCCTCTTCCTCCTATCCTATTGACTATCATAAAAGGAGTCAAAATACAATACAACATTACAAGCCTTCTTACATTCAAAAACTTTTAAAATTTGGCTTTTATTAGAAAAGCTTCTATCTTCTTTACTATGAAGATTTAAGCCTACTACAAAGGGGGGAAAAAACTCAGACATTTTTCAAGTAGAGTAAGGAGAAATATTTGCACTTTTATCCCTCCTTTTAACACATCAGCAACTTACAGGCAAGCTATAAGAAGATTTACACTCACATGTGTACAAGGCATATTTTAAAATTAAGAGACCTCCAATTTTATTCCTATAGTGCATGTTCCAGCTGCTCTGCAGATGTCTAGTATATGACCTTTCCATTGTAAGAGTTTTCCAGCCCAGGCTTCTGGGTACCTAAGATGCCCTTGTCAATAGCTTGCCTTGTCTCTCTCTAGTGATGTCAAGTGCTGAACTCCACCACTGGATATCAGGGAGAGGACAGACCTTCTGTAGGTCCTTTCATGAGGCACACACAGTCCCCTTCAGGCAGCGCACAAGAGCAGTCTGTCTATAAAAGGTGAGATGGTGGAAGGATTAAGAGTTACAGGCTTGCAAGAGTTACATAAAGAGCAGCTAGTGAACTCAGAAAGGAAAAGAGAAAAAGTTAGTCAGAAACAAAAGGGTGGAAGGAAGATGAGATAAATGAGTGCACAGCAGTAAACATCCCTGCTACCCACTCAGTGTCCAATAGTAACAGAGTTTGCATTCAAAATTCCTAAGTCTATTCACAAACTTATTGTAAATAGCTGGTCCATTTTGGTTTTCCTTCTCTAAATGAAAGTAGCATCTATGGGTCATGGACCTAACTATCTGAATGTCCTATGCATCATATAATTCCATGGAAATATTTCTCCTTCTAGCTCTCCATACTCTTTTCTATGACTTCATACATTACTTTTAAAATAGACTAGAGAAGAAATCCTGAACTTAGGCCTAGAAAGAAAAATAGTGCATCATTTTACACTGGAACAGGTTGCTCAGAGAAGTTCTTGATACCCCAGCTTTGGAACTGTTTAAGCCCATGTTGGATGGAGCTCTGAGCAATCTGGTCTAGTGGGAGGTGCTTCCTGCCCATGACAGGAGGGTTGAAACAAGATGAGCTTTAAGGTCCCTTCCAAACCAAACCATTCTATGATTCTAAGATTTAGTAGCTTTTTCAAAGATATTTTAATGAATCTTATTTAATTAGACTAAAAAAAGTTTGGTAAATTTTTTCCTGTTATTTTCCAAAGTTTGTCTATTTATTTTTTTGATCTTAACAGTTTGCATGCGTCTCTTCTTAGACTATGAAGGTGAATCAAATGATTTGGCGACAGAGCCCTGTTCAACTTTCTGTTTACTCTGCACAGACACAACGTCACTGGCTCACAGTCAAACAGCCAGTCTGAAAATTGTATTAAATACACAGCTTTCCAAAATCTGTGTTCATCCAAATTCAATTCCTGAAATTTAATATGGTCTTGTCTCTCAGTTTCTTTTAAAAAACC
Organism: Turdus rufiventris; assembly: GCA_013186435.1. Lineage (NCBI taxonomy): Eukaryota > Metazoa > Chordata > Aves > Passeriformes > Turdidae > Turdus > Turdus rufiventris. The sequence continues at coordinate 2,149,338 of PYHW01010703.1, forward strand.
TAATGAAATGTTGTACAGAAGCAGTACATTATTGTAGAATGAAGTCATTACAATATTCAGGGTAAGATACAAATTCAAAAGATTCCTCCACAATGCAGATTAAATTGTCACCTCATTTTTACACTGCACTTAGAGATCATTACAGTAAATATAATATATTAACTGCTTTTTATTTCTTTTTCTCTGAGGGTATAGAAGAAGTGGAGCTGTACTTGATGCTCAGTTTTGCATATTTTTAACTGTTAAGTGGATCAATATTCCTGCCCTGTTTTATGCCCCTCCCCCCTTTTTTTTCCTTCATTAGCAAAACAGATCTTAAAATTTGCAAATTATTTGGTGTAGAAGGATGTATGAAAAAACCACATACTAATTCACATTACTGGAATTGTGAAGCAGGGTTACCAACCTCAAGAGGAAATGGTAGGAATAAAGGAAGTAGAGTGGTCTTAATCACTGCTAGTGTGTGGCAGGGTGACCAAAAGGCACACTGCAGTGTGCTGCAGCAGGATCACACCCAGCCTAGGGAGATGTGTCCTGCAGAACAGGGAATGAAGCTGCATATTTCACAAGTGAGAGAGAGAATGGAGGGTGGAACCAATGGCCATGTCCATTCCTTTCCAGGGATCTGTACTTAGACCTCAGCATTCCCTTCTATCACAAAACACAAAATCCACAGAGGAGAATCCTGGGGATTACACACCATCAGGAGCCCTATGGATGGCCCTCCAAATTAATGAAAGGTAGGGAAGAATCCCTATGATGGTTGAAACAGAAAATTGCTAAAGCACAGCACTGAGGTTAATCAGCAAGAAGCTCAAAGTGATCGGTGAGCTGGGCTTGACAGATTAATGTGGATTTTACTGGCTGGCATCTCAATCATAATCTTACATTTCTAGGCAGACAAATCTGGTCACATGAAATAGCATTTTCCCTGACATCTAGTCAGCCAGTAAAGGTAAGTAACAAGTATAGGCAGTAATTTGTCTATGAAAGACAATTTCATGTGCTATGCAGAGTTGGTGTAGTTCAATGGTTTAATTCTGTATCTGTTTAGGCAGGTGATCTTTTCTGGTTCTTTATACAGTATCCTTTATTTTGTCCCATTACTGTGAAAACATTCTTTCAAAATGCTTTAAACAATCATTTAACAAGAACAAGGTCTACCAGCATGCCTACAGAGCATCTCCCAAAGCTATTCGTGGTTGAATATCATGTCACCAAGTTGCCTGAATAAGTGGTAATAACATGCCATTACTAGTAATAACATGCCAATCTACAGTTCTTCCTAGCCAGAAAGAAACCACTGAAATTGCATGTCATATATATATATATATATATATATACTCTCTAATATAAAAAGTGGAAAGTCAAACAGTTAAAGACATAAAGAACAGACTAAAATGTAATTGGCAGTTCAAATATTAGTGGATATGCTGCAAAATAAAATTAAAATCATATAATGGCAGAAAAAGAATTGTAATAATAAAATGTGTGTGTGTATAAAATTCACATTCGTACTGAGCCTGAGAATTTCAAAATCCTTGTAGAATCTTGCACAGATTTGTTTTTCAGTGTCCTGCACTTTCTGGTACCATGGGGCAAAGATTGCCCCAGTTAGTAGATGTGATCAGGAGCAAATCAGGATGACAAAGCTGTTTTGCTTTCAGCTAGTAAGGAGGTTTACTAAACATGCCTGGACAATTCTTATCTAAAGCATGCAATTCCTCAGAGTCCTGGGGAAAAGTGCAGAACCTGACAGTGATGGCTCAGAGGCAGAGAGACATTAGCAGTGCTGGTTCAGGTATAAGAATTATTGAGAGCCCTGATAGTGCCTGAAGAACAGCTCCATCTTCAGAAAACAATAAAAATGTATCAGTACTGAGGCCTTCAGCAAGCAATCAAACCAAGACCAACTACTCTGCAAGGTGTTGTGGGGAGTGAATTCAGCAGTCAGTGGTATTTTGTAGAGAAGCAGTGAGAGGGCATAAACTGCAACTTCATATTCCATTAGGTTCAGCATTTGTTGATTGTTATTTCAGCTGTTTGGTCCTTTCTCTTAGTGTATTCTTTCCCCAAGAAAAAGGAAATAAATTTCTTCATCTACTGCAGAGAGCTCTGGCTATTAGTAATACTCCAGATCAGGAGAGGCAGCTCAGACCTGATGCTCCATAGCAGAGTAACAGAGAAGCATCCAATCAATAGTTTTGTCATCTATATAAAATGAATTTAGCTGTGCTTTTTGCATACTCAATGGTCTCCATCATACCGCAAAACCATCAAAATGTTTCTTATTTCCACCCCTTAAGTAGAATAGCTAATGGAGATTTAGATTTTTATTTTATAGTTCCCTGATAAAGGCCAGTGTTTATAACTACACAGCATACATAGCACAGCCTAAAAACTAAGCCAGGCTGGCATAATATGTTGGTTTATAATATGTTTATATCCACAAAACATCACAATGCTGAAGAGAATTCATCTCCCAGTGCTCTTCTCAACACACACCACACACAAATGGAGTCACTACCAGAGTACAGCCAGAGCACCCCAGGAAACCGCCCCATCTACTCAAACACATACATGTAAGCACCATCCAGAGATTAAAAATCCAGTGCAAGAGTTAGTCAGGAATTTTAGGGATGCTAGCTATATCTCCAGTGTCCTTAAACCTACAGAAGCTATTTTATAACAGATACAACACATTGAATACTGGGATTAATTTCTCTTCCCTTCTATACTTAGAATTGTTACAGATCTGCACCATGAGCACCCATGACCAGCTCTGGGTTTGCTCTGTCCATGGTTTCAGGTTACTGAGATGTAGTATGGTGTTTTGCTATCTGAGCATTTATATGGTTAATGGAAATTAGATATCAATGTTGATAAGACAGAATTGTTATTAAAGTTGTGCAATAATAAGTATGCATAATGTAGCAATGTACATAAATAGTCTCAAAACATATCTTTTTAAAAAGAACAAGAACATTTTCCTTTAAATAGCCACAAGAATAAAAATCTTAGGCAACAGATTAGATATTTTCGTTGAGGCATCAAGAAAGAGAAAGAAAACAAAAAAAAATTCCTTCAGTACTCATCACTCAAAAAGCTATAAAAATTTTTTGACAGATATAAAAGGTCAAAACATGTTATCTGAGAACAGAAAAAAAAATACAACTGACCAAGACAAAGATTATATTTCAAAGATATCCTAGTGCAAGCAGAGTTCAATCCACCCTTTCAGAGCATATTGCTACATCTCTACTCTCATACTTGAAAGATAAAAATCCAGCATATTTAAAATAAATTGCATTTCACTTAAGAAAGACAGAAAAATAAATGTAATAACAGCTCCAAAGGATCAGATTTGAGGTTTTTCCACCCTTTCCTTTACTTGTTTAAACTATCTTTATCTCAACCCACAGGTTTTCTCCCTTTTGCCATTTCTATCCTGCTCACTGACCTCTTGGAAAGGTGAGGTGGGGAGGAACAAATGGCTCTGTGGGCACCTACAGCTGGCTGGGGTCAATACACAACAAAAGTGAACACAGATACAATTTGTCTCCCTATATATTTTAGTAAAGTTCATTGAAATAAATTTTTTATTATGTAGTCAGGCAGGAAACAAACATCCCAAACATCTTTTACCATTTTCTATATTTTCTTCTTTTATTTGGTGATGGGATGGGTGGAGGTTGTATTTAACAATTGTTGTCCAATTCTGTAAGGTCTTTATTAAGTATATGTATGTGATATATTCAAGTTAAACAAAAATTAAACAAATACTCTATCATGACAAATATTTTCATTGAACTAGATACTCTTCAGCCATTTTGGGTCAATTTTCTGTTTTATTCTCCAAGACAAGGTCTCAGAGGTTTCTGATTTTCCTTTCCACTAGGTCCAGTGATATTCTGCACCACACCCCAGCCACTAGAGTTTCCAAACTAGAGACTTACAAACAGCTAATAAGTTAAATTTATTTTTTATCTCATATGTTGAAATTTACCTAAGCAGATATAAGATTGTGAAATATTTATTTTTGAAACAGTAATGCTCACACCCACCTGGTCAGACTGTCAGTTTTCAGTTCATGTGAATGGGCAGGTAGGACAAGCCAAGATAAAAATCAAGACTTTTTTTAAAAAAGCCTTGAACTAGAAAATCACTTTTATTCACTTATCTTTACAATAAAGTACCAAAATCCAGATCTTTTTTTTATATAGCACAACACTGACATATGCTTGCAGCATTCTTAAATAAGAATCAAGGTTAATTTCCTAATGAAGCATGAACAGCTTTAGTTTCCATACCTGTTTTTTTAGTTGAGATAAATATATTGGAAGTGAGCTTGAGAAGCTCTGAGTGTCATTTAGAAGCAGATGACTACTTACATAGCATTAAAACTTATTTTTCTATAGTTCAGAGAAGGCTAACTACTAGTCTGCTGACTTCATTAGCAACATGGAACATTCTGCTGCAATATCAGAACTTGGATGGGAAATGGCCAAAAATGCAAACTCTGGTCATCAGCATTTTCATAGGAAAAGGGGAAACAGAAAAGCTTCCAGCAGAACAAGAGCATTCTGTTTCTGCTTTGAACCACACTACAAGAACTGACTCAAAGACTCATTAAATTGAAAGCATTAATTCTGCAGCTTAGCTCAAAATACCAATCATTTCATTGACAACCTTTGTCATTCTCACAGAAAGTGAACAAGTCCTCAGATGTTAACTGTATTCATAGGTAAAAAGACAGTAATTTAAAAGGTAATCTTTTGCACCTTATCAGTATACCACAATAGACACTTAATAACAACATGACTGATCAGGAATGGTTTTTAACCCCAGAATTACTAAGACTCTGAAACTTTTCAGTGAATAACTTAGGATTTTCAACAGCTATTCATTAAATAGTTGCATTTTTCATAGATGGATGTAGTACACAATGGGGTAAGGGACTCAGGAACAGAGTTGGAAAAACATTTCTGAGCCAAAGTCTCTCTGAAACCAGAACTCAGCTCTGCACTATCTGTTATTTCCTAACCCTGAAATATTACATTTCCATAGGCATTTCATATTTCATTATGAAGTTCCTGTCAGTTCCTACTGTTGTGCTGGTGAGGAAAGTCCAGAATCTCCACCCCCTTGGGAGCACCAAGCAGTTTGGTGCTCAGCTTTGTCAGCACCCAGGAGCACAGTGAGGATATCACCTGGAGAGCTTTTATTTCCTCATGCAACTGGTGGTAAATTGGTCTGCTGTTGGGATGTGGAGAGGGATCACCTCCAAATCATTTGTTGGGTTGCTTCCTTCTTGTTTCAAACTGCCTTCAACTTAATTCATGAGTACTACTTGCTTTTGCCCTTCCACAAGGAAAGTAGGGGGATGTAGAGTGGGAACATAAAGCAGGTGATTCAGTGGAAAGTTAGCTGCTGGCTGGGTTCAACACACCACAGCAGGAAATATTTAACATTTCAAAGTGTAATATTACAATTCTCAAGTCAGGAAAGCAAAAGGCAGTGGACTTCATTCTGACTTCAGAACTTCTGCTTGGTATGTAACAGAGTACATTTCTTCAGTGCTTCCCCCAATGCAATAACTATAGCAGAGTGGTATTTAAAAAAAAAAAAGATAAAATTCACCAACATTGAAAATATTTCCAGTTGCCTCACATAGAAGCTGTTCTAACTGTCCTTGACTGCTGTATTGGAAGCACACAAATAAGATGCCATGTACACCAGGATCTAGAAAGGATTCTTGACCTTGAACCAAAAAGCAAAAGCAAGTCCTCAAGCTGCTGCCAAGCTTATAACCACATAATTTCTGGCGACTGAATTGTACTTCAGAGCAAGAGCACAACTGCTGTCACATAGGAAAGCCCATAATGTAGTTTCCACCTCAGACTGAGGACTACAAGACACCAGTCACAGTCAGCATCTTCCCAGCCTGCATGTTCTGAGACGTCCAGTTGGAGAGGGAGTCTTTAGTCATTCTGGGCAGAGTGTGTTCAGCACAAAACACAGCAGCTACACTGATTATGAGAGTAACTCAAGCATGGTCTTTAAAGTTTTCTTCCAGCCCTTCAGACTAGCAGCCTAACTACCCTGAGGTCCTTGATAAAGACAAAATCCTCACCCCTGCACCACCCTGGAGCACGGGCATGTCCTTTGCCTGTGTTCTGTTCTGCTCTGATGTCACCATGACAGAGCACTGATGGTCAGGAAGTGCATGAAGCAGCTCTTTCTGCTGCAAAATACTTTACTGATACACCATGGTTTTAAAAACTATTCTTCTGGTTTGTCACTAAATACTAAAATGCGTTTAATGCACAGTCAGGAATTTTGCATGTTGGTGGGGTTTTTTTCTCTCCTACATTTTTCAGTTGGAAGGTCTCATTGTCTTAGCTAGGACTCAAAAAAATCCACAACGAGTATTTGAAATCACCATGTGATTACATGGTTACTAAAAATTCAGGTATATAAGAGCTACTTTGCATTAGACATAGCTTGATATTATCCACAATAGATTATTTCAGCACTTCCAGGGTATGAAAAGGCATACACATCGATCACTACAATTTCTTGAGTAATCTCTGTTTCAACATCCATGTTCTATAATGACAAACAACAGTATTTGACTCTAAATTGCATGTTTCTGAATCCTATATAATTTTTTTCTACTGACAATGGCAAAGGCCCAGCTGCAATTTGATAACTGAGTCGCATTTCAAAAATGCTTCTTCTTTAGATTTTGAAACCCATTTAGCTTAATGGTGTGATTATAGTAGAATCACATTGTCACAAATCACGAAAGAAAAATATTTTTATCAGGAATCTTTAAATACATTCTAGAAAGTCCAACTAGCTATGGATTAAAGCTGACCTTTGAAATTACCATTTGCAAGGTTTACATTTCTGCAATAAAAATCTTTATGACATCTGCAAAAAAAAAAAAAAACAGTTGAAAAAATGCTAGGAAGTGCAGGTATGCTTCTATAACTTTACCATTTCCAGAACGATGCTGTCCAAAAAGACCTAAATCTTATTCCAAAATAATATTGTGCCTAATGTTGTAAAGGTAACTTTCAGTTCCTGAAACAGTCTCCAGCTGGGCACACAGTAGCATGCATTATTTTCCTTTTATTAGTTAATCTCATCATTTTGCTTCATTCTCATAAATAAAATTATGGGATAACAGCAAGACAATTTAAGTTACTAGGATTTGTTCTGCTGTAATGAACTGAATGCATGGACTAAAGATATGGAAGCCGTCTCTCTCTAGTTTTATATACTGAAAGATTATTAATGATATCTAGAACTGTAAGTTATTTTAGATTGTATACTAAAATAGCCTGGAAGGTAGAATGAAAATTCTGTGTTGTACTGCATACTCTAAGGTGTACTCCTGTACATACAAGAAGGAGTATGTTGGGAGGAGTTACTGCATGTTGTTTTATTGTAGCCATTACTGCTAGACTATCTCTAGCAAAGTCACCTGGTGATATCCAAAGAAAAAAGAGGAATCAAAAGAGAAGTTTCAGAAGTTTGTATAAGAAATCATTACTGTGAACTGTGTGGGCTTCAGCTAAAGAAATTCCTGAACTTGTCTAACTCCCAAAGTTCTCAGTTATCTGCTGTAGCTGCTGCTGAAGCTTGTAAGTGCTCTGTGCAAATACAATATTCTGAACACATTAATACAAAATCAGGCCAAATATATGTGATTCGTGATGTTTATACATTTCAGCAATTTCATGATTTTAAGCCGCACCATTTTGACTAAAATTTTGCTCCCACCCCAGAAATGCAGCTTACACTCAGGAGCAGCTAATATGTGAAAAATTTTCTGAAATTTCCAACCCTGGAAGTGCAGCCAAGGTGCCGAGCTGAGCACCTGTCAGTAAAACCTGGGATTGCGCGATTGTTGCAAATTGGTTACTCTGTTTCGCGGCGGATGGAGGCGGGCTCCATGCCGGCAGCGCCGGTGGGGGGAGGGAGGCAGGGGAATCCCTCCTTCAGGAAGCGCAGCCTGGGGGAAGGCGGGGGGCTCCCGTCCTTGCCTGCCGCCGCAGGAGTGGGCGGGGAGCTCCGTACCCGCCTGCCACCGTGGCAGTGCCAGGCTGGGGCGAGCAAGCCCAGCAGCAGCAGCTGCTGGCTCCAAGCAGCCCCACCGAGCAGTAGAGCCGAGCTGGGCCACCCAGCCCCATTGGCAGCCCCGAACCAGCCGAGCCGAGCCAGTAAACCCCGCAATCCCATGACCCTGTTACTAACTGGCAACTTTGTTGCACGCGGGTCCTTGCTGTGAACAACAGAGCAGCTTATAATCAGGTGCAGTTTGTGTATGGACAAAGAATGAAATGTTGCCGACACCTGGAGATGCAGCTTATAGTCAGTGCGGCTTGTAATCGTGAAATTACTGTATTTATTCCCTCAAAGACTGAAATACAGTGGGAAAACTTACAGCATTCCTGAAGCTGATAACCAACAAGAAGCAAGTAAGAATCAATGGAGTTACATGGTAACCAAAGCACCTGATTAAGAGTTATTTCTGCCATTCTTAAGAGCCAGGTATAAATCAGGAGAGCTGATTTCTAAATATTTATATCAAATATTACAGTAAGCACAGAGCACATAGTAAACAAAAATAAATACAATCATCTTCCTTCCAACTAAGTTTTTAGACATTGCTTCAACTCTGTGACAGGTGAGACCTGAGAAAATATATATAATTATCCACATCCTTTGTATCCCAAAAAAAAATTGGCAACATTCAATTCAGACTTTCCAACTGTCATGACATTTATTGTAATCAAAGTAAATGCAGAAAAGCATTGTTAGTCCATGTGTTTTATCCATGACAGTTCAGTCCCTTTATTTGAGGGGGCAGTACTATTATTATTATTCAAAAGAATTAACCAATTGCTAACTTCCAACTAAAAAAGCACAGTTCAATAATATATTTCTTTTATGTAACAAGATGTCTAAGGCCTGTAAGGATAAATGAATTCAACTGAATTTCCCCTTATTAACAGGTATAATAATTAGAGACATAAAAGAGACATAAAAGTTGCCAGTCCATCATAAAATGAGACTTGTTTTGAAAAGTGATGCACATTAAACATCACAAAGAAAAGGTTCAGCAATGCAGGACTTAAATTACTGTTCATTCCAGAGAAGACCTCAAAATCACTTCAAGGTTGGTAAAAACACAGACAAAAATTTACTGAATCTCCTTATTTTTAAATCTGCTTTTAAAACTTGTTCGCATTTGTATTTCAGTTTATCCAATACTTTTATGACATAAAATAAATTGAGGTGGCTAAAACTAAATTTCTCAAATCAGAGGAAAGTGCTCTAGCCCTAAGGCTATTGTGTAAAAAGCAAGTACAGTGAGCATTTCCAGACAGCAGTAGCTTCTAATCAACTCCTGAAAGCTGAACTGGATGGGTGCCATACTGCAGCTTTTCCATGGGCTTGATTCAGGGCTGAAAGCACAGACCCAAGGTAAATGATGAAATGTGAGTGACATCCTGTTCTTGTCTTTATCCAAATTTCCCCCTTATCCAAATCTAGTGCTCCTCTCACTCAGAGTGCTGACTTTTAGGATCACTTTACTGTACAGCCTAAAGCATTATCTTTAGAGTCTGAGCACAGCTCCTTCACTCCAGGGTCTGGACATAAGTAGCCAGAGGCCTAAAATCTCTAAATTACCTAAACCTAGACCCCCCTGAAATAGAACAAGATTTATTATTACCATTTTATATAAAAAATTAATAAGAGTCTGCACTGTAAAAGTCACCTCCTAAGCATGCAACCAGACCTCTAGGCAATATTCTTTCTCCATGGCATTCTTTTAGTCTCTTTGGTCATTACTACAGAAAGGAAGGATAATCTCCCTCAACTGCTGGCAATGCTCTTCCTAATACAGTCCAGGAGGCTGTTGACTGCTTTTACCACTGGAATACATCACTAATTCATGTCATTTATTGACCAGGAATACCAGGTCCTTTTTGCAAAGATGCTTTCCATCCAACTGGTCCCCAACATGTATTGCTGCCTCTGGATATTCCTCTCCTGGTGCAGGACTTGGTACTTCCTTTTGTGGAATGTCAGGACACCCCTGTTAGTCCATTTTTCCAACCTATTGCAATCTATCTGAATGACTGCACACTCATCTATCTCGTCTATTAACCACCCCTCCCAGTTTTGCATCATTTCCAAATCTGTTGAGGGTGTACTCTGACCCACCATCCAAAAGATTAATGAAGATATTAAATAGCATATAACAGGGAACCAGTGTCATCCTTGGGTACCACAAGTGACTAGTCTTCAACTGTGTTTCATTGGCACAATCACAACCCCCTAAACCCTGAATTTTAACCACTTTTCAATTTACTTTAATGTCTGTATATCTAGTTCATAGTTCTTCAGCTTGTCTGTGAGGATGTAATGTATTGGAAAGCCTTGCTAAGGTCAAAAAACAATACTACACTCCATCCTCCAACCCAGTCATCTTTCTCCTCATAGAAGGATAACATTTGCTGTCTTCCCACCCTCAAAAACCTCTCCCAGTTACTGCAACCTCTCACACCTAACCAAGCACAGCTCTCAGTGATGTTGGCCAGCTCCCTCTGCACTAGTGAGTCCCCCAGACTTAAATACTCAATGTGTCTAGATATCCTCTAATCTGGTCCCTTTCCACTGAGGGTAAGTCTACCTTGCTCCAGATTTCCCCACCAGTCTCAGGCATGTGGGATTCCCAAAGACAAAGATGTTGAGTACCCCAGTCCTGTCCACATCCTTTGTCACCACGCCCTCAGATACATTCAGCAGCAGGCCCACACATTCCCTGATACTCATCCTGCTGCTAATAAACCAGTAGAAGCCATTCTTGTTGCCCTTCCTGTCCCTTGCCACACTCAACTTCACAAGCCTTTGGCTTTCTAAGCCTGTCCCACCAGATCTTCTAGTCCCTCCCAGGCAATCTGTGCTTCCACTTCTTGTATGCATCCTTTTTATGTTTTGATTTTAAAGGCCTCCTTATAAATATAAATACATGTACAGTGGATTTTTTTTAAAATTACTTTATTTACAATTATGTGTGTGTGTATGGTTTAAAAAAAAATCCCAGCATTAATCAACCCAGAAGAGTAACCCATATATTAAATGCATTATTTTTATGCTCCTGTAGCAGGATTCAACCACTAACATCAAATTAATCATGTTCTGAGGTGAAGCAATTATGCAGTTCCCTGTGTAATCAATAATCAGTGCCATCATTTACAAACTTAACTTCTGAGGTAGTCCTGATTTCCCTAAAAAAAACTGCACTGCTAAAACTAGCATGACTCATATGCCAGGGCAATCACTTGCATCATCAGAATCGCTGGTTGTTTCACGGAGATTATATGACTACATAAATGTTTGAGTAGCAGGCTGGCATCGTCACGAGACCTCTATGATTTTTGAATGGTCTTGGGAATCCAAAGAGATACCCATCAACTGGAAACTGCTTGTCCCAATTTACAAAGAGGTCAAGAAGAATATTCCTGGGAACTACAGGCCTGTCAGTCTCACCTCAGGGTGGTAAAGTTACAGAGAAGATTATTCTAGAAGTTACTGGGGGACACCTGAAAGACAATGAAGCCATTGGTCACAGCCAGCACAACTTCACAAGAGCAAAGTCCAGTATAATCAACCTAATTTGTTTTCCCAACAAGTCGATCAAGGGAAGCCAGTAATAACCTCTTTGGATTTCAGTAAAATTTTTGATAGTGTCTCTTACAGTATTCTTCTGGACAAAAAGTCCAGCACACAGTAGGATAAATACAGCACGAGATCGGTGAGCAACTGGCTCACAGGTCAGGTACAAAGGGTTATAGTAAATGAAGTTGCATTAGGCTGGTGACAGATCACTAGTGGGATTTGACCAGCCTCCAATTTAGGGCCAGTATTCTTTAATGTCTTTATAAATTACTTGCATGTTTGACCAAAAAGCATACTAAGTAAGCTTAATTACAACAGATATTTGGGAGAAGCTGCTGACTCCCTGAAAATCAGAGAGGTCCTGCAGAAAGATCCTGACAAATCAGAGAGTTGGGCAATCACCAACTCTATGAAGTTTAATAAGAGAATATACTGAATTCTGTGCCTGGAATAAGGCAACCATGTTGTACACACTGACTAGGGAGTGGGAAGATGGAGAACAGCCCTGCAGTAAGAGACCTGGGGGTTCTGGTCCATGACAATTTGAACATGAGTCAGCAGTGTCCTGGCAGCCAGGAGGGACAACCCTGTCCTGGGGGGCATCAGGCACAGCATCACCAGCCAGGCAAAGGAGGGGATTGAGCTCTGCTCTGAGTTGGTGCAGCCTCATCTTGAATATTTTGTGCAGTTTTGGGCACCACAGCATAAGAAGGTTGCTTGATTTGTTCAACATGGAGAAGGGGAAGGGGACATCTCATTGTGGTCTACAGCTTCCTCACAAGGGGAAGCAGAGGGGCAGGCCCTGATCTCTTCTCCCTGGTGACTAATAACAAGACCCAACGGAACAGCATGAATCTGCATCAGGGAAGATGTAGGCTGGAAACATTTAGGAAAAGGTTTCTCACAAACGTTTGGTTGGACACTGGAACAGGCTCCCCAGGGAAGCAGCAGCAGCACCAAATCTGCCAAGGTACAAGAAACATTTTACAATGCTCTCAAGCACATGATCTGATTCTTAAGGCTGTCATGTGCAGAGCCAGGAATTGGACTTGATGATTCTTGCCGGTCCTTTCCAAACCAGGATATTCTAAGAGTCTTTGAGTACATACAGAAGAATAACCCCTGCAACATCTAAAAGGTGCAAATACAGTGGTTTTCAGAGAAGGGTTCTGCACTTGTGATGATTTGTCCCTACTCATTTTAGGAAACACCTGCTTAGCACTATTCCAAAACGTTCACAAATGCTATCTTGTCAAAGCAGCTATTGCATCTTTTCCTTGAACAACAGTTGTAATAAGTCTGTTTATATATCCACAGAGAGTTCCCAGAGAGATCTCTGAGGAGCATTTTCTCCAGTCTTTGATTCACATCAGTTCTGGTTTGATCCGTTTCTTCAGATATTTACCTATTTAAGTTTTAACTGTCTCCAAGGAAGAAGGTTCTATGTGGAGCCTCTCTGGGAAACACTTTCCTACATTTGATCACGGTAAAATATATATTTGATATTTCATTGGATTTTCAGTTGTTGTACCTTGTGTCCTTTTGTTTCTATTCATAGTGCACAAGAAGGGTCCAGCTTCCCCTTCTCTTTCCATTAGGCAGCTGTTAACAGCAGTAAGATCCCTGTTTAGCTTTCTTATGACTGAACAAACCCATCTCTCCTGCTCATTATACACTCCATTCATTTTAGTGCCATCTGTTAGATTTGCTTCACTACATTAACATCTTCCACACTGGGAATCCAAAACTGTACTTTAGATGCAGCTTCACAACTCATGAGTCAGAGGGCTGAATCACTTTTTACCCTGCTAGTTACCCTACACTCATGTGACACTCCAGCTAGGCACGTTTGCCTAAGTGGCACTGGATTGGGTCTACCTGCTTCATATATTCTTAAACACACTCCGCTCTCTCCACTTTAGATGGAAGACCAAGAGGATGGAAAGCTACAGCTTAAATTCCCTTGTCTGAGGACAGAAGGAGTATTTGATTTGCTTCGATTATTGTTGGTGGAGTAGATGTTTTATGTCTTTTAATTTTGTAATTGCTCCAGAGAAATGTGGCTGTTTAGACTCAAGTCACAATCTGGACTACGTTCCATTTCTAAATATCTAAACTACCAACTCTTTTTTCTTCATTTACTTTCATTACAATTTTCTTCTGTTGGCTGCAGAATATGCAGAATAGCCATAATGGCAAACACCCTATACATCATAAGTCACATGGATTGCCAAATGATGAAATTGTAAATGAGTTTGCTTTTCTTGGCAAAAATTTTGCTGAAGATTAACTAATGCTGCTGTTTTGATACTAAAAACTGTGGAAGAATAATAATTTAACATAAAAGACAGTGTTTAGAAGTTGGAGTCAGAAGACTTCATTTTGTGGAAAATCCACACAGTAGAAGACATGGATGAGAATGGGCATGTTCAATTCCATTTATAGTCCAGTACAAGAAGGAGCAAACTGAAACACAAGTATAAAGTATGCCTCACACAAATAACCTAACCTTTATCTTTGCTTAAAGTTGGAGGTTTCTTTGAATGGATTGGTGGTTTAATTTTAAAATTTTGATTGGTTCATCATAGACTTTCTTTCACAGACTCTTCTGAAACTTCTCAGACTCCACAGAGGAAAATCATGTGCAAGAGGTTCAAGACAGACCTCCTGGAAAGCCACCTCCAGGTGGATTTCAAATTCTCTGCCTCTTGCCTCAGTGTATCCACCCTGCTCAACTTACTGTTTGAAGTCTCAGTAAAACACTATATGAAAAAAAAACTATCACCAGAAATAGAAAAATGTCACTTCTGAAATATGGATTGGATAGTAGTGGTTGAACTCAAAAGATCTCAAGTACTGTTTCACTCTCGTGGAGTACCCTGCTTCAATAAATGTATTGGTAAAAGAAGGCAGCAGTATGATGTGTCAGTAACTAAAATAGGATACACTGGAACATATAAATAACTCTCACATAGTAGCCACTTGCATTATTTTAAAGTAGAAAGAAACTAGGCCCTCAGGTAGCTTTTATCCTACAGAAATAAAAGCTACTGAGGGAAGAGCCATTTTGTGCCTTGTCCAGCACAGCCCGTGGTGAAGTACCAGATAAAATCACAGTATTGCGCCTGGGAGGGGCAGGAGAAAGTGCTACAGGCCAGATGCGTGATCCTTAACTTTCTCCCTGTTTCTCCCCCTCAATCAGTTACTGCCATGAAGAAATCTGACTCCTGAACTGCTCTTACATCCAGCAGGCACAGAGGTGCTGCTATGGACCAGCCCCCATGTCCCAAAGTTCAAGTGACCACAGGCTTGTCACTCACTGCCCACCAGCACCTCACACCCGCACAGCTGGGCTTCCCACCACCTCTGGCTCATGTAGCTGATGTGCTGGGGACCACTTTCTTGTAAAAGATGGGTGACAGTGGCAAATCCCCTTTATTCTGTCCAAAATTTACTGCTGTTGGACTGGAGCCTTCCCTGCCCTCTGGAGTGAGAGGGTTCAGTCCCATCTCCCACTGCCCAGTGCTCCAGTGACCATCTGCAGGGCTGTTCATGGGAGCTTGGTGCTTTTCTCCAGCCAGGGCAGGCACTCTGTCCTTGCATCCCATGTAATTTTAAATGGAGATCAGCTGTGGGAAGGAGGACAAACAGGGAGCCCTGCCTCCTCTCACTGGCCCCAGGTCTGTCTCCATAACATGTGCCTTGTGCTGCCCAGTCTAAAATAACCTCAGGCCTTTAGAAAGATGGTCAGGAATGATGGAGTAGAAATTCCCTCTGACCAAGGAACTCCTACAGCCACTACTGTATTTTATCACTCGAAAAAATATCCCCTCTGTTTTGGGAGAAAGGTGATGTGGAGAGAGGGTATTTCTGTCTTTACAAGAGTTTCTGGCTCCACTTTTAAGTCTTGGTAGAGCCCTGGTGACGCCAGCCCAGTGACGGTGTAGAGGCCAACTGGGTGCTGACTGCACAGATCTGTCTCAGCTTGGGGGTAATTTTGGACTCTTTTCCCCTTGCCATATCCCCCCTTACTGAAATTGTATCAAACTAGTTGCTGCACACTTCTACTTTTACATCTGAGAGAATCAGAGATTCTACAGAAAATTTGCAAGCACCAACATCTATGTCTGTCTATTCCATACATTTAACACAAACCTTTTATAGTGAGATAAATGTTTGATTACCTAGGGACCATAGGTATTAATGTTTCAGCAAAATTCTGGAAAGTCCTCAGCTTTTCCTTTTTTTGCTTGTTTCTGGTGGTTTTTTTTAGATTCCTGACTGGTTATTCTATATTTTTATCAATGTATATGGTGTATGACAAAGAGACCTGAAATATTTAACAGAATCTTAAGAATTAAGCAACACAGACTCAACAACAAAGAAGCTTTTGCTATATGACAGAAATTAATGTAAGCTTGCTTCAGCTATTCAGAAAGATTAGTATAAGAATATCACTTTTTTCCTTCATATTTTGACCCATCTGCAAGACAAAATCTTTGTTCTTTTAATTATTTTGTTTGGAGAGAAACTCTGCAGGAAGAATAATAAACTGGAAGATAGCAATATCTGCTAGTTAGTATGCAGATGGTATATATAATGGTATCAGAAAAAGCATGAACTACTTTGGGGAGTCTGAACACTATAAATCAGGTGATGAGCAATTTTTGTGCTGTCAATAGAATAAATACTTTTGTTATGTGCAATTATGTGTCTGTATCTTTCTGTAAAACCCATGGGTTTACAGTAGCAAGTGTGCCTATTTTGGCAGTCTCTTTACTTTTATTAAACCTTGTTACTGGAGATTGCTATTTTTGTTTGCTATTATTGTCAAAAAGTGCATTACTATTTTCTCTGAAGTTCTTATGAATCATTACACTTACAAATAGCACAGTCATAGTGTTCTAGCCCTGAAAATCTCTACATATTCTGTACATCTCTCTCAAATTGTTGAAGTGTTCACTTGCATTTATTAAAAAATGCTTCCAAGAAAAATGTTTTTCTGCACAATAATCAGTAGGTATGTCAGCTATAAGATGTGACCTCTCAGTTCTTGCTTCATTTAACCCAGTACATCTGTCCTGGCTGTGGGATTCAAAGCAATATGTGCTAAGGATCCAAAGAGCAAATATTTGCTTTCAGTCTACGAAATTCAAGAGAAAAGTAAAGGTAAATATGTTAGAGGTACACCAGTATGACTAAAAACTGGGATATGTTTTTTTCTAAAAACTCAGAGAAGAAAACAGAAAACAAAAATTGGTACTGATACCAGAATACCAAATGAGGCCCAGTTTTTAAAAACAGAGAAGTGGATTTAGGTATAAGGATCCATTCACAGTGATCTTACTCCTACAAATTACTTTAGACACAATATAAATGTTGCTTTTACTCCAAACTTGTGAGTTTTTAAGGTTTTTAGGATATAATTTTTCCCACTGACAGATATTGTTTCTTGGTTTATGTCAGAAGCACTTCCTTTGAAAATTTGGAAGAATTGTAATTAATAAATAAATATAAAATTAAAATTATTTCTATTTCTCTCCACAATTTCTACACCAACACAAAAATATGACATTGAATAACCTTATCCCCTTCAAGGAAGAGCACATTATTGGGTTAAGCTTAATTGGGGGGAAAAAAAGCCTTTAAAGACATATTAAAATTTTATTTGTTTCATAAGGTTAAGTTCCAGATGGTAGAAAAAAAATAGCTTTAGCAGTAGGAAAAATACACTGAGCAGTTATCTCTTGCTAGCCAGAATTCTTCATCACCTGGAATATCTGAAAATACTTTGATTTGCAAGAATATGCACACCAAATAAATTAGAGCAGTCCCTGCTCTCTGTAATCCTTCCTCACCAGATACACACACAAATTGAGGCGTAATAACCATTTCCTAATTATTCTGTAACTCTGTTTCTATTTAGAGCACTCTGAGAGGCTCTGCTCTTTCCATGAGAAACATATTCAAGCCATATCATCACATTTACTGAGAGGCACTGCTGCCAAGATCCAGGCATGTAAAGCTCTTCCCTATACAGTCAAGAACATTTTTAGGACTCATATTTTACCCTGCCTGAGGCTATCAAAAAAGGATATGAGGAAACACAACAGTAGCCAAAGATAAGAAATTGAGTAAAGGTGATGATGGCTGAAATAGTGATTGCTGCTCAAAAAGTCTATGGACGATATTTTAAATCTTAGAGTTTTAAACTCAAAAATTTAGACAGCTAAACATTTTCTGAGCAGAACATGATTCAGTGTTAAAAGTGCCTCCCACAAAGTGCAGTCCGAGGCACAGAAGGATGATTCCTTTGGCACAGCAGGGCACACCCTGCACTTGAGAGAAAGGGACTCAGGTGAATAGATTAGGGATTTTTTTGCGGCATATAACACCTCTGAATGAATAAATACTGTGTTTCTGTTAGGTGTTTTTAATATGCTCTTCTGAATTAGACACTCGTCCCAGAAGCTAGAGAAAATATCCTGCCTAATATCTAATTCAGTTTCCAGGGCATAGCACAGGAGCAAGTCAGGGATCCCCAAACATTCAAGTGCAGGATCACACAGGATTTCAGTGTAAACCTGCAGTTTGCGGGTGGGGTGAGAAGCTGCTTATTTCCATGGAATTTTTGCAGCCCAAGTAAAGGTCATCACTCTGCACTACATAATTAGTAATCTTAAAGCTATGTCACAGAGAAGGCAGGGGCTGATGTAGGTAATGTCATGGTTTGTCATTTCCAGAACAAGTAGTAGAAACAGAAAAATCAGCAAAATAATTTGCAACAGATGTATTTTCCAGAAACCCAACTTATGTGTGAGGAAGAAACTCAAAGAGAGAAAAGACAGATATTAGCAAACAAGGGGTGTTGATGAGGGGAAGAGAGTGATGGAGGGAAAAAAAAAAAAAGAAAGAAGCATAAAAATAGAAAGTCTAAGGAAATGGAGAAGCAGACTGAAATAATACACAGCTGTATTTTTACACATATAGAGTGTATGCATAAAATGATAAGCAAAAATCCCCCTGAAAATGAAAGTTTGCACACAACTCAAGATCACCCATGAAAGATTTTCACATGGATTTCAAAGATTGAGACAGCATGACAAATCCCTGGAGGGTTTGTAAGGTGACCTAAGAGGGCAGAGCTGAATCTCTTCTCTGTATTAGTATTTATTGTTGTGGGAAAAATCAAAAATAAATGCAGAAGTTGAGAGTGAAATAAAGAAAACACAAACAAATGAGAAGGAATCCAACATAAGATGGAAATAGATTTCAAGCATAGAAATAGACTAAATAGGAAAAGAAATATAAGTCCAAATACAGTAATGTGCTAATCTAATATGTCAGTAATAATACGGAAAAAGAAGAGGAAATATTCTGAAGTGAATATAGTGTATGTATGTACTTAAATACATAAAAATCATGATATTTATACAATCACTTCAAAAAAGAAACATTGCTTATTTGGTATATCTGAAAAATAAAATCATAAAAGTAAAAACACTTGTAAGTATAGGTCATATTTAGGTATCATTTAGGATACTTGAGCAATACACTTCACAACGACTTGCATTTACTACATAAAAGAGAAACCAATTCAGAATTCCAAGCAGTCTGATCAAAACTCATTTCCTTACCAGAAAAGAAAGTAAGAAACACTCTGATATGAGATTGCTAACCCCTTCTGCAACATGCAGAAAGATAAGAATTTAACAAAGTTATAATAATTCACAAGAATGGTCCTGGATTCAGCAGTATCACTTAAAGATCTTCTGTTTCCAGATGCATAATTTCCCCAGATACTGTAGCAAGCTTAGATTATCTTTCTTCTTATGTAAAACTTCACTTTCTCTCATATTTCAAGTTGTAATACAGAAAGACACATTGAATTGTCTCTATGAGTCACCCAAGAGCCCTTTGACTCCTTTGTTTATTAAAATCACTTTTTCATCTCATGAAGCACACAGAAAAGGCAACATGCTGGTTGCAGAAATATTTTACTTCTTTCTGCTTTTAAGATTTACTAGGATTCACATATTTTCAGAGTTGCATATACACGTTGGGGGAGTTACACTTTAACAACTTTCTATATAAATGACAACCTGAAAATAACTTTTCCCCTTTAATTTTGAAGCTATTTTCTTTTACTTTTCCTCTTTTCAGCTCTTCCCAATGGTCATAATTAAGTTGGACTGAGGATGTTTCCAGCAGCCTGCTGGCTTTGGAGAGTGTTTTCTGACAGATGTGAGAAACTTTTGACCTTTTAGCTTTAGAATGCTTCATGATGAATGATTCAAACATTCTTTTCTAACTTTTCTTATACAAATATATCAAAGTTCCTGTTTGATGGTGAGAGTTTTATCTACAATGAAAATAAATCTTTTTTTTTTCCTATTTATTGCTATTTCAACTTCGCTACACAATTCTTTACAGGGGAAAAAAGAAAGGACCTGCTATGACCCAGTAGCCAGTAACTACCTATCCGCAATACACCTGTACAAAAGCTCTAGCTGTTTCTGACAAAATGTTTCTAAAAATTTTAACAAAAAGAAATATAAAAAAAAAAGAGAACACTTTAGGAAGCTGATCCTATTCTGCTTTGCACCACAGGCAGAACTACCATAATATATTATGCTGGAAGATGAGCACATATAAGTGCCTCAGACCCATAACTCAAGCTAAACTGAGTCTCTTTTACCAATTTGTAGGCACATTTAGGTTTTATTTAGTCCAGATAGCAGCTTCTTGACAAGGCAGTAAAGCTACTGCAATGATTCTGCTGTGACATTCTCTGTAGGGTCACAGTTGACTTGGGATAAATCCCTGGGCTTCTTAGAGTACAGCTAGGACTTGCAGGCTGGACTTTACACAGGTTTGTTCACAGAAGCTATGGACTCAAGGCCACACAAAAAGATGGAAGACTGAATTTACTGCCTTATTTTTGTGCACTATCTCAAAGGAAATCCTATATTGGCCAAAATATTGGGGTTTTTTCCCCTTTAACCCATAGCTGTGTTTCTTTGAACTAGTTGAGAAGAGAATAACTTTTCAGATTTTTAATTTACAGACAATCTTCTCACATAATGCTTTATCTTGCAGTTCATCAAGGATCCTCCATTTGCAGAAACATCATCCTGTGGTTTGTGCACCAGCTAAGTACTGAAACAGACAGTGCTCATCTTATTGCTTCATGGGGAATTAGTTTGATTTTTTACTAAAACTTGGAGAAACAAGAACTGTCCTGAATCACCTTTATTAATGAAAGCCCCTAGGGACTATCAAAGTGGTAGAGAAGTAGTGGACTGCAAAATCATCAGGAACATAGAAGAAAACACCGAGATTCCCATACTTTTGTTGCTTTGGAGTAGCACATGGAAGGAAATATGGGATAAAGGGGATGCTGCTATACAACATGTCCAGAATCTTTCACCTTCTGTAATGTTTTATCTAGTTTTTAATTAATACCTACACATAGTCTATGACAGGAAAAATGTTAGGTTTTGAAACAGAATAGAGAACTGAGATGAAGAAACTGGCAGCTATGGCTCAAAATTACTCTCATTGCATTAATTGTTAAAATCACAGTACTATCTTCATGAGGTTTAAGTCAGAATATTTAATACATCTTACTTTTCTGACAGTTGCATCAAAACCAGCTCCTGCTGGATGATGAATGACATTTATAAAGCAGGAGTAGAACATATTGCACATCATACCCTCACTGAAAAAATTGTGTTGGAGGACAACTCTGGGGAGTCAAGCAGTTCAACTTCCTTCTCAAATTAGGGCTAACTTCAAGGCAAAATCAGGCCTTGTCTACAGGTCCTTTGTACCTTCACACAGTTGGCAGATAGTTTCTCATTCAGGCCTGAAACTCTTTTGTCTGAGAAACCTATTTCACTGCTTAAATTATTCTCCTTTTAAAATTTAGTCTCATTAAATGATAGAGCAGTGTTTTCTCTGCACATTACTTCTATTTTTAAAATAACAGAGGAAGAGGAAAGATAACAGAGCGACTGATAGAGAGAAAAAAAATTGACATACAGAGTTTTAGAATCATCTATGTTGGGAAAAAAATCTTTAAGATCATCAAGTCCAACCATAAACCTAACTCTGTCAAGTCAACCACTAAGTAGTACACTTAAGTTCCACAACCCTAAGCACCACATCTATACATCTTTTAAACACTTCCAAGTTTGATGATTCAATCACTTCCCTGGGCAGTTTGTTCCAGTGCTTGCCAACCCTTTCAGTGAAGGAATTTTCATAATGTCCAATTTCAACCTCTCCAGGTGCAATGTGAAGCCTATTCCTATTGCTAATTGCTAATTACCTGGGAGAAGAGACCAGCTCCCACCTCGCTACAGTCTCCTTTCTGGCAATTGTAGAGAACAAGATCTCTCCTGAGCCTCCTTTCCTCCAGGCTAAACACCCCCAGCTCCCACAGCTGCTCCTCACAGGATTTGTGCTCCACATCCTTCACCAGCTTTGTTCTCTTCTCTGGACATGCTCCAGCACCTCAATGTCTTTCATGAAATGAGGGGCACAAAGTTTATACTGCTAATGATCAAAATACTACAATACCTTGGCACTAGTGTGCAAGGACAAAGCTGTTGCACCAACATACTCAACACACTCTTCTGTTTGCCTGATAACAGAACATATTTGCCATACAAATGCCAGTAGAACTGGATGTCAGCGAGAAATTACCAGAGGGGTAACTTGAAATTGCCTCAGGGAAAAAAGTCTAAGAATTTTAGAGATATTATCAGCAGGAACCTCCACTGTGAATGATCAGCTTTTTGGGGGTGCTGAGGAAAGCCTTTATTATTCACATTCTTTCATCTTACAGAGAGAAGATTCAATAAAGAGCAGTAAAAAGAAACCTGCTTTGTCTGTTCAGTGTCTTTGTTCCACATTTCAGACATGAGAAAGACAGATAGGTCCAGTGTCTTATGCTACATTCCCCTTTGCATTCCGTTTTCTTCCAACTATTCTTTAAGATCTTACAGCCTTTTGACTGTCTCATGGTTGTTTTATTAAGCAGAGCACCTGCAGGATCTGATCTTTAGCAATCATGAATGATTTGGGAAAGAGACTGAGCAATGTTTTAAAACCTTTGCAGATAATATATTTTAAAATTAGCACTCAACTGTAAAGCCTCTGGTAATCCTGAGTACCCACATAATAAATGGCACACAGAAAATTTCACATCAAGGGAGATAAATACCTCTACCTATATATAGAAAACTAACTAAAAAAAAAAAAAAAAAAAAAAAAAAAAAAAAAAAAAAAAAAAAGGCCTATAACTTGAAAGATCTCTTATAACCTTCATTCATATTGGAAATTGCACTGAAGCTTCAGCTGTATAAAGGTTATTGACATTTCTTCCATTGGTAATATTGAAAAGGAGTTAAACTTCTGAGTCCTAGCTTCAACTGACATTTTTTACCTTTGATGCTTTTAGTCCATTTAAAGATTATTACATGACATGTGACACAAGAGAGTCCACAAAATGTGCCTCAAATTTGATTAGCATTGTTTTCTGTCATTTAGAAGTTGAAACAATTAAATGCTTGTACCTCATATTTAGAACCAAAGCTCCCTTTCTGTAAATGTATAATTAAATTGCTGCCCTTATTACCTCTGCATTTATTGGTTGCTATTTTTCTACAGCATAATCCTTCAGGTAACAGCACTTTTTTTCTGTTACCTTTTTACTGTATTAAAACTGTTGTGACATCTTTTTATCAGTATATTTCTTACAGTGCAGTACTTATGTTTCACTTGACATTAAAAAGTCGGGAAAATAATCATGCATACAATAAAAATGCATGATCTTTTTAATGTCCTGACTTTTTAGCTGGTTTAAACTAATAGATTTCTATAGCAGTTCATATAACCATAATTTTTCAGATTAGTTACTAGATTTCATAAATATTTCCTTGAACACCAAAAATATTTTACAACCCAAAAATAGGCTAAAATTCTAGGCTCCTAACAGAATTAGATGTGTCAAGTCTCATCAGACTCCTGCAGAAGTGCTCAGAGCACAATTCCTACAAGCAGAGCAGGATATTTTTTACAGATGATGGGCCATGCTGCAGTTTTCGTCAGTCTTCTGGCTTCCTTGCAAGTACATGTTTTTCTTTCACTAAATCCCTGGTTAAACCTCTGTGAAGGTCACCTTTACTATTAGGATATGGGAAAGCTGAAAGGGGATCTTCCACATAGGACTGCAGAGCACCCAGTTTTTATTTTTTTTTAAGTGAACAGGTTCTGTCCAACTATATTTTTTTCCTACATTTCTTTAATGAAAGCATACAAGTTAGAATATACAGTTTTGAATCTATGATCCTAAGTGTCAAAGAAAATTAAATTGTGATCCAATGACCAAAGACCTGAAAATAAAAATTAGTAATCACATGAAAGGCATTTAAACTCTAACAACCACATCAAATTGGGAGGCTGCAAGAGTATCTAATCTCTCAAAGTTGTGAGAACAGAGGGGGAAACAAATTCTCAAAGTATTCATAAATGTTAGAGTACACTCTGATTTACAGAAGCAATTTTCTCCTGAGCACGAGTAATTTTTGAGGAAATGCTATTAAATAATTATTTAAAGATATTTTAGGAAAATAAAATATACAGAAGTAACTTCAGTTGTTGGAGGTTTTGTTTGGGTTTTTTTACAAAGCTAGAATATTTTTAAGGGAGCATGATCTAGCAGTTCTAAATGCCATGTAAAATAAATCAGTATCGTGCTTGTACTAATTTCCACAGAAGAAAATGGGATGCAGTGACTTTTCAATATAGATGAAAATAAAGGGAGAGGATGAGAATTATTCATTAAATATTCCCATACTAGTCAACAAAACAGAGTTTTTTCACAATCAGCAAAGAAGATGGACCTATATGCTTGATTCATCACCAGAGTACTTGCAGGTCCTGCACTGGTATGCAAATATAAGTGCAAAATAAAATTCATGTGTTCCACAATTCTGTGAGCAAGAAAAGTTCTTTAAACTACAAATAATACTTTCTAGAACTGTGGCTTCAAGGAGTCATTCTCTATGTGTGCAGCTAAAAATATTCTTCATTGAATGAAGGACAAGGAAAGGCTGATTAATAACACAAGCTTCCAGAACTCTTCAGCCTGCAAGTTACACAAGACACTATTAGTTCCTCTCTACTTGTCTGAGTACAAAGTCAGATTGTAAATCCTAGGTACAAGATGGTATTACACTTCACACAAGAGGTAGTGAATGCTTCTGCCAGTATGAAATCAGTGTAGCTAGGCTAAAAATAAGCAAACATAATAAGAGAATAAGCTTATATTCAGGCAACAAAGTCTGAGATTTCACTCCTGCAATTCAAAAGTCAATCAATTGAGTTTACTACCTTTTATTTACACACACTGTTTATTTCATCGATTTTATTTTTATTTTTAATTCACCACTGCCTGGTGCTAGAGTACCAATGTAAACAAAGCAAAGAGAAAGCTTTTTACAGGGGTAGCAGGGAAGTGGATTGTCCATTGCAAAGAGCATCTTTGTCAAGTTCAACAGCATGAAAATATGCAATACTAAATGCTAGAAGGAGATCAAAGAATGATGAAGTTGGCAAAAATAGCTATGAATCTCCAATGGTTTGCCGGTTAAAACAGGCACTACAACTGTAACTGGGGCGGGTCTGTTATTTAAGTCTTTGGGGCTCCTTGGTACATAATTTTAAATTAAATAAACAGAAAATATCTATATTAGATGGCGAATCACATTTGCAACTGTTACACTGGCACCTTTACAAAGCTCAATGAGCTCTTTGTGTATGATCATTTTACAAGGTTGGACACAATGTTCTTGAACATCTTTTCCAATCTTAATGATTCTACAAAGTCTATGATTCAGCAAGTCACACATGGCAACTGTGACAATGCCCATCACTCATAATCACTATGACAGAAGCTGCTTACTGCACTACTATAACATTTATTGGGCAGTATCCAAGATGCAGGTTTTTAGACAACTTTAAGACTGCCCAACTCAACTGCTTAGTCTCACAAAAAAAAAATAAAGCGTCTTCCACAGGTAAAGGTGTATCTTGTTCAGAAAACTTATTTAAATATGGCATAAGTGACTATAACATCTCTTGATATCCCTTGCATTCTCATTTCTGTAAAATTTGTAGAACTGTACTATCACATTTACTGTAAGCTGATTTCTCAGACTCAGGCTCTACCTATCTCTTGCCAGAGGCAGGGGAAACATGCCGAAAACCCCAAACCAAACTGACTATAACTGTATTATTTCCCCACCACCACAGGCCTTACAACTTTCCATAAGTCTCTTAAGAGATCATCCTTTCAATATAATTTTATAAGTACATCATTGTATTTCTTTATATTGCTTTTAAGCAATCAAAACCATTTAATATACATTTGTTTCCATCTATATTAAAAGAAAACAGAATATGTCTAGGAGTCAATACCCTTTTGGACTACCAGGAAGCTACACAGATCCACTGACAGCATGAAGCAATGCATTTCCATCAGGAGTGAGAGGATGACTCCTAGTGCTGTTTGTCTGAGATACCCTGTTACCTTCACTCACCACAGGACAGAGAAGCCATTGCTGACAATGATCAAGAGCAGAACAGAAGAAATAGGATTTACTGTTCTGTCATGGGGTAAACACACACACACACACTTGATTCAAGATAAAGTTGAATATCTCTGAATGTAAAATATTGCTGGTGGTGCTGCTACTTGTTCTTCCACTTGTGCACTACAATGAGCAAATGGTTATGGGGGACTTACCTAGTTTGACTCATACAGCCAGAGATTGACTTAATTTCTTTTTGTGTTTCTTAACAAAACACAGTAGGGGTGAAAAGTTTACAGTTCCTATATCTATATTTATTCATTAGTGAAATTTAGTTTCTTGTGAAACATAAGGGGAAAATAAATAAAAAACACCCAAAAGCCCAAATAGAAACTGAGATCAACACAGTCATTAACAAGTGAATGAAGAGTTTACAGAATGCACCACAGCACAAGATTCAAAGCTCATTTCTGAATGCAGTCTAATTATGTAAAATAAGCTTTGTAGCTCACAGCTAATGAGTTATAGCTAGTCATAGCTTATTAAACCAGGTTTGGGATCAGGGAATTCAGGTGGACTGGATGTGGACCTACACTGACTTCTACGTAGTTACTCTAGCAGCTCTGCAACCTCCTGTGTGGAGGCCTGGCAGAACAAGCACAAATATCACTCCTGTTCCTGGGGTGTATTACCTCCATGCACTCATTAGAAAAAAAATTTATTTATTACATGAAAGCAGAGGGTCTGATGCAATGAGGTTATAATTTTGTTTACAATTGGTGCCCTTGCCCTGTCATTGCAGGGCTTGGTAAATTCTTGCTCTATCTCTCCTGTAAGCCTGCTTTAATGACAGAATGGATGCAGCAAGATCTCTTCCTCAGGCTAAACAAAGACCAGCTCTCTCAGTCTTTGTCCACTGGAGACGTGTTGCAGCAATCTGATAATTTTTTTGGTCTTTCCCTGAACCCACTCAAACAGATCCATATCTTCCTTGTACTTGTGGGCCAAAAGTTGGACACAACTCTCCAGCTGGGGTGTCACAAAAATAGAGGGTCAAAATCACCTCCCTCAACCTGCTGGTCACAATTACCTTGATGCAGCCAGCGTGCAGCCCTTGGTGGCCCTCTGGGTTGCAGGTACACACTGCCAGCTCATTTCCAGCTTTTCAACCACTGGTGTTCCCCAAGCCCTTCTCACAGGGCTGCTCTCAGTCCATTCATCACTCAGTCTGCACTTAGATCAGAGATTGCATTGACTCAGGTACAGGACCTTGTGCTCAGCCTTGTTGAGCTTCAGCAGTTTTTCACATGAGCCCACTTCTCCATCCTGTAACATTCCCTGTGGATGTCATCCCTTCCCTCCAGCATATGAACTGCTCTGCTTAGCTTGGTGTTGGGTTGTGTATTCATGTTCTACAAAATGCATTTAGGTACACTAAACATTGCTTTTGTACCTGCATGCTTTCAAATGGATCTGGCTATGTTTTCTGCAGATGCAAGCAGGTTATTTTATAAGCTTACAGGTACAGGTACAATTAAGGGCCCTGCAGACTAAGCCTATGCATCAGGCCTCATCATCAGTTATGCATGCACTGCCAACTTTAATTTAATGTCCTGGGGGAATAAGAGAAGGCTGATTGTTCTCCTGCATGAACAGCACAGGTAGCTCATTAATGGAGCTGCGCTGCTTGTTTTGTCATTCTGCTCACAGTGCCGTAGGCAATAGTGACAAGAATGAAACTTAAGAAAAACTAACAATTCACAGACCCTGTCAAAACCCATTACTGTGACTAGTGCAGGTCTGTATCCCATCACTATCAGCTACCAGAGCTCAAAAAGGCCAGTAAGTTGGCATGTTTCTCAGCCTGGTGGGCAGTCAAGTGCACCAAAAGCTTTCTGATGCTACAAAATGCAGCTGATTCTGACAGGAGAAAAAGAGAAATTGGAAAACTAATAGTAAAGTAATACATCTCGAAACATAAAACTAAATGTAAAACTGTGAAGGAAATTGACTGGATATTTCTCGAATCTTCATTCTTATGTTTCTCACACTGCTGTATTTATTATGAATGAACTGTAGGAAAAATCCACAGTGCTAGAAGCTGCTGTTAACATACTGCTCCAAGTCTATAATCATTATCCATCAAGTAATATTAAGTAATTTATTGTACACTAAGTGCTTAGTGTTGCTGCTTTTACTTCTAGAAATAGCTTTGGCTCATTTGGGCAATATATTCTACTTTTGATTAAAATAACTGCTTGGGGCTTGACTGATGTGAGACTTTGAACAGATAGCAATTGCCAACCTGGGTTGCTCAACAAAAGCTGGCATTTAGAAAAAAAACAAGTTAATTCACTGAATGAAAAGCTTTGTGCTCTATGAAGGGCTGCGATGCATAACACTGTGACTAGACATGACTGCCGTTCTATACCATGAAGACCCAATGATAATGTGCTGAGACACAAGAATTTTAATTACACCAAATTCAGCTATAAGGTATCTGTTTCTTGTATATTATCATCCAGAATAGATGGAAAGAGCAAGTACTGTATACAGTGACAAAATTATCATAATAATTCATCCTCAGAACTCTGAATGCCAACATATTGTAAATTATGACTGCTCAGAAGCAGGCCACACCTTGACCCTAATTATTTCATTTTATTGTTCACTGATACACTTGGAAGATAATTAGACCTTCTAATCTATTTGTTAATAAGTAGGAATAATTTCTCTTTTGCCCTATGAACTGCTTTTGTAGGAATATTAGGGACCGCCAGTGGGAAAGGCCTTCTACTCTCCTATAAAAATCTCAGGTTATAGGGTAGCAGCTGAGGTAGAATGGTACAGCTTTATGCAATTTCATAATAATTATAGATCATAATTACAAGGCTGTTATTCCACTGTTCTATAATTTTCCAGATAGCTTAATGAGATTTCAGATTACAGTACCATCTCTTTAGGAATGCCTATGGAAGTAACTTTACTCATTCAAGTATTTTAATGTGATGAATTCAAGAACTTAAGTGCTTGCAAGCTTTTGCTGAACTGAAATTCAACAGCCTCATTCTACACTTAAAATGAACTTGGAAAACAACTTTTATCGGGAGCTTAGGGAGCAAGATGTCACGATTATGTATAGACTGTCCTTTTAAAAACTGTGAATAAAACAATCATAAACTGAAAGAGAAAACAACAAGGAAAGTGAGTTTCTAAATATGCTTTGGCAAAGGATATTTCATTTTACTTCTATGTGTTCTACCAGAGTATGTTTGTGTTACATTTATATAATTTAAGTTACAATAAGATTATATTACAAGTATATACTACAAGAAAATTAAGGTAATAATTTAGTTTGCATTTCACCAGCATTTACACAAGCCTAGCATATCAAAAAATTAAACTCCATTATAGGATCAATTACTGGATTTTAGTTTTTATTTTTTGGTTGAAACTAAGTGATCTTTCAACCCAAACCATTCTATGATTCTAGAATTGTTTTACATGAACAGCAATAACTTCTTCAGTATTTCCTGTACAATACTCTAACCTCAGCTAACTGTGTTCTCTACTAAGTGAAACTTGCCAGCTGCATTAGTTAGGATGAGAACTTTAAAAAGTCTTAAATAAAATGAGATTTTCTCACTAAGTTCACTGAAAAAAAAGGGTTAAAGAACTGTTTAAAGAAATAAATGGTTGAGCAAGTCCTTAAATGTCAGGAAGATAACATATGCTTTCCTATAGGAGGAATCTTAGCAAGAAGCAATTGCAAATTTCTGAAAACTACTTACAGAGGAAGGTCAGTGTCATTGCTTTCCTTACAATAGCTGCAAATATGGCCAGTGAAAACAGGTATGGCTCAGCCTACCTTAAAGACAGCATTTGATTTGGGACCTACTGAAAAAAGAGACAGAAAAGAAACAGAAAAGAAACAAGAAATGAACCACTGCCTGCCTTACTGCTATACATGTCAATGATTTCTCAGAAACTACCAGTTGAAAGAAAAAGAATCCCATAGCCAATCCATCAAAAGGAAGAAATGCAAGAGAACAGAATACGTTTTAAAAGATTTGCTTGGCCAGCATCATGTTTTAATTAAAGAAAATAAGAGAGACCATAGCAACATACAGCACTCCATAGCTACCATGCATCTCAGAGGAATTACTCCATGTTCAAATCAATATCTGTCTGCCCTCACAGAACAATGCAGGTGGTTTGACAGAGAGTTAAGTGCTTTCTGTAATGAGCTCAGAAGAGCCACTGACATTTTAATTTGAGTTAAAGCTATTTCAGGACTTATGACCAGAAACTTTTCAGTACTAAAGAAATACAAAAAATACTTTTCATCTCTCCTTTCAATGAGTGTGAGGTGCAAAATTTTCTTTAGCAGCTTTATCAACCCTCAAATTCTCCAACAAAATCTTGATGCAGAACTAACCCCATCCTGAATACAGCTTTAATTTTTCACACTTATCTCTGGAAGCCTGTACAATCAAGGCACACTGTATTAATGAGCAAAATCTGTGACTCACGTGCTATAACCACAGAGCACCCATGCATCTTGCTGACCGAGTACCTGTGTGCCCTGTGGAGTCACAATGGATCCAACACCATTCCAGACCAGCTGGATTCATTGTCCAGTCACACTACATATGTCTAATGCTCTGTTGCAGGGGTAAACAGACAAATGCACCTTGCTAAGTCACATTAAAAGGCACAGATAGAAAGCAAAGTCTTCCTGAAAAGTAGGAAAACCTCTTTCTGAATTGGCTTCTACTATGATCCATGTGTGTCTCCTGCAACCCAGAATATTCCATGAAATGTGAAGGTTTTGTGAAAGCTATCCAAAACATAAACTCAGATCTTGTGCACAAGTCCCTGAGAACATGTGCACTATTTCTGAATTGTTCTGCCCCTATATGTTTTCAGGTTAATAAAGTAAAATAGGATATATACTCCTAAATCATACTGTTTAGAAAAATCAAGCTATCTAGAAGACCACTGCCCTCCAAGTAGAAAATAATACCTGCTATTCACAACTGGTAGCAGTAGGGACCAGGAGAAATGATTGATACAGTTAAACAACAGTGAAGAGATTAGGTTTTGGTTTTTAAATGCTTGCTTTAAAATAATTTAGAATTCCAGAAAATGCTGATCCATGACACTTGGACTCCCAATTTGTTTCTTCCCAAGTCTCTTCTTATAGCATTCCCCCAGGGTTTTTTTCTTTNTTTTTTTTTTTTTTTCATTTTCAGTAAATAAGGAAATATAGCACAAGTCTCAGCAAGCCACAGATTAACTGTTTCAATAAAATATAAAACTGGGACTGTTTAGGGGTGAGGTTATGAAAAACAAACTGTATCTCCAGCAGCTCTCTGTTGAGTATTGTCAGATCTCCAACCCCTGAGCCTCAGCGACTGTTGAAGATACAGCACACATCCAATAGAGATATTTGCAGACGGCCCTTCTGTCCAGTCCTTGAGTCCACCAAGCACGACTCAGCTCTAACCTGGGAGCTAGGTAACCATGCCAACACAGCTCTATGGTGAAGAGAACGTCCTAGCTCTTAACAAGATGCATTATTCCACCTCTGGCTTTCCTTCATCTTAACATAGCCATTGTCTTTTTTCATCCTGCAGGAGGAGGACACAGGATGGCCACCCTCAGATGGACAGACACTAAGATTTTCCTTGTTCTTGAGTAGTTTATTCCCGTCAGCAACTAGCCTAGATCGGCAGACTGCAAAAAACAATTGCTGTTATGCTGTTTATGATTTCACTGCCAGCAGCTCTAGCAACAAGCCTTTAACAGTGCTTTGAACATTCACCTGGTGTGAAGAACCAACTTTCTATAAGTTTTCTTTTAAGACTACATATATACACATTTAGATACATATTTAAAGAGACAATAAATATATATATGCTTACAATCTTACTATGGTAACATCCATTAGAAAATTTGCATAAGCAATATTTTAATACAGCAAAACACATGGAATTTCACTCCTTTTTTAATTTCCTAAATTTAACATTGGCAAATTATACGTGAGATTGTATATGGATATGAGCTACCTGATTTTTTTAAAATTCAGAAGACCTCTTATATTTAATTTTCATATATGGATATTCAAAGATTAAGAAAATACATACAAATGGCTTTTTAATATATGAATGATTAAATAGGAATTTTGGTTCATTAGCTACTTGAACATTACAGTTCTAAGGAAAGGTCTTTTGAAAACAATGGAGTTTAATTTGGCATGTGGAATTAGAAAGAAAAATTTGTAAACAATTCTTTTTTTTTTTTTTTTAAATTTTCTTAATACTTATATAAAATATTGCTCCTTAAAGTATCTAGAAATATCATATAACACATTATAAATTGACATCAAATTGATTTCTTTTCAAAAAACCAACCAAAACTAGAAAGAAAATATTTAATGTATTGATATTGAAATTCCAATATATTTTTTTTATGAAGAATAATTTCTCCTTTTAATTAGACTGTAAACTAAAACAAAAGCAACATATTAGGGGTCAAAAGTAACCCCTCTAATAACTATCAGCAAAAACCTAATTTCTGAAGGAGCCAAACCATCCTCATGAGTGAAAAGGAAAAATGGCCTTCAAGAGAATGAAAATAAGAATAGGAAATCACAGCCCCTGTCTTTAAAGTAAAGCTATTCAGTTCACAATATCACTCTTTTCCATGGCAAAACAAAAGGCTTACCTTTAAGCACAGTATATACCACAGCAAGTATAAACATAAGCAAGCAACAACATAGCATACATTTAAGTAAAAACCTAATTTCTTCTCTTAAGAATGAAGAATAACCAAGACATTTAAAATGTGCCTGGATAACTGAAGTTGAAGATGGTGCAGAGTTTGGGTAATATGGCATTTGCTGGTCACTATTAATACATCAATGCTTCAGACTCTGTGTGTTCTCAAGAGAGAATGTTGTTTATCAAAGTTATTGGCAATTGCAGCTTCAGCACAGTGAATTATCAGTGAATGGCTGAGTTTGGAAGAGTCTGTTGAAGGTCACTGGTCCAAATCCCCTGCTCTAGTAGGGCCACCTGCATCCAGTTGTCCAGGACCATATCCAGATATACCCAGAACACCTGCAAGGAGAGAAGCTCTGCGAAGTCCCCAGGCAGCCATTGGTCACTCAACCTCACAGTCAGTGAGGGACTGCACCCACACAGACCAACAGCACCTCCTCATCCCACCATTTACAGCTGTGGTCAACAGGTGAAAAAACCTGCACCTTTCTAAGGGTATTATTTACTTGAAATATTCCATGTTACCACAAGACCCTGTTCACCCAGTTTAACCACATCGGCACCATGTAAAATATAATTCTTGGGGAGGCATCAGTGGGCACATATTTGACAGTTTCACTGAACTGCATCCTTCTCTTTTGCCCCTCCATTTCTTTTGGTTTTGATCTATACTCTTTAGACTTTTACTGGTAAGTTGCTCAGATACATTGACTGTTTTCAATACTGATCTTTGACCTGAAGCTAAGATTCCTCTTGCCAAATTCAGCCTTATAAAACACCACTATCTTAATAGTTTATTTAATGGCTTCTCAGTTAGTAGCTGAAACACTTCAGTGCTTGTTTTTTTTCTCTTTTAGCATCTGTTTGTTGGACAATTTCCTCATTATTCCCTTTATAGTCCATAGTTTTTGACCAGTTAACTTAATGAAGCAGATATTCACGTTTCAAATATCATTACAGATTTCATCAGAAACACACCTTGCTTAACAACAATTTCCCTAGCTTTCCATCTGTAGGGACCCAAAAGACATGAGAACTGTGGCCAAAAAACCCTCAAAGCAATTACAAATTAACCAAACCCAGAGAGGAGTACATTTCTAAACTAGCAAACAGAATTGAAAAGGGTGAGATACTTGAAACCTGAGAACACTTACAATATTATTGGAGTCGGAGTGCTCTTCATAACATTGCTTTATTGCTGAAGTGAAACTCAACTATGCTTATTTTGATGAATCAAGGGAAAAAGTGTCAGACAACTCCAAAACTAGGAAACAAATTTGTCAGCATAAATTATATTCAACACTAGGATAATGTGATAAGCAATGAAAACACACTCATTTTTGTAGAAATAAGAAATAGGTAGCAGTTCAGCACTTACCATGCAAAACCTTGAAAGGAAATTGTGCTACTAGTCAGCATAGTTGCTAAAAAAATGCAAATCAACTTCTCAATTTCCCAAAATGGAGAGATTAAATTTGTCTAAATTATAAGCATGGCTGTTTTAGATGACATATCAAAATATTTTATCCATTATCCATTTATGATAAAATTACACTTCTGTTTGCATAAAATATACCAATTTCCAACACATTGTTTCTCTCATGGGCACCTGACAGTGAAACACTTATGTTATCAAATTATAAAAGGCATAACAATTTCCCACTATCTTTTTTTATACAATCAAAAAAATATTCTGGCAAAAAAAAAAAAAAATTTCTAGAGGAAAAAGTACTACTGCTTTTCTGTGAATAATATGCTAATCACAGGAATTAATAATCTGGGAGAAGTAGATTTACAGTCACCATGTTAATGTGCCAGCTCACATGTTAACCTATCACTTCATATCTCTCTGAACTGATAAACTGCCAATTTCCAGTTCTTTTTTGTGATTATATTTCAACATTGTTTTTGCCTTTCTTCTGTTCTACAATAGATGGGATTGATGATATAAGTTCTTTCCAAAGGTTAAGCCAAAAGGATTTACTGGTCATCTAGAAAGAATAATTATGAAATACTGATTTAAAAAAACTTAAATTTTTTTGGGTAAAGAGATGTGTAGCGTTCCAGGTACATGGACTTCTGCAGCTACTTGGATCTTTAATTGGGTAAAAGTTTCTACTTCTCACTGGGCACCAAATCCCTTTTAAAGACTGACACTTTTATTATTTATTTATAATATCGAGTGAAAGAAAACCAAAAGCTTAAAAGGATCTGGAGGTCATCCAGTCTACTGTTACCCTCCCTTAGCTGAACAATTTTGAAACTTAATTTACATATGAATAAATTTCACTTCACTGTTAAAGAGAGGATAAGAGCAAGAAATCAGATTATATGAAGAGCATGCTTTTCACTCCCTTCTTCCATTGATTTAAACCCTTCCTTCAATGGACAACAATGTGCCAAAACCTGCTATTTCCAAGAGCCTATATTGGCTAGCAGTCCACAACACATAAGTGTAGAAAGACAACCAAGTTCATGAACCAGCTCCACCTATTAAAATCGTTCCAGATGTTTGGGCAATTTGTAGAAAATTATTCCAAATGCTTCTCCAAATTTAAGTCAATTAAACATTTCTGTATGAGAATAGGAACTACTGTGATGGCCAAGAGGCTTCATGCCAAAGAAAATCGAGGATTCAAACAGAGAAAATCACAACTCTTGAAAAGGTAATTACCAGCTACTGTGAAGTGCTAAAGTACTTCCCTTCTATTAATATCCAGAAAAGCTTCACTTTCCCAGAAATCTCTATAAAATTACAGCTTCTATATGCTCATTATTAATTTCAGCTGCTCTGAAATCAAACATTTCTAACAATACTTCCAACTCATCATAAGGATGAAACAGATCAAAACAAAAGAACACGATCATACTAATAAAAATGAGAAAAATACATGAGTGCTATGTATGAATACCTTTTTCCCCATAATATTCTCTGAAAGACCAGCCCTTAAAAATTCTTAAAATAATAAATCCCCTCATAAACTGAGCAGAGAGAAGTTGTTCTAAGCCAAGCAGAACATGTACATAAGTGTTATTTTCAGTGATTCTTCTTCATGGAATTTATATCATTTGAATCATCTGTGATTTATTTATTTTACCATTGCCTAACATTTTTAAAAATAAGTTTGCATTTTGCGTTTTTAAAACAAAGGCAAAATTATATTCCTGATATATTGTGATTATTCCTTATTTCATGTGCAAATCACCAGTCTTTTTTTTTCTGTCTCTTTATCTCTCTCTCTTTTTTTTTTTATGTCTTGTTTTGTTTTGTTTTGTTTTTTGGTTTTGGGCTAGGGTTTTTTTGTTGTTGTTGTTGTTGGTTTTTGGGGTTTTGTTGTTGTTGTTGTTGTTGTTTTCTGTTCCAACTAGAAGGCTACTGGAACATCTGATGTTTTCTCTCTAGGTGTTTACTTCCTGAAATCCCTCTCTTAACTGATCTTCACTAAAATTTAAAAGTAATAAATAGCAAGTCTGTAGTAGAAAAGCTATTTGTTGAGATGGACTTCTTCATAAATTCCTTAAATAATTTACTTCAGATTTAAAAAAAAAAAAAACAAAATATCTGGCTGCAAGTTTATAATCTAATCAAACTTCTTGATTAGAAAATACTATTTTTTTACTGAATTACAATATTTCTATTCTTCCAAATGAACTTTTATTAGCTAAGCATTTTTATTGGCCTTCTTATTTAAGATAGTAAGATATGATATTTTTCTTTTTTCTCCATCCTTGTCATTGTATGGAACTGAGACAATGCTTTTATTTAGAGCTTTAAGGAAACTTTGGGTTACTCTCTGGTATATTGATTTACCTGCAAAATTAAGGCAGATTGAATTTTTACTAAAATGAGATGCCTTAATTCACCACTGTTTTCTCTTAACATTTTCCAGGCAACTAAAATCTTTACCTTTAAATCTAACCCAAGAAAACCTATCATAAAATGTCATGTCATATATTGTGCAATATTTACTGTTAATATTTGTTAGTCTGTAGCAGTCAGAAGATCCAAACAGGGATGACAGCTGTGCACAAAAGACAATCTGTTTTCCAAAGAGCTGAAAACACATATTTTTAATTTAATCAAATTTGTTATTTTAAACTCTTGGCATAGACCACTGAGACTCTCAAAAAAGCCATAAATGAAACACATCCCAGCAGGAGAAGAAAAGCAAGGGGAAGAAGCAAGGCTGCCTGGAGTATTCACGAGAAAGTGAAGAAGTTGAGCTGTCAAAGACAGGGTAAGAGCAAGAAATTAGATTTAATGAAACAGAGAAGGAAAACCACACAAAGAAATGATGACTGTTTCAATTTCAAGAATCATTCAAATGTAATGCATCAGCTGTAACATTATTACATGAGAACATTATATGAAAACAGATGGATAGGAAAAACATGATGAAATAGAATTTTTTTTATCTATATCATGATTTTAATCATGTCCCTTGCTTATCCAGACTCAGAGACCTCTCAAAATATGTTTTGGCTTCCTTCTTCTTATACAGTGTTTTAACAGAGTAAAGAGGAGAAGAGGATAAGGCTGCTGAGAGGTGGGTAGGTGCACCTTGTCCTGAAGTGATCCTGAAGAGGTTCCCTAAGATACACTGTCAAGTTCAAAGAGGTGTTTGCTCTTACAGATTTAAAAGGTCTCATCTAATTTGTACCTGTCAGTTTACACTTGCTGCAAAGTTCTTTCAGGATAAGCAGCTTGGCTGTTGGGGATAGAGTGCGGAGTTACCAAAAAGACAGAATTCTCAGATGGTCTGTGCAGCTTGCAGATTGTAGTCTTGGGGTCACAAGAGTTTGAGACACACACCCACACATCACCGTGCTCTGTTTTAAGTACTGGGCTACAGCACAATCTGAGTAAATTACCCAGTCCACTGGCTTACTGTGCATGGGTTTCTGAGACACATCGGTATGATGAGCTGTCATTTCGAAGTCCTCAAAGATTTTTGGGGTTTTTTTGCATGAGCATAACCCCCTGGTTACACACAATTTTAATTCTGTATGCTACAAATTGACTTTAATCTTCAAAGTTACTTCTAAGAAAGCCAGAAGCAGAGAACTGGCACTGTACAAGCAGCAGCAGTAGACATGGTAATATGCCTCCTACAATAGCAGGAATAATTGAAATTGCCCTATGACAGATCATGTGCCACTTGACTTCAGACAACCAGTTCCTTGATTATCAAATCATGATAATCAGTGCAAGGCCCATTCTTTTGCCTGGTGCTGTTTTACATCCATTCAGACTTTTCTACTGATGCATGAGAAGATCAGAGATATAAAGATGAAATACATTTTTCGAGACTCAGCCAGCTGCTGCTGCTAGCTTTGGCTCTGCTATGCAATAAGCAAAACTCATTTGAAAAGAATGATAACTGCATGATATCCAAAAGAAAAATTCAATGCAATCTTTTTCACATACTTATACACATATTTTCCAATCCTTAAAAATTTAAATACTAAAGCAATAATCATATCTAGTGAGGTGGGAGAAAAGTTTTAAAGTTGAAGTTCTATCTCTGCTTTATATTACAAAATAATCAGAACAAGAGGAATTTTCTCCTTCTTGTTTGTTTCTGAACTCAGAAAAGAGAATCAGATGCTCATAACGAGCATCTATTTTACCGTTTCTACAAGAAAAAGAAAGGCACCATGAATCATATTAAAATTCCCTCAGGCAGTCAAAGTCTTCATAAGGTAGCATAGTATACATTGGTAATTCAGTAAAAATGAAAGATTTACCATAAGGCATCTGAGGGGGGGGAAAATACCTACAGAGATAATTTCAATTTCAAACATGATTTTCAGTCTATATGTCGCAATAAATGGCAGCTTTCTTATTTCACATATTTCAGAATAATAACTACACACAGAAGGGAGAAAACCTTAAACACACATTTTTAAAAGACAGACAATCCTAAGAAAATACCACTAGAAAAATTAGTTTTAAGTTGGTAATAACTGCAGTTTCAAATATTTTCTGTAGTGTCAATATTTCTCATAGTGCTTATAAAATAGTCTCTAGGTTGAATATTGTTTACTTCTTAAAAATATTGGACACACTCTCAGAAATCTAAATCTTATGTTTAACTACTATCCTATTTTGC
>PYHW01010703.1:2188540-2239329 GCA_013186435.1 Turdus rufiventris
TAACTACTATCCTATTTTGCTGGCTGCACACTAAAGATTAACGATACCTTGATTGCCCAAATGGTTTCTGAAAATGTTCAGCTTCAGATGAGCACAAGTTTACAGATCTTGTATTTCAATAACAACCTGTAGCATTTTGGTAAAATTATGAAATATGTCACTTAGTCATGAATTATTTCTATAAATAATGCATTATATTTTTATTACAAAACATTTTTGCCTGCCTGTAGGCCAGATGGCTCAACCAGCTTTGGGAGAAAACATCCATGTTTGCAAAGATAGAGCAATACGTGGTCCATTAAAAAAAAAAAAAATAAAAAAAAAAAAAAANACAAACCGAAACCAAAAAAAAAAAAAAAAAATCACAAAAACCAACTGACCAACTAGATATAAAACATTTTGCCTTCACAGGCTTGGCCTGCTAAATACACATTCTTCCATCTCCTTTACCCCCCTCAGCCTCAAAGGACACTGGGATCCCTCCTTCCTTCACTCTTTCCTCCACATGGATGTGGCTGTGAACAAAATGAACAAAACTCAGAAAATCCTTTGATTTCTGAAACTTCAATATTACTTTAATACAAACTACCAGCCTAAGTTTCTGCGTTGTGATAGACCTACAATATGACAGGCAGAAAAAAGAGACTTCCAAGGGAATTATTCCCTCTGTGGTGCATCTCCATTGATGCTATTTCCACTGGAAGACTGCGCTGCCTATATTGTGTACCTCCTAGAATAACTCAAATACTCTTCAAGTCTGGTCTAATTGTTCTTTACAATATCTCTCAGAGGTCAAGATATAATATCTTGTTTTGCTTTTATTTCAGCGACTACACATCCCCATGTGTGCATCCAAATTCCTTGCTTCATTCATTGTACAACCAACAGAACCTCAACGTTCTTAACAAATCCTTTCTGTTTCCCATAATGATTTGAAAACAATTCACTCTCTACTCTTATATTTCACTGAATCTCTCATCTACTTAAGTACCATATGAGGCTACAAAGTTTTCCTATACAAATAAACTTTCTTAGAACCCTACTAAAATAGTTGTTTACAGAATATTAGAGTAGTTCAAGAAGTCAGTTTTCATTTTAGCAAAAGAATTCTCTCTGCATAAATCACATAATCAGCTCACATAATAGTAAAAAGCTAGTATTTGTCCAAGCATACAGTAATTTCACAATTATAAGCCGCACCATTTTGACTAAAATTTTGGTCCGAACCCGGAAGTGCGGCTTATAATCAGGTGTGGCCAATATATGGATGAAGTTCAGAAATTTGCCAACCCAAAAGTGTGAGCTCGCAGCAGCCCCGAGCCGAGCTGAGCCTGCCCGGCCCTGAGCCGAGCCAGTAAACCCCGTGATCCCACGATTCTGTTACTAATTGGCAATTTTGTGAAAGTTGCACAGGGATCCTCGCTGCGACCGTTAGTGCGGCTTACAATCCAGTGCAGTTTATATATGGACAAAGAACGAAACATTGCCGACACCTGGAAGTGCGGTTTATAATCAGGTGCAGCTTATAATCGTGAAATTACTGTAATCATTTTTTAACCTTAATTTTTATTAGTTCTTGACTTTTAAAAGCTTGTCTATCAGCTGTACCTTTTATTTACATTAGCATAGGCAATTAATAGTAAATATATTCTATCTTCTACCAAGGAGAATGTTCTAACAGATTAGAAATTAGATAAGAAGAAAATTGGAAGAGTCTGACATGCAAGGCATGATGACAATTCAGAAGACCATCTTACCTGTTTCCTGAAAAAAGTCTTCAAGAAGTTAATTGTGTAACACACCAAACTGCCATCATTTAGAAATGCCTTATGAATATATATATTGTGACTAAAAAGGGCTTTCTTTTTGTTGTAATTAGCCTTTGAAATCCTTCATAGGGAGGTCATACTGGGTAGAAAACACAAATGATGAGAACATAAGGAACACATCCAATAAACCATGTCAAAACAAGATAATCCTTTCATTTTTACTCCCCACTGTATTACAAAAAGATACAAAACATTTAAAACAGACCTTCCCTCCCCAAAATTTTAGCTTAACCTCTCTGATGACACTACTGTGCAGAAATCTGGGATATCGCAGGGAATTTCAAGATAAACTTTTGGAAGCCATGCTAAACCTGATCCAAATTATTATTTATAAAGCATCACAGTTTTATTCAGAGGGTAAAACCATTAAAGTGACAAGTGTTTTGTGAGTGTTTTGTGTATCTGTATTTTCATAACCTTTGTCTGCAACTACAATAATAAAAATGCCCTTTCCTCAAGGATAAATGAAGCAATATAACTTTTTTTTTTTTAACCACATATATCCAGTGACTTATCGGGCCACCACAGGCATCTGATTTTCTGTTTTCCACATATAGCTGTTACCTAGATATAATTTTTCCCTGGGGCAGTTGAAAATTTCATTGCTCCATCATATTAAGAACATATTCAACAGAAGAAACAATAGTAAAGACTGTAAGCATGTCCAAATTTTGTCTCTGTGTGTGAGGGGGTGTTTGGTTTTTTGGATTTTGGTTTATTTTGGGTGTTCGGAGGGCAGGGGGTTTAATATGATTATAAAAATGTTAATCCTTATCTATTTTGGTCCCAAAATAGACTTTCTAATGCTGTTCTTAAGGCTTTACAGCAAGAAAGCAGTGGTCTGAGAATGTTAAGATGTACAGAAGTTGTAGTACACTCCAAGATCTTGAATTACTATCCACTATGACTAATCCCTTATTCAAAATATGAGTGACTTTTATGTGAAAAAGGCAAACCCTTTGACAAATTCAATACCCCTTAAAATTTAGGATGGGATAAGAAAGCAAGCCTGAAGTAGCTGAATGAGCCTTTAAACAAATTCTACCTAGCACCAAATGTTTATACCTCAGTTTGAATCCATCAGGAGATCTGAGGAGTTCTTATGATCCATTTTTTGCCATCAACCTCTGTAACCCCATACCTTAAATTCAATTCCTTGTTGACTTAATCACACGACTGTCACTGCCACTTTAAAGGCACATTCATTTTTCCTTGCTTTTAAAAACAACCCTTAATAATTTATATCTCTCCCTAGTTAATATGTTTTTAACCAGTAATGCATATATTAAAAAAAACTTTCTTCTGAGAGGGAGAAAAGAACAAAGTAGCAATGCACATATATACATATCTTGTGTATTTACACAAATATAGCACTGCATGTGTGCACATACACATATAAACTGCAATGTAAATTATAAGATGCTTGATTATGAATGTGTATAACACTTCTGTCAGTCCCAGCAATCTTTTTCTGTCAGAACAAATTAATAATAATTTACCATGTTTTTATCATTTACACTCTGACCTGCAGTTAAGCAATTAACAGTTTCAGGAAACATCTAAGATTTTAAATAGAAAAAGTTGCCAACTTAGTATTCAAGAAGCAAATGCTGTCTTAAACATCAGATTTGTGCACTGTCATAGGAAAATTTGACCCACATTAGAAAAAATACATTGCATTTCTAACCATCAAGAGTGTACAACACTTATACCTGCCTCAGCTTCCTGTATCATCTGTGCTCAATAGCAATGTACTCAGCAAATGCCCATCCAGCAAAGCACCACCAGTATAAAGTTAATTTTGCTGGTATTTTTGGAGGTATTTGAAACAGCAACATATGGTTATCCTAAACCAGAGTTTTATGTAACTTCATTTAGTAAGGACTGCTAAAGCTGCAGGTGCTCTATAATCAACCTGCAGTCTCACACTGTTGCAACTTTTTTCACCCTACCTAGAAGCGGTGCTAAACTAAACTTACTTGAGATACCAAAAATAGAGACCCAGGTGAAAGAAAATGAACTGTTTTCTCTCCTGTGATTTTTCACCATTATGTGAGCCACAACTACTTTGAACAACAGCACTCCAAGTAGGAAATACTTAGGTAACTTCTCTGCAGGCATTATGCTGTTAAACAATTTGTGTAACAACATGATTTTTCACACAACAATGGGAAAAGCTGTTGGATTTTTTTCTGAGGAGGGTGGAAACATAGCCACTAAACAGCAGACTGAAAGTTTAGAAGATACAGCATACAAAGAGATCCAACCATTGATACAACAGATGGCTACATAAATGGTAAACTATTTAGGTTTTATTACAAAACTAAGGACTTTCAATTTTAGTTCAAGCCATGACACCATTATGTAAACTTGGTTAGTGAACTGATTTAGACTGCTTTCATGAAAATCAGCAATTTAAAATACAGCTTCTGTTCATTTAAGGTTACAAATTAGATGTATAAGGCAGCACTTCATCCACCACTGAAGTGCAGCCATCTGTTTTATAGAAGGCATTTATACAGAACTGTTCAAAAATTAAGAAAAATATTACAGCAAACTGAGAAGAAAAATAGAGACAACTTGAACAGAATGCTGAGAACAGCTTCCCTCGAGCAGTCAAGAACTCCAATTCCCACAGTCCAAAGGTCAATAATTACCAACTTGGACCCTTAAAAACTGTATACACAAATCCATATTGAGACAATTAAATACCTTACTGTGTTCCCAAAGCTGTTGAGAATCTTTTTATTTTTTTTTTTTGAGAGGAGATTGTGTATGCCACTTCCTAAGTATGGAGTTATATCAGTTGACTTTGTTTCCCCCACTTTCTAAGACTGCAAACTAGGGCTCCATTGGGGTATGCAAATGTCTATGGTATGATGTTCGCTGTCTTACCATTTAGTGACCCACAGTTTTGTTGTTTGTAGTGAAGGACACTTGCAGGTGGTCTGTCATGGATCTTCTGTGTTATCTAACTGTGTCAGCCATGATAGCAGAAATGAACAAGCACTGTGTTATGTGAAAAGTGAAGCATGTAGAAAAACTGCTTTTTATATTATAGCCTGAGAAAAGAGAATTTTAAGTTGTTTTTCATATAACTTTCCAAATCTAAAGGAATTTTTGTTTCTATCTTTAGCATATTAAACAACTTCTTAGCAGCTTGTCTCAGAAACAGATGCTTACTGTAAAGCCTGATTGAAAATATAGATGAATATACTATAAATATTTTTATGAGTAACTAGAATGTATTTTTAACAGCATATTAAAAATTATTACCCCAAAGGAAGACAGTGGGACTTTAAATATGGACTTATAAATCAGGAATTTAGTCTCAGTATTTTATTTCTCAATAACTTGTCCCTTCCACCTTTTGGAGATTACTGTGATTTATGAATATACCTTAGCACTTCATAGGTGTCGTGTATGCATGTCAAAACAAGCCTTTCTTTAGATCCCACTGTAACAAAAAAGCAGTTTAGGTAACCACAACAGCAGATACAAACTTTTATATAAGGGACTCTACTTATTTCCAGAAGATCTAAGCACCAAGTAGAGATTAACTTACAGCTATAGAAAAATGGTAAAAATTTTAAATAATGGTTGTTTTTTTAAAAATTTAAATTAGGAAGCTTACAAAATTCAGTGCTAGCATCAATTTCTGGATTATGACAAAGCCTAAATCTACAGAAAAAACTATTGTGGTGTAACACCAAACAAGTCAAAGCTACTGGAATGAACAGAATGGAAACCTGACAGCCAAGCACACTGACCTACGGAAATGAATCAACTGGGACAACCACAGACCAAGAAGGACCTCATTTTTAAGTCCTGAATTGACTTTAAAGTATTTTGCAGATATGGCACACATCCTGGTTGCAAACCCTGTTGTCAGTGGCAACCACTTCCAGGAC
Source organism: Turdus rufiventris (assembly GCA_013186435.1). NCBI lineage: Eukaryota > Metazoa > Chordata > Aves > Passeriformes > Turdidae > Turdus > Turdus rufiventris. Next base: position 2,194,281 of record PYHW01010703.1, read on the forward strand.
AGAAATTGTGTAACCACATGTCAGTGATATTTTGTTTGACTGAATAAACTCATTCTCAGGAGTGTCAATTGGCTCCATCAAAATATTGTGGTAACAGAGTAACAATATTCCGTACCAAGGAATGGCTCAAGATGACCTGCCCAAATCTGACCAGCTGCAAACTTAAGTCTGTCTGCAAAGGATGTGGTTTCAGAAACATAGATTAACTCACTCTGGATTTTTTTTTGTGGTGTTTGGGATATTACCCATTGTCCAAACTAAATGAAACTACTGTAGTCCCCACTAAAAAATTGTTGATGTTACTATTTGAAAAACTTACTAGGTAAGGAAAAGGGCATGTAATGCAGTATATATGGGGGATTTTATCTGGTCTTTACCACTGGCTTAGATCACAGGACTTCTGACCTGCCATGCATATCAACCAATAGTGTTTCTGTTTTAGCAGTACTGGAAAGTAAAGGAACTACACAAATCTCAGACTACATGTATAAATAAATTAAAACTACAGTATTTAACTGTTTGAAGTTAAGCCTACTTCAGAGTCTGATGCCCATTTCAGATAGACCTACATTCCTCTTGACCAGAATATGAGGCCATGGTAACTGTGCTCTCACTCTGAAAGCCAAGTGGTATTTGAGACTGAGAAGCATAATTCAGCCTGATAAGCAGACTATACTAAGAATATATATTTTAAAAAGCAGTACATTCAGGGAAGTATATAGGTATTGTTTTTGTTTGATTGGGAGGTATGTTTGCTTGGGTTTGTTTTTTTTCTTATTTAGACAACCTTATTTTTCACTAGTTTTTTGGGAAGGATTCAAAGTTTTTCTCGGAGCTGGTACAAAGCCAACCATCTATTTGTTTTTACAGCATTACAAGACATAGGGTTTTAGAATTATATATGTTACACAGTGGAATAAAAACAGAGTTATAATTCCTCTTTCAAAATTCTCATAAGGTAATTCAGGCCCAAAAAAGCACTCAAAAGGAATGAATAGTACTGATAACTGGAATAACTGTAATTGGGAAGTTTTATTCTGAACAGTAGAAGCTCACATTTAACTCTTTCCCCTGAATACTGCACTAAGATGTAACAATAACAAAAGAAAAAGCTTTTCAAATTCTGTACTTTTCAATTTTATCCCATAATCATTTTTCTTATTGCTATAGTCTTATATAAAACATAACAATTGATATTAAAATAATAATGGTGTTTCTATTAAAATTATTATTTGGCATGGAGACACAGAATATCAAAAAAAATATACAGGCCACAAAGTGTCACCTTCACATAGGAGGAATTCCCTGCAGTGAAACTGGCAAAGCGCAGCCTGGTCATGAGTCATGCTAAAGATTCATTTAAATTACTGGAGGGCATCCAACCTATTTAAAAGTCTGGCTACAGGGTATAATATGTTGCATTTTTGTCTTAGTCCTGATGTATTTGAGCATAACTAGATCATCTCTTCACTGCTTATCTTCCTCCCACCTTTGCCAACGTATACTCAAGTGGAATTCCATTTACCTACCCATTCCTCTCCTTGACTGATTGTTTTGCATCTTATATCCATTTAATTTGCATCCCACTGAAGATGCTACTGCTTGGAAGTCTAATAACCCTAAAACTTTTTATCAGACTTTTGAAGTGACCTCATATCTATGAAGACACCAGACTGTTTTGGGAACATTCAGTATTTTCTGGTCATGTGTTTGAAAGAAAAAACTAGAGCAAAAATAACCCAAACAATATTCCCAAGGGGGCTGTTATCACAAGTCAGCAGTACAATAAGAATCTCTTGGATATGAGTGTCAGTGAAGAGATTATCTGTTGACTGCGGTGTGATGCAAAAGTGATTGCTCTGGAGGAAAACAGAATTCATGTTATGAACTACAATTACAAGACCACTGTGGCTCATTATCTTTATGCCGTATCTTTGAATAGATGTATATCTGGTTTGACTGAATTTTAGCTTGTAACTCTTAATTTGTCTGTATCTCGGTGCTAAAAGGAGCAAATCCTTGTTTATCTACCAACATTTTCTCATAGCTAGAAAAAAAATGAAAAGATGGAGCTTTCAAGATGAAAAGAACAAGCTTATCTCAAAATTCCTGTTCAATAGCTGTGTTTTAGCTTAATTTTTTTCCCATGCTTTAAAAATTTCTGCCCAACCATTATTTTTTGTTTCCTGAGGAAGAGAACTGATGCACTGAGAAAAAAAACCATACTTTGCTCCCACGTGAAGGGCAAGATGGAGACATTCAAAGTGTGAGGTCAGAGAAAAACAGCAGACCTATGCCTTCAACTGTGTGATTGTCCAAAATGCACACAGGCTGTAGACTGCAAAAATGTGTGTTAAAATTCCATCATATTTTACCTCTATTAATTTTTTTGTCCTCCCTTTCAGCATCTCTGGAATGATAATAGGCAAGCTCAGTCACACAGCAAGAGAAACAAACAGGACAGAATGCATAAGCAATATATTTCTTAACTAGCAGCAAAATATTGTCACCAGCAACTCAGTTTCTGAAAATTATTTCTCCAGAGCAACTAAATCAATATTCTTAAGAAACAAATGAAAATAATTAATTATGGTGCCACCCTCCTTAACCAAGTCAAATCACCTAACAGTTAGATGCCTGGAGTCTAGCATCTAGCCTGAGCAATCAATAGAAAAGTATAGATCCATCCCCATTGATTCATCCCCTTGGCTCCTGGGGAACTATTTGTCACTCAGCAAGCTACACAGGACACCCAGCTTTAGGCAGCTTAAATTTGCTTGGATAAATTCCAAACAAAGCCATATAAAGTTTTTGAAACTGGGGACAGAAAAACTAATCCCATAGCTAGAATCCAGCTCTCCTGACAGTGTTGATTTGCACAATGTTGTGTGGCTAAAAAAAAACATATTCAGAATACTTAGTGAAGTAACATGATTAAGCAAGAGAAGTATATTTCAGTAGTTTGAATGACTGATCATTAGTTACATTTTGGTTCTGTGTTCTTGGCTCTGACCCACACATTATGTTCAAATGGCAAACAGTTGCTATTAGCAAGACTATGCAGTATTCTGACTATTCTGCAGTATTCTCAACATACGATGTGCCCAAATCTGAACACACAGAAAAGCCTCAAGGGAAAGAAACTTCACGTCAGTACTAAAGGACTGATATCCTTATACACTTTATCAATTGTCCCTTTTGTACTCAGTTTCACAGTCTTACCACTTCATTTAGTAGATTTATAATACCTGTCTCTGAATGATCTGTCCATGAATTGAAATAATTTTGCAGCTCCAGAAAATTGGACAAGCAAGTCTCTTCAGCAGTCCTATTTGTAATGACCTAAACCATGAAGTAAAACATACCAGAACATTTTGAGAATAGCACTCAAAACTGCCCAAGCTTTTGTTCCAGTGCCATGCATCTGATTACCCTCTATTTACACATGTGCAAAGGTACTGTGTGAAGGTTGAGAAAATTTTAGCTTATCTTCAGAAAAAACAGGTTTAGACTATAGTCAAACAATGAATCATCCTAGATAAGTCACAGTATCCTCACTTACTTGACTGCTCAATATTTAGTACTTATTCTAGTGCTAATGGAAGTAGTCATAAATCCTAGTAATCCTTTGGGTCCTATTAGTGCTGGCTTTTCACTGATATAGCCTTTCTCTGTTCTTCATTTGAATCCCCACACAATCAGACACATACAACAGACAATATAAATGCATTTCCTAAGAGAAAAAATTAAAAGCAAGCATAACAGATAAAAAGAGCAAAACATTAGAATGGAAGAAGATGAATTAAGACCAGAAAACCAAAGGCAAACCCCATCTAAGTAGGCCACCCACACTGTTAATATGGATAAGTGAACAATTTTAAAGAGGAGAATAACTGTTAGCATGTTTGTATTGCAAACTGGTAAATGCTCCAGTTACTGCTTCCCAAAATAGCAAGGAAGTGGCACATCTCTCCTCATGAGATCTCAGCATCACACTCTGAGCTATGAAGTAAACTAGGTTACACAGGTTTATTGGAAAGTCTGCATATTGCCATTGGGAAAAGAGCATTTAATGGACTTGGCTAATAAAGGGGCTGTAATACTGAAACAGGTCATATGAATACAAATAAAACACACCTCTCATTGTACTTTTACCTTCACCATGATTAAAAGGGTAAAAATTCTCAGAGCTTCCACTGTAATACTTCCATGGGTACTTAAAAATTAGAAACAATGATACTTCAATAGAGAAGTCTTTCAGAGATTTAACTGTACAATAACTCCACCAGGCAACTTAAGCTGTTTTATGCTACTATCTCACTCAGGCTGAGATATTTTGAACTTTCAGTGCTGTAGAACAGTTGAGTACATCTGTATTATTATGAGTGCTGAAATAGCCACTGTGAAAACCAAGTGGTTAAGAATGAAACAACCCCTTTTACTCAGGGCTCATTTAATGAACATCAGTTGTCTGGATGTTCTGAGGAAAACCAATCACCATGTTTATGTCTTCAATGTCTTTGGCTATATGGCTGTAATTTCACCATCCTTAGTTTTATGCATCTTGAATAAAATACAGTACAGATGGCTCTCTTGGCACTTGCTTCACATTTTTTTATTGTGAGGAGATGCACTGGTACTCTCCTTGACAGAGAGGGCCTGCTCCTAAAGCCAGATGACTACAGGATCATTGGCTAATTGAATCTCCAGAACCCTCTTAGCCTTACTCTAATCAGTTGTAATTATTCTCTTCCTTTCCTAATGTAACACAGAACACATATACTCCATTTTCATTGGCACAGGGATGAAAGATGTCATTATTGAAAAGTCTTATAAGTCATTCACAAAAAACAGACAGAAATGTAAGGTGTATCTTCAGAGAAAAACTTGAGCACATATACTTCACTTGTTCATTTAAAAGAGCAAAAACTGAGAGTCATCTTGATTTTTAGGTCATTTGACTTCTATTACTTTTTTCTTCTGCCCTTTTGTAATTTTTAATCAATTATTTTATTAAAAGCTAAATAACAAAATTTATCTGGAATTTGTATATCCTAGGATATATTCAGGGGAGGCTTTTACCTTATTTGTGGACACAGTAGATTCACTGACACAAGTGTTCAAAATCATACAAATATATTCAGGAAGCAAAACTTTTTTTTTTATTACCTTCTCCTTGCTACACTAATCTGATTAGACTAATCAATTGCAAAGAATGAAAACTGGTAGTTATATCAAATTAATGTCACTGAAACTATTGCAAGCCAATCAAAACTATTCAATATCCAAACCCATTTTATAGCTTTTGTGATAATCAGCCTAATAAGAGGTTGATCATCTTCAATTACTTTCAAACTGAATGTCAGGATATATCTCCTATTAATTTGATTAAAACAGTATCATCATCTTCTAAAAGGGGTTGTGTTTACAGTAGAAATGCCTAGATCTGCAGAACTCAAACACAACCCTTAAAATTCAGAACATGGATTTATGAACACAAAGCTCAGTTCTGGCTCCTTTTGCACCACTGTTTCACTTCTGTTGGCTTGAGCAGAACCTCTTTGATGTAACAGAAAGGAATCCCAAGCTCTATGGAAATTTATTCTAAAATTTGGCTTGAAATATCACAGAGCAGCTAAAATTCAGTTCTTTCAACAGCTGTTGGATCCCTTCAGGAATTTGTACTGCTTCTTTGCCTGGAATGAGGGACTTGGTGCTTGCTGAATTTCCAAAGGGCTGCCTAAGAGCAGCCCCAATCACTGCCCAACCAGGGCTGCAATCTGTGCTCAGATGCCCCAGGCTGTATGGGAGGGGAAGAGGTCCTGCCACTGAAACCTCAGATCTGCAGTACTAGAAGGAAAGTCACAAATGAAATATGTAATTTCAAGAAGCTCTAACTGAGTCTGTTTTCCATGTAACTATTTTATAACAAGCACCTTAAGAGCTAAACCTAAAAAAAATTAAAGCATCTTTATTAAAATCAAACAAGACCACTGAGAAGAAGCTCAAAACCAGAAAACCTTGTACCAAACCCTGTAGCTGACCGACATGAGGTGTACTTGAAAGAAAATGAAACCTCTTTAGCACCATAACATGAGAAGTAATGTGAGATTTTTGTCTTCTCTCATTCATAAGAGAATTAACTCCTCCTTCTCTTTTTTTTTTTTTTTCCCTAGAAAGAATCCCTCCCCCTGTAGTTCACATTCTGCATGAAGCAGGAGAGAAAAGGAAGTGGTGGCAGGAGATTGCTTTCTCCCATCATAACTGAAACAGATTAATAAACACACCAAAACAGGCACTAGGTATCCTGGAGCTAAACTTTAGGTCATTCACCTCTGCTGTTTCCAAAATTCTATGCCAACTCAGGCAAAAATGAATAGAGACAAGCAGTTTCACAGATGATGTGAGATGGGGAACACACCAAACTGGATCAAATACAACTATCTTGCTCAGCTTCAGAGGTCAGTCTTTTCATCTTGCTCTATAGACATGAAAAGTCTCTGGGAATCCTGCCAGGGCGAATAGGAGCACCAAAGTTTAGAACAGAAAAAGGTTTTACAATCCCAGCTAGCTAATCACTTCTGAGGCAGAATGCAGGAAACAACCTTGAAGCAATAACAGACTTGCAGAATTTCTGGTTTTTCACCTATTTCCCACCCTCAACTGAAAGGGACAGTTCAGTAACAGGAAATGTATAACCCAAGGCTGTGCTAAGTTAGAGAAAGGAAAGAATATTGCCTACAATAGTGAGCCAATAAGGTGTAAGGCACTATTTCTAGCATCTGTCAGGTATAGCCCTGTAGCCACAGAGGGACCACAAAATTCTCCCTACTGCAGTAGTTTTGCAAGCATGCTCTGCTACTAAGAACAGAACATGATTAAAGGTGGTATTCTAATGTAATAGACCATGAGGGGGGAAAAAAATCACTTCATCACCATCGCCTTTTCCTGTAGCATATATAAGGCTACTTCAGTCAACAGTTTCTTTCTTAAGCAGGATCTGAAATACAGTATAAAATGGATTCTGACACAGAAACACATTAAGCAGAGAAAATGCATACTCTGCAAGTCATGGACGGATGCACAGACGTACAGATGGGAAACTGATGAGTGTTTTTATTGGCAACCTGTCATTCATCAACCACAAAACCAACAACAGAAAATTGGCAAATTATTATGTTCCTCATAGCTGTACAGGTCTTCAAGGGCTTCTGAAGAAAAATCTTTTTTCCTCATCTGGTGTCTTTCTTTTCTTAAGAGCACTCCAAAAAGTTTGCCAGATTAAGTTTATCACCTTCTGCATTTTTTAACCTGAGAAAATAGCCCTGTGCTTAGAAGCAGAAATTTGCTTGGAAATCTGAAGGAAATTATTCAGTATGCAAACACTGCAAGACCAGAGGCAAAACACACACTTTGTTATACAAAAAAGTTTAAAGAAAATCCTCTACATCCTGCAATCCAATATCCCAAATGCTAAAAGTCATTCCTACCGGCATCCTAAATAAGCTGCTGCACAGACACATATATCACTGAAGGAGATGTGCAAAAATCTGTCTTTTAACCACAAGGGCCTTCAACAGTTGTCTTCAGACCTAAGTCAGCATATACATCCTGTGAAAAGTAAAGCTTTCGAAGTACAGTGTCTAGATAAGAAAGAAACCTGAGAAAAATAACAAAGAACCAAAGGATTTAACTATTCCTACTTCCTCTTTCTTTTTCCTCACTTGATAAAATGTTCTGTGAAACAGTCGTATGATGACCAATCTAAAAATAAGTGAGTACTGTTACAGGATCACCAGAGCAGAAGGTAGCAATTCTTGAGATACTTATTTTGTCTGGGCTGCTGCCAATTCCGTTAGCCCTGTCATTAGCTCAGCTCTGGCGGCACCAGCAATGACATTTGCAGAGCATGGTTGGGCTGTTAGAATGCCCTGCCAGTTGTTTGTGCCTATTGTAGCTACCTAAGGCACGTCCAGTAGTCACATCCTCCTATTCTTTCATTGGATAGTATTTACAGGAGTCAAGTAAAAAGAGAGATTTACACCCTTCAGCATCATTACCATATTTTTTTTTGCTTTTTACTTCAGACTAAATCTGTTTGAGGGATATTCCTCAGTGATTTACCACAAGGTTTCCCTCTTTTCAAGTCTTTCTTACGAAAAGTTATCAGAAATGAGAAGTAGTTGCCAAGATTAGAGACACTTATTTAGTCTCCAGAAGAAGCCTCCCCTAACTCCCAGTCTCCTTCGTGTTCAGATTTCGCTACTGTTAATTTAAAAGCTGAGAAAGAGTAGGTGTTTTTAAACAGTGAAGAAGCCAAGTGCATCAAAACCCTCCTCTGACTGCAGAGAATATTTTGGCTGCTACTCAGAAGCTACTACCATAATTCAATTATTTTAGCTCCAGCTAGGCTTTGGCATTTTGAAAGAAAGACCGGCACAGGGAGGAGAAACATAAAGCACTAGAACAGCAAAACTCAGATCCCGACTGCAGAAGGAGAATGTACCTTCAATAAAATGGAAATATGTTTCAGAGCTAATGGCTACAAAGCAGGACTTTTTCTTCTCTGAAGTTCTCACTCTACTTGAAAAGTTTTCCAGTACTTCAGCCATTAGGATCCAACAGACCACAGAACAAATGAAAATTCTGGATATAAATTCCTAGAGGTTCTAAATTATACTTTCAGTTTCATGTTCTGATTTTTCTATGGATCTCATTTTTTATGATTTATACAAATGTAAACCACAATATTATGTTTGTGAATTACATAGAGACTTGATGCAGTATTTATATAAACTAAATAAAACAGAAGTCCATTATTGTCTTATTTTGAAGCATGCTCTTGCAAGTACCTAGAAAAAAAATAAATGGAATATTGAACATTTTTAGAGTATTTGCATGAAAAATTAATAATAGAATTAGAAAATACTTTTGTTATTTTTTTTCTTCCTTATTTCTCAGGTACTATTTTTATTCTTTCCAAGTCAGAAACTAAGGACGTGAGGATTTTTTGCTGTTATGAAGTCTATATATAAAAAGTAATTGTTGAGGAGATCAGAAGTTTGTTTTGTTAGCTACTTCATACAAACATCAGTTAATGGGGACTTTGATTTGCTAATCAAAACTTGACAGGAAATTTCATAGGCAGAAGAAATAAAGAAAATCTCTTTGAATGTCTTCGTCCTTCTCTAATAAACAACTGCATTTGTCTACTTAGAATTTAATTTAGAAGGTAAAGTTTTTTGTCAATCTTTATTAACAGTATGAAAGGACATAATTCCCTTCCACATTCATGCAACACTCCTCTAACAGTTTTGGGTTTTTTTCTTGTCCTTCCTCTAAAGCACCTCATTAAAGCTGAGGCAACCTTTGGTCAGCTGGACTAGCAGAGCCTTTCGTTTTTCCCTGAAACATATTCTGTCTATTCAGTCTGGTTTTCACCATACATTACTCCCAACTTTAGCTGTCCTTCCTGTCTAGTGGCATCACATCTCTTGAGATCCTCCCTTTGAGGGAGTCAACTCAGTTCATACTTCCTTACCTTCCAAGAGGTAAGTCAAAATATTTTTCTTTTCCTAGTCAAACTGCCAGAATTTCCACCCTGTAAAAATCCAAAGCTTCAGACTCTTGGTATATTGGTATGAAAACCAAGCAATGAAAAATAAGAACTTCCCACAAGTTTGATATTATAAATTTTATGCATTTCTCCTACATGGGATAGATACTGCTGGCCATATACTGGCAGATTGCTTGCTTGGGAGAAGCCTTTTCCTCATGTTGCTCATATATCTGTGAAAAGGTCAGGTATATCAGCCAGGTAGACTTGGATCCTTCTCTGAACAATTTTTTGCCATCTGAATCTGTCAATACAAATACAGCCAACAAAATTTTTTAATATAAAGGAAGTGAAAACAAGTGGACAGGCCATTATTTCTATCTCATCTCATGCTGAAATAGGTAGAAGTAATAATTTTTTAATGCCAAATAGCAAAAATACAGTATTGGTTAGAGTTAATAAAAAGCCAAAAGAATTGTTCCAATTCTTACAGATTATTTTCATTACATCCATGTCCCTGTGGAAATGTCAGAAAAATCTTCCAGTCTAAAGTAAAGAGAAGGAAAGACACCACAAAGTAACCGTATAATTCAGAAGATATTCAACCTACTTACAGACAAATTCTAATTCCTAGCACAATGGCTATGCTAGACTGTGGTTTTCTATGGAAAATATAATATCTGATTTAATCATAATGAGGACATCCCAAACACCAATAACTTCATGATACATAATTTTGTCTCTCTCACTTGTGAAAGTGTTTGTAGACTTTTGCTTACACTTTTTTTGTTAAAAACTATGCTCAGAAACACATGGAAGACATATACATCTTTCTTAAACTGCATACACTTTACACTAAAATGTACTTCACAACCATTTTCATGCATTTTATTCACTGTGCTTTCCACCATCTGAAAACATTTTTTAAGAAAATCCAAATTCATGCAAAACATTTGCAGGACCCAGCTCATGCTAGATATACAACTGGACTAGTCCAATAACATTTCTGCACCGTCTCAAGCAACTTCATTCAAGACCCTAAAATAGTGTTCCTTTGCCATTATTTTTAATGTCTGTTTTGGTGCAATTCACGTTGCTTGAAAGAAAAGAGTAATTTTAAACGGTTACAAAAATTCAATCATATCCAGCTGGATAAATATAAGTAAAGGTGAAGTCATCATTGAAGGCTTTCATTTTTATTCCTGCTGATGGCAAAATGTCAGCAAAAGGTTCCCAGCAACACTTTTGAAAATGAGTGTTTTTCAGGAGACTAATTCTTGAATGTGAGAGTGAAATCACATCCAGCCTAAGCAGAAGAGAATCACTGCCCTTTCTGCATCTATACAGAAAATACCAAACTTTCTTGCTATGCTTAAAAGACTGAAAGGTGCTGGCATCATGCACAAATCTACAAGAATTGAAATGTCATGTTCACTCTGGGAGAGAAAAAAATCCTCAGGTGCTCATTATTCCTAAAAAGTGTTCCCACAGAAACCAAACCCCAGGCTTTCTCTACATGATCAGCTTTTAAAGGTTAATTAACAATAGGAAGAGATAAAAATTTATAACCTACTGCTTATAATTTTTTAATGGTGTGATTTCCAATCTTTTATCATTGTGCTTACACTTGAAATCAAAGTCCCATCTGCTCACATCTCATAAAACCCTGGGGACAAAAAACAAAATGTAATATTCTAAACCTTTTACTCCTTGCTGGAGGTATAGATCTCATTCATTTTCCATCCACATGCCCCCAGGAGGTAGATTCTAAGCAACTTTGAAATAAACATCCTTGAAAGCTCTTTGTCATAAGCTACAACACTTAAGCAAAAAAAATTTAGAAACAGTATGTTATGGTTTAACCCAGCCAGCCACCAAGCCCCACAAAGTCACTCGTTCAGTCCCCTACCATTAGAAACATGGAAAGGATCCAAAGATTAAAGCAGAAAAATTCATGGATTGAGATAAAGAAAGTTCAACACAGAAAGCAAAAACCACACACACAAGTAAAGAAAAACAATTAATTAATTCACTGCTTCCCAGGAGTGGGAAGGAGTGGCAGGAGTTCAGCCATCCCCACGACAGCAGGGCCCCATCACAGGTAGCTGTGACTTGGGAAGACCAATGTCATCACTCCAAACATCCCCCTCCATTGCTCCTTCTCCCCACTTCATACTTGACCATGATGCCTTATGGCCTGGAATATCCCTTGGGTCAATTTGTAACACCTGTCCTGGCTTTGTCTCCTCCCAATGCCGCATGCACCCCCAAAATCCTTGTCAATGTGCCAGTACAAAAAGCAGAAAAGGCCTTGGCTCCGTGTAAGACTTGCTCAGCAATAGCAAAAACATCTCTATTATCAACCTGGTGATCAGCACAAATCCAAAACATAGCCCCACATCAGCCACTTTGGAAAATTAATTCTACTCCAGCCAAAACCAGAACCAATAATTCAAAAATATATATTACTAGGTCACTTTTGCAATTCAAGGTGTATTTCACGTAGAAATTTTTGCGTAGAAACTTTGTTTTAAGACTATACTAACACACCTTTCCTCCATAAAGTAAACTCTTTTCCAGTAACTGAGAACTTTGAACTTGAGGCCTTACATTTCTTATTTTATATAGGACTGCACAATTCTGCACATGCATGTATGGCATTGTGATTGTGCACAATAGGAAAACAACCAGAAATCTCCAGTCCTGAGAACAGCTCCATTCTTCTTGCTCATTGAAGCTACTCATGGGTGGAAAAGGTTTATCTACATTGTAATATCTGACTCGCACAGTGACCCAACGGGCATCACTTGCAAGACAATTTTCAACCTGAAAAATATAGGTTGTGGCCACAACACAGTTACAATTCATTGGAAGCATTTGAACATTCACCGCAGGAGGGCAATCCTGATACTACACAGAAAGGTGTGTACCTGTGTGGGCTCTCATGTCCATGCTTCCTCCACTTTCAATTGACTGGATTTTCCAGTTCCCATACTGGAAGCTGTGTCCTCATCACTAATGTGCTGATTGTAAAAAGCAGTGAATTTTAACTGAGGATCACTGTTATAGCTCCTAGACTTCCTTCTAGACAGTTCAGGGCATGGACAGATTACCACTTCTGGAAGTGTCAGTGCTGGTTCTGCAAGTGTGTTCACCCAAAAATACTGAAAACCATACATGTGGCTAAGTTAAAATACAAAATTTCAAATATTCAATGGCAGAACATTCTTGATGTCGATCCAAATCATAACCAGGATATTGCCATAGGATAAACAACCAGAAAAAAAAAGAAATACAGATTTCTGTATACCAGCAATCAAGTTCCCTGAAATGTCTCTACTCATAGAAAAAAACACCTCTTCAAGAAAGAATTTATTGCTTCACTATATTTTGATGGATCCATAGACCTAAGTGAGCAATTGCACCCCAGTTGTTTAACTTGAGCTGGTTAAACAGAAAAACCCCTTTGGCTCTATCTCATCTCCAGAAGACATTCCATAATGAAATTTATGATGCATTTTTTCCCAAGAACATTAACATTTTGAACCCACAGTTATCCATTAGATTTCTGCAAAGCAAAACAGTTAAATACTTCTGCTGAAACTTTCATAGCCTAAAAGTCACGTCACTCCATGCTGCCAGCAGGGTTCTCCACTAAACACAAAGTTTGCAAATTACATTAGAACAAAATATTGTCAAAACGGAATCTCCAAAAAGCAGAAGATAGAGTCTTACAGATGGCAGACCAAGTCAGTTAGAGAGATGTGAACAAAGAAACCCACCTTCTTGTGAATATGTTTCAAAGTACAACCAGGACACATCCCCTTATTCCACCATGAAAGCACTTGGCCATGTCACAGCAGTAAGATGTAATATTTAAGAAAGTCTGCATTTGTAATTTTTTATACTCTATTGGAAAGAGAAGTTCCACTTACGATTAACAGCAGAATCCTGGTGCCTGCTGATCTCACATCACCATAATCTGACATTGCATGACTTCAGCAGAGCTGCTATTACTTGTTTTCCTTTCACTACAGGCAGTCCTGTTATTTAAGAATTAGAAGCTTACTGCTTTTGCACTGCTCCAATATGGCTATTCAGCAGAACATTTTTTCATGCTTCATATCCACATTGTTTTCCTTAAATGCTTGGAATTCAGACAAATGTGTTTTGAAATGCTGGGTCTTAGGAGTATATATATGCACACAAATATACCCATTCACATGCTCTGCTTACACAGAAGCAGAGCAAGCATACAAAACAGACATTTTGCTTTGAGGCACCTTTCTGGTGCACAAACACCAGAGGCTCAATGCAAGCTGTCAGAAAACTGCAGTGAAAGGCTCCTGTTCAGGGGTACAGCGCTAAAGATCAGTGGCCTCTGAATGTCACTTGGCCTCCAGGTCTGTCCATAGGGCAGTCGTTCCATGGAGGGTTTTGTGTAAAGTGGGATACATCCCAGTGCACTGTGACCCCTCTCATGTATCTGAACCCTCCTTGAAGAAACCAGGTCATAAAGCAGTGAGGAGGGCTGCAGAGCAAGGAGATGCATACATTTGTGTAGAGATGTATCCATGTTCTTAATATAGGTATTACATCCTCATCATGCTACTGTGCTAGGCTGCCTGCCAATATTGCAATAGATTCCTGACATTCAAAGAAACTTTCATGTATGTAGGGTATTTAGTTTTGATCTTGAAAAAAAAAATAAAATCAGCTTTGCTTTTCCACACAGGTTAAGCATTCTGATCTAGGTGTGTAAGAGCGCTATTTCAAGGATCAGAACAACAAAAATTAGTGAAAAATAAAGATATCCTAAAGCTATCTTTGCAGTAACTGAAATCTTCAATACACAATGATGAGGGGAAGAGTATTGAATCTCAGGGAACCTTTATTTGCTATTTTTTGGATCAGGAATATTTATCCTATTACTAATTCCTGAAGTATTGGGGGTTTTAAATCCAACAGTTGCTCAGCAATGTATATCTTGTCTGGATCTATTAAGATTCTGCTTATCTTGCAAACCATCATAAATTAACAACATTCTTACAGAATTGTGCATTAAGACTTGAGGTTGATGTCATGGGGTTTTTTTCCTGCACTACTATTGTTTTCTGTACATTCTTTTTCAGAAGTCAAGGGTGTCTAAAAGCCCGACTACCATGCTCTGAACATCATCACAACAGCCAACACACTTCAATACCAAAAGGCAAATCTCCAACAAGTGTCACTTCCCTACCACTCTCAGCCATGGGATGAGCAACATCCCAAAAGTCTTATCTTACCAGGCAAAGGTGACGTGTTCATTTTAGGGACAATAATTTCACAAACATAACGTTAAGCTTTTCTTTTTTGAAAGTAGACTGGGAGACATTACAAATTGTGTTTTAGAGCAAACGCCCCGGTGTTTTTTTTTCTCTTGTGGGTGAATTAAAAGATCATCAGTTTTGTTTCATGTCACGTTCATCTATAACATTTTTTTTAAATCTTTCTTGATTCAATGGGAGACATAGATGGCTAGGTCTTCTGACCTTCTGCCTGAAAATACCTTCATACTTTTTCAAAGGGAGGAAAATGTGCAAAAATGTGCATCTGCTTCCTGCATAGTAGAACAGGCTTTTCAGAGTGTGAATAGAGTGAAGACTAAAGCAAATTTCATTGAGATCAGCAGTTCCTCATATCCACAGCTGCCAATAAATTAATTTCTTCTTTTCAGAAACAATACTACAGGTATTAAATCACTGAAGAGTATATTTCTTTCCAAATTTGGGAAATCAGATTATGAGAACAGTAACAGAATTGACTGACAAACATGACTACTTTTCTGGTGACTTACATTATTTAATACTGCTGACAAGTAAATCATTATTTTTTTTCAGCTTCATAAGTGACACTTCTAGCAGTTTTCATATTTTATAATTTTTTTCCCCTCTTTGAAGACAGACATCTTCATAATAGCGTTCAGAATTATAAATGCCTTGTGTTAAATCAATATCTGTCAATGGGGTTCATTTGATAAAAGTTTTTCATAATATACTTTTTCTTTATAATCACAGCTCTTAAGTCTATAGCAAAAAAATAAAGCAAGCGTTAACTTTAATATTAGTAGAAGAAAGTAAAATACTTGTTTTATCCCACATTTTGTCATACAATTGATATAAGCAGGAGAGGTTCTTCACTCAAGAAGGTCACAAGTTCACACTCCAACAAAACAACAGAACTTCAACAAAACTGGGCAGAATAGACAGTTTGCTGCACTACATAAGAGGTTTGTGCAGCAATTCAGAGACCTCAACAAGCTGGAAAAATAGGCTGCTGGAAAAATAGACTGGCAGGAACCTCCTGAAGCTCATAAAAGGGAAGTGGCAAGTCCTGACCATAGGGAGAGCAGTCCCAGTCCCCCAGTATTCACTGATAAATGACCAGCTGGAAAGCAGCTGAGGGTCCTCGTGGACACCAAGCTGATCATATGCCAGCAGTGTGCCCTTGCTGAAAATGGGCTGACAGTGTCCTGGGTTGTGTCAGGAGAGTGTTGCCTCTGCTAAAAAGCCCAAGCCTGGGCTGAGTCCAGTTCTGAGTTCCTCAGTGCAAGAGACATATAATCATACTGAACCAATGCCTGTAAGGAGCCAAGAAAATGATGAAAGGATGGTAGTCTGAGAGACCTGCACTATTTAGTCTAGAGAAGGTTCATGGTTTATCTTATTTGTGTATTGAACTACAGAGAGAGAGGGTATGAGGGGGATGAAGTGAGGCTTTTTTCAGTAGTGCCCAAGTAACAAAACAAGAGGAAAAGGACATCCATTGAAACAGAGAATGCTCCAAATGAGCGCCAAGAATCCCTTTTTCACTGTAAGAGTGGCTGAGCACTGGCACAGGTTGCCCAAGGAGGCCATGGAGTCTCCCTCTTTGGAGACGTTCCAAAGCCATCTGAACATTGTCTGGGGCAACTGGATCCATGTAGCCCTACTTGAGCAGGCAGTTGGATCAGATAATCTCCAGAGGTTCCTTTCAACTTCAACCATTCTGCAATTAGAAGTAGACTAGAGAGGCACTAGAAAAATCCTGTTACAGTCAAATATTACTCAAAATTTCTTATCTTCAGTTAAGTCAGAGAACAATAACTGAAAGTGCAGCAGTGTTGTTTTTTGTTACATTGATAGGTAGATCACATTCGTAACTGCAATTATCCATGAAGTTTAATTAAATGTAAATCAGAACCACCCTTAAAAATTCAGAAGCATGGAATCCTCAGTCCTTTCCATTCAGTTCTTCCCTAAGGACAAACCAAGTAGACTAATAATGCGATCAGACATCTGAAAATCCAGACTTGGACAAAACGGTGAACTGAACGAATTCCAACATCTTCAGCACAGTGCAGGGAAAGTGAAAGGAATAAGCAAAATCCCTAAGATTTAAATGTAGAACTGGCCATTTTCACTGTCCATTGTGAGGAGTGAGAGATGTCAGATGCTCCCATTTATGGATAGACATATTTTGCCCACAGTTGCACTAGTTCCTTTGTCTGGCACATTTCACCCATTCTCCCTGAGTTAGACATACAAGTAAAATTAAAACTCTGAATTTGGAACTGTTTAAGAATTTCTTTACACTAGAAATTAAACCCACACCAATTTTTAAGCGTAGCAGAGTTCATATTAAGCACCCAAAAAAGATATAGTGGATGAGGTAGATACAGTGCCTACTTCTACAAGACACCTCCACAAGAAAAAAAGGGTTTCTCTGAGCTGGAAAACAAGGATTAATTAACAATTATTATTTTTTTTAAATACAGTATAAAGGAATTGATTTTAATTGATTTTCAATATTTCTGCCAGCCTTCCGAGGGAAGGTTTGCAAAATTGCAGACTTGATGCAGTTCCTCTGCCTACGGTAAGTGTTAATGGCAATGAATAACCTCTACTCCTATTAATGACATCCTGGAAACAGCCATAGGCTCTATAACAGTTCTCTTCAAAGAACAATAAATACACATTTAAACAGTATTTTTCCAGAAATATGAGTTGATTGATACAATCATACACAAAATCAAGAAACAGAACCAGAAGGATCTTAAACTTCTAGAAGGAAAAACCAACAATGACATCACAACTACAAACCAAAAAAATCTACAAAAACAACCAACCAAATGAAAAAGGTTCTTGTATAAACCACAAGGATTAACACAAATAAATATACTGGTTTGCCTTACACAGGTCTTATTTACAAGGGAACACTCTTGTTTTGAACCAAAGCAAAATGTTAATCCTCTCAAGCCTGGATTGAGATGGATTTTGCACCTTGGTAGATTCCTGAAGGAAAACAAGTACAGAGCTGTCCAAGACCCAACAGTGAGAACCACCATGCCTGCAAGGCTGCAAATATTGCTGACAATAACCTATTTCCCTGACCAAGACAGAGGGAAAAGAGTGACAAAACACATAGCATACAAGTAAAAGAAGACTAACCAAGTGGAAAACAAGTCAGCAATGTGTCCTTGTGGCAGGAAAGGCTGACCTTGTCCTGGGCTGCATTAGCAGGAGTGCTGACAGGGAGGTGACCCTTTCCCTCTGCTCAGCAAACCACTCTGAAGGGCTGAGTCCAGTTTTGTGCTCCCCATTACCAGAAGGGATAGGGACATACTGGAGAGCAACCATAAAAATGATGAAGCAACTGGAGCATCTTTCATATGAGAAAAGGCTGGGAGATCCTCTTACAGACATGCCTGGAGGGAGAGTGTGTAGAGGACAGAGCCAGGATTTCAGTGGTGCCCTTGAAAGGGCCAGAGGCAAAATGGGCACAAACTGAAATACAAACTGAACATCAAGAACAACTTTCTCATCGTAAGGACGACTGAGCTCTGGCACAGGTGGTCCAGGGAGTTGTGGACTCTCCATCCCTGGAGATATTCAAAACTGTCTGGACACTATCCTGAGCAACAGGCTCTGGATGACTGTGCTTGAGAAGGAGCACTGGACAAGAAAATTTCCAGAGATTCCTTCAACCTCAACCATTCCATTACTGTGATTCTGTAGCAGTCATACAGTGTAAGAAAGAATAACACATTTTTCTTCATATACACCAATTTTGGTCAGATTCAGGGGAGGAAACAGGGAAGGCCAAAACAGCCTACAGAGATGACAGCTGGAAAATGGAGGATTGTCAGACATCTCCAGCCACAACCATTGCAGCAGGCAGCATTGTTCCAGTAGACATGAAGCCAGTGAAAAGAAAGCTTTGAAAGAAATAAATTCAAAAGGGACAAAAGTAATACAGTGTGGAGACCCAGAGGGACTAATGGCTGAATATATTATTAGAAGGTTAAATTCAAGGCTTACTTCTCATTCAGATACTGAATTAGGCAGTCAGATACTGGCATTAAAAGAAAGAAGCATGACCAATAGCTACATTTCAAACTACTGTATGTTCTAGGAAAGAGAGGTCTTATTTTTAGGAGAAAAATACCTAAAATTATTTGGTTTCAGTCTTGCCATCAGAGTATATACAGTACATTTTTACTGTGAGGCTTGGGTTTTGGTGGTTTTCTTTTTTTTGGCAAAGGAAAGAAATATGTAGTTGCATCCTGGAAAAACAAGTGCAGAACTGACTAGAATATTCTAAATAAAATACTGTTTTTCCTTGTGCATTAAAAAACCTTCCTAATTATATATGTGCCTGAGCAGCTATTCCATTCCTAATTATATATGTACCTGAGCAGCTATTCCGTCTTCAAGAAGCACTTGGAATGTCTTGGTTTGGTTCTGTTTCTAATTCTCTAATCAATCAAGTGGTTACAATTGCAATTGAAGGCCTTACATAGAGATTTAAGTTAATTTTAAAATGAAACAAAAAAAAAGTCCATTATTGAAATAGACTTTGCCAAATGTAATGAAAGTAAAATGGAAATTATTTCTGTCATGTGGAATTTTTAAACTTCTCTAATGTAGTCTACTGCTACCTCCTACCAATTTAGCATCCTAATTTTACCTCCTGAGATTGTGAGGCTCTTATAAACTCCTGTTGTTCTCTTCTACCTGCAGCCAGAGTACTAATGATAACTTCACAACATTTATAAGTGCCTCATTTCCCAAACACCTCAAGGCTGAAATAGCTTCTGGAGGATGTAGGACCTTTGATATTTAGATCCCTTCTTCACTGTCTTTAATTAAAATTATCAGATCCTAACAGTCTGACAGACCAAGTGCATTTCCTTAGGTGCTCATCACCAAACCAACCCTCATTAGGATTTTAATTAGAAATTTCTGCAAGAAAATAATGGAAATTTGATCACCAATTTCCCAGATCAATTCACATGGAGAATGTCTATCAGAATTCAGACTGTCAACTCTGAATCCATAACAAGACAACAGGAAGTTCTGTGACTTCTGTACAAGAGGTCAGCATTTCAGATTTTACTCAGTTAATTCACAAAGGAAAGGAGTATGTATTTTCCTAACTCTTTCATGGGCCTTGAAAATATTGTACATGTTATGAAAAAATATTTCTGAAGCCATAATTTTCATAAAGATGCTACACCTGGAGAATGAGGCTCTCTGAGTTCTTCACACAATATCCAGAAAAAGACATTAAACAAGCAAGGAAATGCTAGCAATTGTACTTGCTCCTAGTCACATCTGATACCACCTTGGGAGAAAGAGCTTTTGTTTGATATCCACCTGTTTGACCTGTCAGAATAAAAACACAGCAGTTGCAGCAGATGTGAGTCAAAGAGAAAATATCACTGACAGTGACATCTTTGTCAGGAAGGACAACTTTCCTGCTGAGAGGATTATGCTAATTACCTGGAAATTCACAGCTGTTGAATATCAACCTCAAGATGTCTGAAAGCAAAACCAGATATTTTAAGAAAAAAAAATTATAGTACTTTGTACCAGTAAATCTAGCTTCAAAGCAAAAATGTAACCAGCTCTTCTTGAAGTCCTTTAAAATTCAGCCAGACTTTTACACTGACCTGCAATATAGCTGATGCCTAACAAGAATCACCATTCTGCTAAAAATTGACAAGTTAATCTCGCTATGTTTTACTTTCAAGGAGATGCAAAACTAGCTTAATTTAGAAAACTTTGTGCACTTGAGAAGCCACAGTAAACTTAATGCTGCTGAAACCAGCTCTAAAACAAGGTTCTAAACCTATCATTCAAAAAGATAATTATGGGAATGAGTAATGGCCTGTCACAAGTCTTGCTCCCTTGACTAAAGAGCAGTGGAAATTTGCATATTCAAAATAAGGTAATTGCAACACTCTCTCCATTTCAGCTCTGGTCTCAAGACAAAACCCAACAGGCAGTTTTGAGCTCACAGTCCATCACCAGACTCAATTTTCCACAATTATAGGAAATAAATAGCCTAAGCTGTGAATGCAAACACAAGGGTGCATAACTGGGGAGGGGGATGTGGGTGTATAAGGAGGGATCGAATATCCAAAACAATTTCTAAACTCTCAAACCAAAGCCTATCTGCTACTTGCAACCAGTATGGGCTGACTGCATACTTTGATAACATCTACACAAAAGCAGCACAATCTGAATTTACCAACTCACAAAAGAGAGATGAGACATAACCACAGATTAGAAAGCTCATCAGGGGTTGTTCTTCTGCACAAAGACTGTCTAGACAAGAATAACTAGGGACCTGAGTTTCTGTAAAGAAGCAAAATGGAAGTGCTCCCAAAAACAGACTGTCTAGAAAACAAGAGAGCCAGGAGACACAAAGAAACTGATCCGTGATGGGGAAAAGCCTGGAGGTGAAGGATGCATGGAGACAAATGCACAGGAACCTTGGGCTTTAATTCCAGGCACTGTAGCCGTGTAACTGTGAGCATCCCCACAGCAGCATCCACAACCTGCTGCCCAAGCTCCCTGGACCAGCAGCAATCTCTTTGCCAGAAATGGAAGGCAAGACCTAAAGGAGGCAGCACTGTGTATGAGTGAGGTAGCTCATGTGAGCTAGAGTCAAGCAGGACAAAAGCTCTCTGCTCATCTGTTCTTAGATAAACCCACCCCAGCATCTAGATCTACACTAAATTTACTTTGCCTAACCCATGACTAGATATTTTCCAGCCCAGATCCAAATCCTACTCATTTTTTCTTTTTTTTGAGTTTAAAATTTCTGTTACTGAAACTCTCACTGTCAGGAGAGTTGATACATTTTCACTTTTTTCCACTCGTTTTTCATCCATTAAAACCTTGGGTTTATCCAAATCAAGTGTATGTAGTGAATGACTAATATACCTGCCTTGCTAGAATAGTGACATCTACACATCAGGTTACAGAATGGGTGGTTTTAATTCAAAGATCCAATATTCAAATTAATATCAGCACAACATTCTAGAAACATGGATAAAAAGATCCAGACACCTGTTTACTTTTAGAACAGATTCTCCTATTTTTGTGTGATCACTTTCTTCCCTTGCCTGTCTTTCCCCCTGTAAGTAAAGCCTCTACAGCAGATATCAAGATTTACACCACGTATCAGAGAATAATTAACATGTATTCAGAATAACAGGTATATATTTGCTACCTAAGGTTGCTTTCCATTTTATTTTCAGTAATTTATCATTACAGTTACAGACAAAACAAACATCATTGAGGAGCTATGAATAAATAGAATTATACTTTAAGAACACTGTTAGTGCTTCTAAATAAAATACCTTTCTAAAACAGAGTCCAAAAAAATGGAATAGGTTACCATTTCAGCAAGAAAAAAAAAATCATATTTTCAGAGAAAAAGGTTCATCTTATGAAAACCTTCTCTCTTTCAATAACTGAAATGAACATGTATGACAATATGAGAACTTGGAAATTATTAAAACTCTAAGACATAATCCCAAGCAGACTTATCTATAACTTTAAGTCACTTTTACCAGTTTGCACAACCAGTCTTTCCTCTCTATTTCAAAAAGCATTTTAGCAGAGAAAAAAAAAAAAGCCTAAGAATGAAAAACTTCATCAAGTACTAAATCTGCATTTATTACTCACTAAAACTCAAAGGGAGCTGTAGTACACAGAGAAACATACTAAAGCAATCATTTCTCACTACAACCAAAAACTGATTTGATCTGCTGCCAAAACATCTCATTTTTCACTTATTTCATTCAATGCTACTTTGCACTGCTTTCTGTGTCTCCATAGATGACTTATCTCATGGAAAATGACTAGGATAAGTAACAAACTAGGATAAGTATAAATAAAGCATGATTATTTGTAACCATTCTCCTGATTACAACAGTAAAGGTCTTTGTCCCAAAAGTACAAAGAAGCATATGTACTAAAGGTTATTCCAGACTAAAGGGTAAAATTTTTTACTCTTCAAATAGAGCATCATTTCACTGAAGGCACAGGCATGTCAGTTTTCAGCAGTTAAAAATATGATCAATATCTTTGGGACTTGAAATTACTCTTAAGATGGGTGCTTATAAAATAGAGAATCTGCAAGGAAGATCACTTTTGCTAGATCTTGAATAAAAAAGGGAAGCCACCATAAAATTTCAGAGCATAACTTCTCATTGAAGTATCAATTTTGGTCTTGCTCATAATATACTAATACCTATAGTCCTCACTACAATATTATTATTATTTCCAACTAATGAGTTGCTGGTTAGCAACAAAGAAATTCACTCCAGCTACTGAACTGACTGCATTGCTGGGAAAGGGAAGAACAACTAATACCATGTCATCGACCTTAAGTCCCATAGGAAATTGGACATGAGCCAGCAATGCACTCTCATAGCCCAAAAATTCAATGGTGTCCTGGGCTGCATTAAAAAAAGCATGGCTGAAATTTGAGGGAGGTGATTCTTCCCTTCTTCTCTGCTCTGATGTGATTCCACCTGGAATTCTGCACACAATTTGGAGATGCACAAGACATAGACCTGGTAGAGCGGGTCCAGAGGAGGGTCACAGAAATGGTCAGAGGGCTGGAGTGCCTCTCCTGTGACAACAGGTCCAGAGAGTGGAGACTGTACAGCCTGGAGAAGACACTGGGGAGATGTTATTACAGAACTCGAATATCTAGATGGAGCGCAAGGAAGATGAAGCAGGACTCTTTACAAGGGTCTGTAGTGACAGAATAAGGGCACCAATTTAATCCTAAAAGAGAGGAGATGTAAGGAAGAAATTCTTTATAAATATGGTGGTTGCCCAGTGAAACCGTGCATGCCCCATTTTTGGAAGTTGTCAGGGTCAGATTGGATATGGCTGAGAGCAACCTGGTCTAACGAGAAAGTTTCCTTGCTTATTGCAAAGTGTTGAACTAGAGGAGCTTTAAAGATCCCTCTCAATCCAACCATTTTATGGCTTTATGACCTCTTCCTTCAACTGAATAATCTGAACACTTTATAGTTACCAATCATATCTCCTTATTAATAACTTAAGGACCTTTGTACAATTCTTAGTTGTACAATTCTTGATTGTTCTTCATATTCCCTTCTGCACTGAACATGCCTCTCCATATGCAAGTGTTTTTGTAGATATGCATTAAAATACATACAAATAAACATTCCCATGCAAACAAACTTTAATTCATCATCATTGACATTTATGTTTCTTTTATTCACACGTTTCCCTTCTTATAGGTTACTGCATGGCACCACAGCCAACTCAGCACCTCCAGCAGTCTCACAACAGCTGTTCTGCTGTGCCTGAGGGAACTGGTATTCCAGACAGGAAAAATCCCTCCCTTTCCAAGTTTTTTCTTCATACCAGAATGTCATTTTTAAGAAATGAAGATAAAGTAAGCCAGGTGCTTGATTTTCGTCCCAGATATTCATGATTCAATATTTCAGAAAAAAAAACCTATGTAAATGTAGGGAAATTTAAGTACTATTAGGAAGTATTTTCAACACAGGGAAAAAGTTGGGACCCCTTATTCTAAAAATACAGGTTCCAATTTTTCAAGTGTCTTTAAGGAGAATTGACTGACAACTTCTGGCTTTTAACACATATTCTGGTACAAGGGCTATACAGGGTCAAGTCTCAAAGAGAAGAAAAGTACACAGAATCACTAACAAAAATTCACATCTCCTGTTCCCAGCTGGTCACCCACAATTGGCTTAATACTCTAAGATTTCTCATTACCTTTTCATAGCAAAACAAGAGTGCATTTCTAAAAGAGTAGGAGACCTATACTTAAGTTTCCAAACCTTGACATTTCATTCAAGCACTTGTACAAATGAAAAACACCAGCCTTCTAAAACTGACAGCAGTGGTTATATAAATGAACTATTAGTAAACAGTACTCATGAAAAAAAAAAAAATCCTAAGTGGAAGGATTTCCATCAGGCAAATAGAAGAATATTCTCCCTCCTGTTTGTTGTCATACATTGACATAGGTAATTCAAATCCCCATGAAAACTTACCCATTTCCATTGTTTGTAAAATAAATAAACTAACCAAATTAAAATAAATTAAAATAAAAACAAGCCTTTTTTAAGTCCTCTATGCAACTAACCAAAACCATGGGGTCAAGCACAAAAAGAAAGTACCAAAAAATTAAGATGCACAAATTCTGCCCAAAAATGAAAACTGTGCTATTACAAAATATTAAGTCAGACTGGATAACTGACAAATCATTTTTGTTACATTCGGTTCAGGGATTTAAAGTCATCCCACCTTGCTGGGGACAGAAGTTGTTTTCACTTACCATCTGCTGAGTGGCTTTTCTGCAGCAAGCCAGTGATCCCTACCAAATTCAAAAGCTGATGTGTCTGTACTACAGCACTCTCTCAGATGCCATTTGACAAAGCATCTTGTAATCCAGCTCAGGCAGAACAGATGCTTCAGATTTCTCTTTTCCACCAGTAATTCTTACAAATAAGATAGGGTATATATGAGTGAATTACATGTACAGATCCGTTAATAAGGACGTCAAACTTCCATTGATTTCACAGGAGTATGAAGCAGAAGGCACAGGATCATCACAGCTCTGCATGCTCCAACAAGGAGCAGCCCTGGGAATTGCTACAGCCATCATTTGCACAGGACACAGTTGCAGGCCTTTCCTGGCCCTTACCCAACTGCAAATGTCACTAAGGCTCAGGATTATCAAGGCAGCACCAAACCTTCACACTGCCTTGCAAACTTTTTGTCAGTCTCTAAGTCTGCTTTAAAAGCCTATATACATAAAAGTCAAAATAAAACTGTCTAAGAAGATTTAGTGGATTACTAACACTATTTTAAAATGTTTTTTAATAGAGTGTTATTGTACATAATCTCATAACAGGCATTGCTTGAGGCTTGCTAAAAGCCTCTGTTAGGATTGTTGTTTCTGCAGAAAATGGAGTCAGATATGTTTATTTGACTGCCTTCAGTCCCTTTCCATTTAAATCATATTTAAAATTGCACCAGTTTTATGTCAAGAAATGGAATGACATAAACATACAGCTTTTTGTATTTAAATTAAACGGCAGAAATGCTTTGCTAAAGAAAACAGTTTAAAAGGTAGACTGTTTTCAACTTTGTGGATATTTAACAACAAAGCTGAGTGGGAAAAGAGTATGCAAAACTTGAATTGTGAAATAGACACAATTAAGTATAAGGCAAAAAAGGAATCTGTAACATTATCTAAATTCATAATTGCCTTAGTTGGAGTGTCTCAGGTTCTTCCATCATCACGCAATTTTTCATTCAGAAAATCTTCAGTATTTGTTTATATTAAAGACAAATCTTCTGGGCAAGGGAGAGCCAGCTCTGCTTCAAGGAACTTCCATGTAGTAATTGGCACAGGGCTGTGTTAAATATCACTGTTATATTGTCCTCTATTCAGGACTTTAGATGTACTTCTGAGCTGCTTCAAAGTTTCAGACTGAAGCAAATCACTTGGCTGACATTTGTGATACAAATTCTGATATAAATCCCTCTCTTGATAGACAGGATCCTTCAAGTGCAGAAAGAAAAGGTCCAGATCAGCGCTACTCATCTTTCCCCAGCTTGAGCTGATCCCCTTTTAAGAGCCCAGCTAAATACCAGCAGGTCTGAAGTAGGGCCACTGACAGCGTGTGCCTGCTCACAAGTACCATAAGAAGCCAAGACTACACAGTTCTGGTGTAAATGCCATAGGAAGAGCTGACCCCCAAATAGGACCTTTGTGCAACTCCAGTGCATCAAAAGGTCTCAATAGCCTGGATATTGCTCCATGGAAAGAAAATACTGACCTAGCTAAGACTAAGGTGGAGGACTATTTTCCATTGCTGCAGAGAAATATGAGTCCATGAGGCTGAATTTACCTACAGGTTTTAATAACTCATAATACTTTTTTTTTTTCAGGTCTTCAGTGTTTTAACAGCTTTTTTTTTAAATTAATTTGATCACATTTCATTTCAAGAAAGTATTTCTCTTAATACAACACAAGATATATTCATCTCTCCTGTGCACAAGAGTTAAGGATTCACAATACCACATATAACATAAGGCAAGGAAAAACCAGCCTGGACTGTCATGTGAAAATAGGTAGGTGACAATGGCTGCCAGGCAGCAAAACATTTGAAATTCCATTTTTGCTGTGCCTCTGTCCTAAGAACTTGAAAGCCTGCTGCTTTTCATCTACTGTATTCTTATTTGACAGTGTCCCATCTTTTAATGCCTTTGCACCTATTAGTTTATCTGATCTCTCTTTTGTCAGCTAGCATAGCTGAACTAGTGGTGGCAAGCCAAAGCTTAGTATGGACGAAATATACCTCTTTTTCCTCTTACAACAGCATTTTTCCATTCCTTTTGACAAACCCTCTCTTGTCACCATTATTTAATTTTGCAGCACACAAACAAAGCCTCACACTTTTCCCCATATGTCATTCACTGAACTTTCATCATATAGCATAGAGGATAGCTAAAATTTCTTTGTCTAATGGCTTTTAGCAGTCACCCACATTCAAAACATTAAAACTTCATTTCAGCACTGCTTTCTGGAAATTCTAATAAACATCTGTTCAATTTCTCTCTTTATTCAAATTACATCCTTCCTTCAAACCTCTACAGTGCTTTCCTCCATGTTGCCATATCAGAACAGGTCTGGTCTTAAAGGTTTACCATCCTAAATTATCCCTTGGACCTTGCATCCTGTCACAACAACTTAGTCAGAAACGCCTATTTGTCTCCTTCTCCTGCTACTTTTTCACACTCCCTCCATGCTGCCCACTCTGCTAAAAAAAAAAAAAAAGCAAAAAGCCTTCACACTCCGATATGCCATCCCCCTCCCCCACACATGCACTCTCATTCAAAATCCTCCTGAGATCTACTTTTTGTGAATTTTAATAAAAGTCACAGTTCTTCAACCCCGGTGCAGACCTGAGACCATCCTGAAGATCTAAAGGGAAAATTTAGGTACAAATGAGCTTTTCTTTCCATTCTGCCAGAGCTTCTCCTTGTAGCTAACTTCTCATAAAATCCCTGCTTCATCCTCATGTCCTCTGCAAATGATGCAGTTCTCACCTTTTCTGTGCAGTCACTACTTTGCCAATATATAAATCACTTTAGAAGATGTACTTCTGAAATGCCGCTTATCCTGTCTCAAAGTTGGTTTGTGACTTAGCTAAATTGTTATAAAGCTCACTTCCATAACTGGTACTGAAGTTCTCAAGACCAGAGATGATTTCCCACTTCTGTCAAGATAACAGAGATACCATATGCATTTCAAGCCCATCATGTCTATACTTTTCCCTCAATTTTTTTGCATTGTACAGTGATTAAACCTTTTTTTTTTTTTTTAAGATGCAAACAGCTATTACACAGTCAATGGAAATAAAACAAGAGATAAATCAAATTACATTCCCAGCTGCAGAGGTAGATTCTTTCTAAAACTCAGACCAACTAATGCTCCAGAAAGGTTAAGAGAAACAAGCAAGTGTTCCTTCAATAAAGGGTAGGCAGCGACTTTAGATTAAGTAACTGTGTGTTTAATTTGACTGAATAAAAATACAGCAGTAAACAACCAGGTGATCAGTGAGAAGATACTGTCTTGGACTACAATGTGTAGAATATTATGGTTTTCAATCTTCCAGTATGAAAGCTGCTTATGTCTGCTAAGACTAAAGCGAAAGATGTCCTTTCTCATTTGCATTTTAAATGCCTACAGATACTCCCACAGCCAACACCAAGAGCAAACCTGTAGAGCAATTCAGAATAGATTTCCTTGCTGCACCAAATTCAGTGCCTGCTGCAGACACTTTTTCAGACTTTGCTGAAGTGTTACTCAACTGACAACTTAGAACCAATTTTGAAATAATCCTATTATATATTACAATTAAAATCCTGTAATTAAGTCCATTGTTTCCGCAAATCTATGAATTTCCTAATTAATAGTTGGAAGCCACTTTTCTGCTTAATCTCAGGAGGAATAAGTAGTGTGAATTACCTCAGTCCTCCCACAGGTTCCCCAGAGAGGTAGAGGGCCCCTGAGAGTGTGCTCCTTCTCCTTCCTGGATGGACAGCCTATTGAAATGCAATACAAACCAAAGAGTATGTTCCAAAAAGAGGACTTCATTATCTCTTTAATCACATTCTGATTCAGAAAAGTTTTCTATTTCTCTTTCTGACTAAAACGAAATGCTATTGTTTTACTACTCCTGGTTTTTGGCTCGGAAGAGCTTCTGAGACCTCATTTAAAGGAGTTGTTCTCATGTATCATAAATATTCTGCTATGAAATCACCTAACCACCTGTTATGACATGGCTGAAGGTCAACAGCACTGCACATCACACTTCCTTACAGAAACAATTTCTGAATATTTCTTTCACTTGTAACACTGCAATTTAACCTAAAAATTGTCTATACTCAGAAATCATTGGCATCTCAAATCAGCAGCTAAATTGATGCTGTGAGCAAGAGTTAATACAAAAGAAAGCATTTCTTTTCTGCCTAAGTTTTCTGCAGCCATTGGACCACTTTTAAAGCTGTCTTCATCAAGAACACAGATTCAGTACAGCCATCTAACCTTGTTTTCACAGAAAAAAATCACAACAGAGCTACTCTAAATCAAAACTTGTAAAAGATGGGATTTGTCTTAATTTATAGCTGTATATTCAATTTCTCTCTGGACACAATCTGAGTGAACTGCCTGAAGTTTTGGCAGGGGAGGTTTAAGCTGGATATTAGAAGAAGGTTCTTCACCAAGAGGGTGGTTGGGCATTGAAAGAGGCTCCCCAGGGGGATGATCTGTGTCCATCTTCTCAGCACCAGTCTGACAGAGTTCCAGAAACATCTGGACAATGCGCTCAGGCACATTGGGTGACCCTTGCAGATGTTTCTCTGCAGGGTGAGGAGCTGGACTCAATGATCCTTGTGCATCCTCTCCAAAACTGCTTACTTTGAAACTTGGGCACATCCAAACACTTGAGCAAGACATGCTATTTCTTATCAAGATATGCAAACATATTTTTCTGGTTCTTTCATCATCAAAATGGGTGTCTGCCATGCATAAGCTGCCCAGCTGTCACAGTTTCACCCCACTGGCCGCCAAGCCCAACAAAACTGCTCACTCACTCCTGCCTGCAGGATCAGAGAGAGAACCTGGGTAACAGGTAAAATATTCATGGGTTGAGATAAAAAAAGTTTAATAGGGAAAGGAAAACCAACACACACAAGCAAAGCAAAACAATAAATTAATTCACTGCTTCCAAGGGGGAGGCAGAATTTCAGCCATCCCCAGGACAGCAAGGCCCCATCACAGGTAGCTGTGACTTGGGAAGACCAACATCATCACTCCAAACATCCCCCCACATTGCTGCTTCTTCTCCCCACTTTATACACTGAACACAGTCCCTTATGGTCTGGAATATCCCTTCTGTCAATTCATGTCCTCTGTCCCAGCTGTGTCTGCCCCCAACCTCCCACACATCCCCAACCAGTAGTATGTCACTACGAAAAGCAGAAAAGTTCCTGGCTCTGTGTAAGTCCTGCTCAGCAATAACAAAAATCTCTGTATAATCAACCCTACATTCAGCACATATCCACAGAGCAGCTACTGTGAAGAAAATTAACTCTACCCCAGCATACCACCTCATAACCCCCTCAGTAGTCTTATGCAGCTAGTAGATGTTTGCAAGAAAGAAATGCCAGTAAAACCACTAGAATTATTCATTAACCTGTTGACCTTCTTCATGACAAGATCTGAGACACCTCTGAAAACCATGGGAAATGGCCATAATCCTAATGAGATTTTCTAGTAGATAATTATTTGCAGAGGGAGACAGTACCATTCCAAAATTAAATAAAAAAAGAGAGCAACCATTCACTTAAAGAAATGGACATTCCTTAAAGAAATGGACATTCCTTCTCACATTAATTTACAGTGAACAAGCATTTATTATGCTTGACTTTTTGTAAAAGAAATGCAAGCAGCTGGTTCCTATTTATTCTAAGTACCCAGCATGAAGTTTTCCATGAAGTGACTATCTCCTAACAAGACATGAAAGCAGCAGGTGTCGAGACCTGATCTTCTTCCTCCTCCCAGCATGCAGTAATGTTAAATGAAAAAACATTGTAATTTTGAGCGTACAACATTAGAACAACAAATCTGTTACTGTGCTGAAAGCCAGGCAAACAAGAGAGACTTTACAGCTCTTTGGGTACTTTCACTTCAGCACTCTTTGAGACGAGACCAAGAAACGTAGAGTTACAGCCATTTTCCCATTGCTATTCCTTGGAGCTTATGGCTTCATGAAGCATGGCAGGTTTGGACAGAACAGGAAAAATTGGTATAACATGGACCATCCATGTCTTTTAGCGCAGGGCTAGGATTTGTGATCTTTTACATGGGCTAAGAGACTACTGTATGGTGCCCAAGGCACACATGGGAGAGGGGCTGAGTGCCCCTGGCTCTCTGGGGGCAGCTGAGACACATCCATGAACTGTGAATTAACAACTCTCCAGCAAAGGAAATTTCATCTTGAGACAAGTTCATTAATAGAGATTGATCAGCCTTCAAAAGAGGCTGACACTTGAAATACTCCAATTTATTAATAGCATTCATATTTGGGGTTTTCTTCTCTGCGATGCTTTAGGCCATTAGCAGTGGGCACAGGAGGACAGCACTGACATGCCATGGTAACACTGCTGATGTTACAGATAACATGTTTGTACACAGGCATTGTGTAACATTGCTCCTGGCAACAGAGACAGCAAAATCTGCATCACATGCCCACAGTCACATCCTGTAACCACTGGAACATGAGAAAACACAAAAAAACCAAGAAGTTGTCAGACAACTACTGCCACAGCTCACATCACACAAACAAATGCTGCCTGATGTCACAGCAGATCTCTTGTAAAAGAAGGGTTATACCGACAGTGTAAACTCAAACAGCTCTGATCTATTAAAACAATGTATTTGGCTTAAATTCAGAAGGAAAAAAGCATCTTCTCTTTAACCTTGTTACACATAGAGTTATAACCAGGACTTCATAAAGCTTTATATTGGCCTTTTACCATTTCATTAAGAGCACCTGGCCTCAGCATTACCAATTTAGCTTCCCTCTTACTCTGTGCCTCACTTTGAAAAGGATTGCAGAGCACTAATGATACAGCTTTTCCTACCACAGAGCTTCTGTTGTCAGGTACAATTTCACAGCTATCCCCCTGCTAGCACTTCATGTTGCAGGAGTTTTGTAGAGTGTGTACAAGACTTGCTTCCGAGCTGTTTTAAAGCTACTGGAGGTTCATATCTTATGCAGGAGAAAAATGATGAACTGCAGAAGCAGAGACCTGGCAGAACACATCCTGACTTGATGGCTAAGTGTCTCTAGCATGATAGTACAAGGTGATAGAAGGATAGCACTAATCTCCTCAACTAATGTATTTCTACACCTGTTTTTTTATTCCATTTTCAAATTTCAACATTGAAGAATGCATCTGTGTCTTTGTCCATCTCCTGTTCTGTATCCTGTATCTGGTCTCTTTTTCATGGCACTTTTTAGTTTAGCAACATATTCCAACAAATTTTCAAAAGCCTTTCTTTATTAAGTTCAGTCCTTTCTACAGGAATTAGAAAGAGCAATATAATTACTTATACATTGATTATAGCCTAAGTCAGTCTGACCTTCACATCAGATGCTTCCCAGTATCCTTATTAATTGCCATTTATTCATGGTCATAGCTATGGAGCTTCAAGTAATTAATATTTCATGTTTTGCTGTTCCACTCCTGTTAGTCTTCCTTTACAAATCTGTGGCATCTCTACTGGAAAATTTCAGGTTCAGAAGAAACTATTTTTCTTTCTTCTGCAGTAATTCCTCCCTGTCCCTCACATTATCTTTATGCTCTACCTAAAAGGTGCATATTTGGTTGGTTTTCAGGCACAAAAAGCACTTTTTAGGAACACAAAAGAACTTTTATAGAAACCTCATATTAAATCTTATTCCTTGTCAATGTCATTACAAGATCTCAAGCTCCTGGGGACAAGGATCCAGGCATGTGCTAAGACACAGCAAGGTTCAAGTACTATTAATCCAAGAGATGAATATTTTACTGTTGCAAGTTTCAGTGCTGATAATAACAGCCATGTTCAAAAGGTTCTACCTAGAACAGTTTCATGTATTTATTTGTATTTTAAATAGGATATATTTTAAAGATGTAGTTTGATACGGCAGAAACTATGTCTCAGCTGTCAGCAACATTTTACTTACAGTTTACAGAGCAACTGTGAAAAAAAAGTTTCAGTTAGGAGAACAGCCAGAAGAATCTGCCATAAAGGTCAAAAATTCTTTATAAAACAAAACAAGCCATACTCTTCTTTATATTGGTTATGAAACAATGACTACATTTTAGTAAATGACTAAATCAAACACATGAAAGAAAAGCTTCTACTTGTAAGCAAAATAATTCTCAAACAAGTTTGATTTAAGAAAATCAAGAGGGATAGTGTACATTGCTGAGCATGACTCCCCCAGACTATTCAATCCATAATAAAAATAGGAGCAACACAATTGATTCATAACTTGAATTGAGAACTCAAGTACAGAATAAGGAACAGAAAGAAGATTACAGTAGCTGAAGTCATAAAAGTCCTGAGGGCTTTAAGATATGATAAAATTTGGCTTGACATACAGTATCTGTTCTGTGAAATGAGATTATTCAAAGTGCAAACAGAAAGACTGAAACACAGTACATCTTCATTACACTTATGGCTTCATAATAGTTCAAACAGCCTAGATTTCCTTCTTTACATCTCTCACAGAGTCTGAGAATACAGAACCTTGTCTTTCCAAAGAAAGCTAAAAGGATATAGCTTCCTGTTTTGAACATTACAGTCAATTTTCAAAGTGTTTAGAGATTATTAAATCCCTATTTTAAGCTCCACTTCTAATACAACATCCCAGGTCTACAGCATATAGCAGATTACTGGTTTTCATCAGCACTGAGGATTAAATACATTCTAAAATTTAGTATACTGGGGTTTTTACAAAAAAAAAAAAAAACTTGCACATTTTTCTATGCAATAAATCTTATAGACTGTTCTGTCTTTTGCAAGCATTAACATTTATTTATTAATTCATATCCAGATTAAGTTAGTGGCTACATCTTAAATTTTTTTTTTGCCCTACTCATGAGTAAATGTAGCAGTAGAACCGACACATGCATTTAGTCACAAATGAGTTCTCATGCACAAGTAGGGCTATTCCAAAAGCTAAGATGCTGTCTGTCTTAGGTCCATCTTGTGCTATCTGGATTTTCAGTTTTTTTTCTATAAAATGCCTTATGCAGGTTTATTTATTCATTTTTTGAAATGAAATAAGATGGCAGTCACCTAATGGAAACATACAGAGAAGATGGACCCAGACTTTCTCTGCAAAGTGCACAGAAACAATAAAGTTACAAAAAGAGACATTCTGTTTAGGTACAGAAATTTCACCCAGCAGCAGTCATTGGGATAGGTTGCCCAGAGAGTCTCTATTCCTGGAAGCAAGCAAAATTCATTTGGACAAACCCCAGATTGTCCAGGTAAATTGTGAGCATCTCCAGCCTCTTGCTGTTTAAACAGGATTCAAAGCAACCTCCACAGCTCCTTTTCAAACTAAATTATTCTAAGATTTTGTAACTGACAGGTAAGTTGAAAGACCATTTAGGTCCATAAAGAAATCAAATGGCTGCAATCTAAGTAAAGAACAGGCCACAGCCTCTTACATTCTAATTTTTGAGTTAGGCTTTCCTGAAAATCTTTTTCATAATCCTTCAAAGAGCAACACATGTGAGACATTCTTACACTCTGTAATCAGACCATAGGGCTTGCTTTCTTTACAAGTTAGCTTTCATTTAGTCTTTCATTATATTCTTGCTGATGTTGAAATAAGT
The DNA here is from genome assembly GCA_013186435.1 of Turdus rufiventris. Lineage (NCBI taxonomy): Eukaryota > Metazoa > Chordata > Aves > Passeriformes > Turdidae > Turdus > Turdus rufiventris. The sequence goes on from PYHW01010703.1 coordinate 2,229,135, forward strand.
AACCTATTGCTTTTAAATACCAAGTTAAAAAGGCCTTGCAGGTGGCAATTATTTTTTACTCATGCTTGCTTTCCACAAGATAGATGCTGACAATTCCTCAGTATTTTGCAGCAATGAGCCCCTCTAAAAATATAAGATCCAAACTACATAACACCTACACAGTCATGTCCTGATACCTAATGGTGAATCTGTTATGCAAATGGTGAGGTGGTTTATACATCAAATAATTTTGGGTGCAAAAAAAATTAGTTACATTAGAATTTTCTCAGTAGTTGGACAAGGCTGAATAAGTATGATTCTTGGAAGAAACAGTATTACAAACAGGTCCTCAAGCACACAGTTGGGAGCAGTGGGTAAGCACCTCCACTCCAGCAGTTCAACAGCTGGTACTCCATGTACCCAACCAGCCACTACACATCAGACAACAGCTGAGGGAAATACAGATGCTAAAAATGTCATTTGCTCAGTCTTAGTACGGTGCTTTTCCTGCAGTCATATAATACTTCAGTTCTCTTGAGCTGAACAAGGAACAAAAACTTCCCAGCACAAAACTTTCTGCAGTATAATAAAAACTGAGTCACAACTGGCAAGACAGAAGTTAAGGCATTGCCAGCAGATTCAAAGATATCTAATGATTTTAATGAGATGCTGTTGTTGTAGTTCAGAATACTAATCACTTCTCACACTGAAGAGAATAACCCATGTATGCCCAGAAAAGCAGCATGAGCCAATCATAACAAACCAAAATAGCAAAGTTAAATTTGGAATTTCACAGTGATTCACTGACCTGCCTTTTTCATAAGAGCCTTTGAACAGATGTCATTGCTAAGTCATGTTAAAAGAAGCAAATATTTTAAGAATGCTCACTTTGCTCCCTTATACAATTGAATCAAGCCATCTGTGCTATAGTGGTCCTCAACCAATATTCTATCCACTTAGACTGACCTAAAAGTCATCCCTGTTTAGTTCCCTGACCTTTCTATCCACCTCTAAGGTGTTCTCCAGAGAGTTAGACAAAAGTGGGGAAAAAAGCACCAAAAAACCCAAACACTTGTTTGAGATAGGAGCTCTGATTCTTGTTTTCCCTTTCCTGTTCAAGACTCACAGAATGGTTCAGGCTGGAAGGGATCACAGTGGGTCATCTGACCCAATCCCCCTGCTCCAACACGGTTATCCCAGAGCACAGGATTGTGTCCAGATGGTTCATGAGTACCTCCAGTCAAGGAGACTCCACAGCCTCTCTGGCCAGTCTGTTCCAGTGCTTGGTCACCCCCACAGCAAAGGAGTTCCTCCTCATGTTCCTGTGCATCAGCTTCTGCCCATTGCCTCTTGTGCTATTGCTTGGCACCACAACACCCTGGCTCCATCCCCCTGCCATCCTCCCTTCAGACACTGACAGATGCTGGTGAGGTCCCCTCTCACTTGTTTCTTCTTGAGCTGAACAGACCCAACTCTCTCAGCCTTTCCTCATGAGAGAGATGCTTCAGTCCTTTAATCATCTTTGTCACCTCCTCTTGGATAATACAAAATTTAAACTTGAAGAATTATGTGAATATTTGGAATCACAATGTGCTGTAAAGACTAAAAATATCCTCCTGACATTAAGCAGAGAATTGTATCTTCAAAGGAGTCATAATTCTTAAGAATTTCTGTTTTCAGAGGGTAAATTTCACTCCTCTTCTAGATTTGATAACTTTATTGAAATGCCCAAAAAAAGCCTCTGTTTAATGGCAGTGATGGACAGTCTTTTATCTTTTTTTATCTTTTATCTTTTATCTTTAACTGTTTCCAGATCTGCGTGACTGTCTTAATTGGCATTGGAGCATTCCAACTTGGCCCCCTGGGGTTTTTCTGTGCCTTTTGCAACAACAAAGTTATTGCTTTTTCCACAAGACTGTGTTTGTACACTTTGCTAGAACAGGGACATAATTAGGGGGTCATGAGGGGTTGCACAGCATAAAGCAGTTTAATCTGTATTTTCTAATCTCTGAAAGCAAAAAGAAGAGAACATTTTGTCATTAACTCCACCCATGCTGAGACTGAAAACTCAATTGGCACAGCAAAACACAAAATTATGATTGCTGTTAGCAACAAGTAACTCCAAGAAGTCACCTGAATTTCTTCCAGTTAATCTAGTACTCAAGAACACTTAACAGGTTTTGTTACTGTGTGGGGATTGTTTTCTTTTAAACAAAATATTTCTGTATTTCCCAGTTGGATGATAAATCCTTAAAGTTAACATATTTACAAAAGGTTAGAGAAAAATTTTCTCAACATTCTGTGAGGAATATTTTGGAAGCCAATTAATTTAAGAGAGTAGAAGCAAAACAAATGCTATTACTGAATTACTCCACACAGTTTTGCTTCCAAGTACCTTCTAACCTTTTTCTCTGAAATGCAGCTGCCAGTTTTCCATATTGCCCTAGGAATGGAGTGTGAGAGCAGCCAGCCTCCCCACTTGCTTTTGCTGTGCAGTATTGCTAAGGCAGCCAGTTGGCTCTGAGATAAAGCCAGATTGAAGGTCAGTGTGCAGATGGTACCAATATAAACTCAAAGCACCAACAGTGACCTCAAGCTAAAAGTGCAAGGCAATTGCAACATGTTAATCCCTTCACCTCACATCTCTGTTTTCAGAATCTTTTTCTGAGCATGATGTTCTTACTGTCCTGCAGAGCTGGATGAGCAGAGACACACCCCGTCAACAGACCACACTTCTTTTCCCTCTGGGAGATCTGGCAATTGCAGGTCCTTTGAGACATGCTTTTTATTCCACACAAAGGCTTGCAATTCTGCATTTCCAGAAGAGGATTTTGTTGGCCACAAGTGAAAGTTATCACAGTAATGGTGGTAATCAGCAAATATTACACAAACTTCACAGACTCATGTTTCTTTTTTTTTTTTTTAATCACTTACTGCAAATAAGCCAAAAAAAAAAAAAAAAGAACAAATAAATGAATCCATTTTCTATTACTTGCTAACTTCTAGAATACTATCAGAAAATCTTTAGATGGATTAAGTGTTCAAACGTAAAATGAATTTACTGAGTCAGGCATCCATTTCGGGAAGTTTCAGTAACACATTAACTCATTTTTCATTTTGAGGTGCATATATTTTTCTTATGAAATAATTATTATGTAAGTATAATCCTAATGATACAAAACCTAATCTTATGGGGGTTATTTTGAGCATCTCCAAATTTGATCACATAGTAATTGTCAGACCATAAAAAGGAAATATTATTTTCAGGCTCAAGTTTTGGAAATGTTCCCTCAATTCCTTACTTCCACAAGATAAAGTTTTAAACCAACCTGCACCTAATAAGTCTTTGCCTAGTTTCATTTTTTTTTCAAATTATCATCTATGCAAGCAAGCCTACAATTGCATCCTAGGGGAAGAAAAGCATTTCTCCTCACTGAGGAAAGTGTTGCAAACACACACAGATCTGTTTTTTATAGATATTTAAGTGAAAGACTGTGGCAAGAATCAAATGCTCTAGATCAATATAATAGTTTCATTAGGTCAAAATTTTCTGTCAAGCAAAGCACACAGAGCAATGAATTAATTCTACCCCCATTGCTGAAGATTGTTCTTCAATAGATACCTAAGAAATTAAAGATATCTGTAAACTTTCTACTTAAAACAAAAATTATTTGGATGGAGCTCTCTGTGTAGAACCCTGCAGTGAAGTGCTCAGGGTACAGTGGCTTTACACTAAACCCATGACTGTGTACCCCCCAAAGTGTTTGCATTTTGAGAAGCAGTAGTCTGCTGGCTAACAAATATAAAGCTGTCAAGACATGTCAATGTGGATTAGAAAGACAAGAGAAATCCTTACAGTCACAGGCTCATGTGGGTTCAACCACAGCTGCCAGGCTTCAGACAGGAACATCCAGGATGTTAAAAGCATGTTTGAGTATCAAAGTCCAAGATTCTCAGAACAAAGACAAGCCTTGAATGAACACACCCAAAAGGTTTTACTAGCCAAACAAGGGTTAACTTTGATTTTTGGTTTCTAATTATATCAAATAAACCTAATTATCTGTGCTCACATGATACACAAAAGACTGTACAGTGGAGTCTACTTCATTACTAATAACAGAAATTGCTTTTAGAGATCACATTTTCCCACACAAAACTCCAGCTGAAAGTTCTTTTCCTTGAACCTGATATTCATTTTGTGACTGCCATTAAATAAAAGTCAAATTAAATTTTAAAATAACATTGAATTGTTCATAATTGTAAGACCATGTCATTGCTTGTGAATTTATAAAGTTTTGAAGAAGTACAATGCAAGGATGTCTTTCATCGCAACACCAGATTATCCAAAGTTCATTTTCAGTCTTAACACTGCATTAAGAAGTTCCACACAAACACAGGACTCCTATGTTAATATGATCCAGTTCAAGTACAGCCAGCAGAGCTTTGGTTATAGAAATGCATTTGCTTTTAAAAATTAAATCTTGCTAAAAATTTTCTTTGTATCCATGAAAGTGCTATTTTAATTCTCATATTGCTACCAACACCATTTCCAGAAGACTACTAACAATAACATATTAACTTGAAAGTTATAAACACTTATTTTTATAATTTCACTAGGATTTTTTAATTAGAAATAAGTTTAAGTATTTTAAATAGATATACCTGGGGATGGTTTTATGTGCCTATTTGCACATAAAATTGATCCATTTACTATAGTTAGTACAAGTAAAGATTTAGTCACTTACTATTGCATCTCATAATAATCAAATAATTTATCACTTGTGTAAAATAAAGCCAGTAAACATTTACTCATCAACAGAAAGAACATCCCTGGCCCACACACCCACACTGCCTTTATCAGAAAGAACAGAACAGTATTCTGCTCAAACACCACCCCTTACCAAAAAAAAACACCAAAAAACAAAAACTAACAACAAAAAAACACACATCTACCCTACACCACATCAACACCCAAGAAAGCCTTACTCACAGCAGAAAAAAAAAAAAAAAATTTTATCCTATTTAAAAGTGACAGCAAAGCAGCTTTTAAAGTTGGTGATCCCCTGGGCTAAGCTGAGCTCCTACTTAAGCATTCTTTTGGTGGATCTGATTCTCATTGAAAGAACCAGGGAAATGTTTAGAAAAATATTCAGCTGGATGGTTAATAAGGGAAAAAAATATATATTTAATATATTTTACATGTTACTTAGAAGAAAGAAGAGTTTAGGGCATATCTGCAGAACAAGAAGCCAAAATTAGCACAGTTCTCCCCTGAATAATACCTTCTGCTTCTCAACAGGGTTATTTATCCCAAAGATTATGTGCTGTGATGCATTTCTAACAGTTTGATCATCTAAGTACCCTCATTCAAAGCTATACAGGGACAGTGTCTCATGTAGCCTAAATATCAGCATCTGGAAAAGAGAACACATGACAGGCATTTGTAGAAAGAACAGCAGCTTCATCCACTGTGTTTCTTCTGATAAACCAACACAAGGATCTTGCACTAGATTTAGACTGAAAAATCCTTTTTAGGAGAGCTGCAAGGACTAAGCATGGCTATAGTCTCTGTTCTTACCAATAATCACAGCATTTATCATAGGTTTTTTTCTAATTATGCAGGATGTAGCAAACATGAAAACTAATGATTTTTCATAGTCATAAGTGGGTAGAAAGCCTTTTGGAGATGAACCATTCAAGCCATACTCCAGGAGCTTTAAGATACTAAAGACAGCATTCCATATGTGGTAAGAGAACAAGAAATAAATGACAAAACACTTGGTATTCTAAAAGTATAATCAGTTCCACAATAATTATGATACTGTTCACAAATGGCATGTTTATCATCATGACTGAAAGTCATACTACATTACATTTCCCTACAAGATCCTTTGATCGAGCTTCTTTCTGTGACATCTTCCCTAACAACCTTCTACAAATTGACTCAAAATCATTAAATTGAGATCAATAATACAAGACCCAAAAACTTAAAAATTTGGCAATGTTTGCATGATATGAGCTTCATGTGACAGGGAAAGCTTACCTTTTTCCTACTCTACCTTCAAAGAATAGCAAATTCAATATATACTTTCCAAAAATCGTAATATTTGCTAAATGGAAATGTTTTCTATCTGGAGCAAGAAGCTACTTTGTGACTCTACACTCACACTTGGTGCTAGCTTCTGAAACAAGTATTTGCAATCAACTTTCAATTATAGTATGCATCATTACAAGTCCAGTTAAGACAAACAAAAAACTTTGTTATTGCCCAGAGAAATTGAGGATTTTCCATTCTTAGTAGTGCTCAAGGCCAAGCTGGATGAGCCCTGGGCAACGCTGACGAGTGGAAGATGTTCTTGCCCATGGCAAGTGTGTTAGAGCTAAATGATCTTTCATCCCTTCCAACCCAAATCATTCTATTGATGTATTTTGTGAGCAAAATACTGGATGCCACTCCCATCAATCACTTGGGTCAGTCATCAGCTTCTGAAGGTTCAGTCTGAACATCAGACACAGCATCTGGACGTTAATGTAGCACTGGAACAGATCCATTAGGATTGTCATGGAACTTCAGTCCTAAAGGCTCTCAAGATTTGGCTAGACCACTCAACAGCTGAGCTGACCTAACACTGGCCACAATCCTACCCTGAGCATGAGCTCAGACTAGATGACCTAAACAGGTCATTTTTAACAGGTCTTCCACAATCCCACAAATCCACAATAAAAAATTTGACACAAAAACTTTATGATGGACCTTATCCATTAAAAGTTCCAGTGAGATACACTCTTGTTTTTAATTTCTGACAGGGTACACATTTTCAGTACAAGATTCCACTCTCCCACATTAGTTTCCAAGCTTCTCAAGAGCACACCAGCCATTATCTTTTACTATTTCAGTCAACTGTTTTCTCCTAGCAATAATCATCAAGCTCCAAGACACTGTTCACCACATTATTTACAGTGTGAGTCTCAGTACCCTCAAGTGCACTGGACTCTTAAGGGAAAGAGCATAGATCTCTTAAGGAAAAATTACTCAAGTGTGCAATGTTGCCTGGAAAAGCCTGTCTGGCACTTTTGTACAGACAGCTAACTTCCAAATGCCACTTTGACTGGCAAAATACTTGAAAGAGGCTTTCCAACAAACCCTGCTCAAAAATTCTTTATCCTCTTCAAAACAAAGGTCATGAATCCCTTTCAAATCCTGGCTTTGATTCCCTGTAGTCTCCACAATTAGCATATCCTGTAGCAAATAATTTAAACCCAGGAGCTGATAACTAAATGTACATGCACTCAGCTCCTCCATGTGAAGAAATTCTGAATCCAAATAATTACAAAAAAATAGCAGCACATCTCAACTAATGTAATGACTTTTTAATCTCTAAGTTAACTTTTACTGGGCCTACATTTAAGATTTGTATCTACTAAAAACAGGATTCATTCAATCTTTTTGTTGATACTATCATCCACAAAGGCAGCAATAAATAAAACAGAAGTCAACAATTCTATGTTAATTTCATAAAAGAAACCCACTAATCCCAATTCTTTCAGAAATAAGCTTTTACTGTCACAGAGTAGCTCCAACACAGAGGAAAAACCTTGAAGGCCAACAGGAACATGGAGAACGTCAGTGCTCCAGAAGAAATAGGCAGGAAAACAATACAGTGGTCTACAAGTGTTCTTAAGGCTGTATTGCCCTTGCTGCCAGTGGCAAAGACAATTTTCAGGAATCCCTTTTCAATAGCATGAAGAATGATGTGAATGTAAAAGACATGAGGAATGAGTATCTAAAAAACCAGGGGAATGAGTATCACTTGTGTACCTACTTCCTCTCATAAGTGAGCCTGCTGATGTGAATCCAAAATTGTACAAGCTCAGAGACATCAGAGTGATACTCTTAGCTGAATTTCTTTTCCTTTAGGCCTTCTAGTTTGCATCAGTGTAATGTACCTAAGTGTCTTAAAACAGGTAAAACTAGAACCTTCCAGTTTTAGCCTACAATCCTGGAAAGATGAATTAGCATGTCAACATTCAAATAATGCAGATTTACACACGGTAAGGAGTTCCAGCATATAAAATTAATTACACCTCAGCTGTTACATTTTCTTGCTTTGACCAAGTTTCTTTTTTTGCTAAGAATTACAAGACTATCAGAAAAAACAGCCCTGGAGCATTTTGAACTTTATAGATCAAATAAAAACAACCCTGTCTCCAAACAAAAATCTACTAATATCATGAAAGGCAATGGCTACAGACTAGGACTTAAGGAAATAACTACTTAGCAGGTATATAGAAGTTCTTTTCATCATTGCACATTGAAAGGATTTTGAAGCTTATTCTATCAGATCCTCACAGTGAAGACATATTTTTGCTTACATTTGAACTGGCCTTGCACAGCTTTTGGGGAACATGAAGGATTTCCCTCAACTTCAAGAAATTTGTCGTTGAGCAATCTAAATAGGGTAGATAAATACAGCACCATTACTCACCAGCTGATTTTAAATTATTGAGGAAGTAACAAATGTCATCAGGAACCCTAGAGTGCTTTCATGCAACCAAATGTCACCTCTTCCCATGCAGCTAAACCTCTCTCTCCCTCGTTAGACAATCTTTGCAGAAATGTCTCCTTGCTTTGCAATACAACCACTGCTAGCACCTCAGCTTTCACTAAGCCTACTCTTTGGTGACAGTCACAAATTAAGAAAGTATTTTTAAAAAAGGAAAAGGGTCACTCATCCATAATATTTATTAGGGTCTTTTTCCCCAATGGACATTAAGGATAAAATTCTGGAGAGAGAAAGGAGTATGCTCCCTTCAAAAAAGATATGCTCTCTCTACAAATCAAAGAGGCTGCTGGTTTAACAAACTTGAATTTTTGAATTAAGTTATTTCTCAGTTGAATCACAGTTTTTGAATATAAACTACTCCATATTTCTTCCAAGACAACTTTCTAATTCAAAATTAATAAGAATTAGAGCATCCATAGCAGGTGTTTTGGAACTACAGGGTATCTCATGAAGAGAAAACACTAAACTTCATCTCACAGCCATAAATAAAGCATCTTCTCTAATAAAATTTTGTGACCTAGTTCCTTCCCTGGCTAGGAAATGATTTGTGAAAGGACATGCACTTCACTTTCTCATTATCAAGACAGTAATATATTGTCAGTTAAGTTTCTAAATTAACGTATTTTATTATTTATTTGCATTAACCCCTTTGAAATACTTACCTGTGCAAAAAAATTTAGTCCTCAAAGCCTGACTCTGACTTCCTTTAAAAACAACATTAAGAAGGACCACTAATAATTAAAAGCAATAATTACACTATTAGGAAAACTTAGAGCTCCGAATTAAGCACAAAATACAGATTTTAGGTTGCAAAAAATGCTAATACACACATATATACATTAAATGTATATTTTTACATCAATATACCACATACATATTAGCTAGAAAGTCTGTGATATGAAAATGTCAAATTTTGACAAATAGTATATTATGGTTAAAATACACAATGAAATTGTGTTACAATGTGATCCTGTGTGATATATACCCACACAAAACCAACTCAAAGAGCAACAAGATGTTTCTGGTGGGGTTTTATTTGAGATTTAACATGCAATCTATTTTTTTCAATCCTGTCGCATTTTCAAGGCTCAGATATCAGTTAGGTTTTCAGATAAGCATGTCTCTGATTAGTGAAAACTGGTCTTTCATAAATGCCTCAGAAGTCTGCTATAGATCTTCTAATATCAGCATCACAACAATCTATCCCTGCCACCTCACAGCAAGTCTATTGCAATGACAGGTTACAAATATTTTAAAACACTTCACTGATGCCTTCCTTCACATTTCAATTAAGCGGATGGTACATCTTTAGCATTTCCATATAATTCTTCTACCTTCAGGATACGACAGCTGTGAGGGCTTTAAACCATTTTTATGGTTTTATTCTGGAATTCCTAAGTACTTGGGTTTTTTCCCCACTTGATTTCAACATTTTTATCCTATTTAAATATAGCCAGTCAAGAAATTACACTATCAAAGCATGAAGATCCTTTCAAAATTCATTCAGTACAGATGAGAAAAAGCTTATGAACATACAAAACTAAAAATTAGTTCAGGAGCAGCACAAGAAATCTACAGATCCAAATAACATACCTTGGGCCTGCCCACCCCCAGTTCAGCATTGTCAAAAGAGTTTCCTGTCTTTGCTCTCT
>PYHW01010703.1:2240388-2251751 GCA_013186435.1 Turdus rufiventris
ATAAGGATCACTGCCCCCACCCTCAACAGATGGTGATAGAATAGATACCTTTTATCACACCCTGTATTGTAATGTGGGGCTTATAATCGGGTGTGGCTTACATATGGACAAAGAGGGAAAAGTTGCTGACACCTGGAGGTGCGGCTTATAATTGGTGCAGCTTATAATCGTGAAATTACTGTACATATGAAAGACAACTGCACCAAGCACGTTTCCTCCTCTTTAAATAATGTCTAATAGTAACACACCCTCACTATACTAAAAGCTGAACCTGAAAGTATTTCACACTCTGACTCAAGCAGAGCAGTGATGCATTTTCTACATTAGAAAATCTAATAGGAAGAGGTAAGTCTGCTGGTTTCAGATAATTCCATTTTTATTTCTTCTAAAAATCCTTTCATCCATTTGACCCTTACTTGACTTCACAGCTAAGGTTTCTCCTTTTTTCTGTCTCCATGTCCAGTAGTATTTGCAAGTACTTTTGGAGCTATCACAATACCTTTAGTCTATAAACTTTTAAGAGCTGCTCACAAATTTCTATAAAGCAGGGTGCTGTTTTATTACCTGATTCTAATGGGAAATTTTTATCACATCACAACTTGTAATTAATCACAAGAAGGAATGAAACATGCATTCAAATGAGAACTTATCTATTTATTAACATTTTCTGCAAACTCAGTTTGCTTGCAGATGCACATTACACTTAAATAAAATAAAAACTCATTTTGAGATACCAAATAGAACAAAATTACCAACATTTGATCATTTCCCTGACTAGATGGTCATGGTTTAACCCCAGCTGACAACCAAGCCCCCACAGTAGGATGGAGAAGAAAACTGAAAGGGTAAAATTGAGAAAAAATTCCTGGGTTTAGATACAGACAATTTAACAGGTAATGTAAAAGCAAATCAACTCAAGCAATTCAATCACCCCTTCCCAAGGGCAGGCAGATGTTCTCCACGAAAGCAGGGCTCTCTCACACATAGCAGTGACTTGGAAAGATGCACACCACCACTCCAAACATCCCCTTGTCCCCCTCCTCCCCACTTTCTGGCTGAGCATGTCACCATCTGGCATGGAACATCCCTTCAGTAAGTTGGGCTCAGCAGGGCTCTGTCCCAGCATCTCATGCACCCCTGGCCTCTTTGCCAGTGGAGTGAGGTGAGAAGCAGAAAAGGCTTTGTACTGCCCAGCTGTGATAAAAACACCCCTCATCCCTGTGTTACCAACACTGTTTCCAGCACAAATCCAAAACACAGCACCATACTTGTGACTGAGAAGAAAATTATCTCTACCCCAGTCAAAGTCAGCACATTGTGCTTTTCTTACTAGATCCTTCTTCCATTTGCTTTCTTCATTTGCTCCATGGCTGTCACAGCACAGTCCTGTTGACCTCCTGAATACTCCAACCATTAAAAAAAAATCCAAAGCCTTCATGTCTGCTCTTATTGAATTAACTGGTTTTTTTGTTTTTTTTTTTTACTATATAATTTACTTGACACAAATGCTGTTGGGCAATCTGGGGGAATATTTGAGATTTCTGTTGCTTTTCTTTACAGATACACACTTGGTATGGTCTCTTAGCTCTCATAAAGACCACAGCCTCCCAAGAATATAGTGCATAGACAGTATATCCAGCAAGAAGGAAGCTGCTTCAGAAAACTGCCATTTACAAAAATAATAGCAGCTGCTGTTGTACTAAGGATTTAATGTTAAAAGAGCGGATCACAGCTAAAATTAGGTCATGAGATCATCACAACCAAGTCATAAATGAGTTCTTGGGAAAATATTGCACATAGTCATGGGTACAGCACAGGCAAAGAGAATTGATCATTCTAAAGCAGCTAGTCATTGCTACTTAATTTTATTAGTCTTCAACATGATTCAGGACACAGCCACGTTAGGAATCATGCAGACACAACTGAATAAATTCACCAGAGCAGGCAATCTACAGCAAAGAGAGTTGCTAGCTGTTAAGAGGGCCTTGGCAGTAGTTGTTGAGAAGATGTTATTCTGTTTTGACTAGAAAAATGCCATAATTGTCATACTACTTTGTTTAGATTTACTGACATGCTGTGTAAATCACTTTACATGAACACATGTAACCACTACCACCCATGAAGACAGGCTGCAAACTTACCAAATCAAGGCAACTGTGGCAAATACTCACTTTAACTTCTAATTTAAAAACTACAAGGTTCAAATAAATGAAGGAGCAGGCTCATAATCTCTAGTAATAAATTCCTTATTCAGCAATAATACAGTTCTCCCTTTGTCATGTTAAACCTTCAGGAAGCTTCACCTTTCAATTCAGTTTTTAAAATGCTCACATCCATAGATATCATCTGTGAAGAGTAGCTTTTAGGTTGAAGTTGACAACAAGTCCTGTATGAAAATAATTAATTCCTTGATATAGCTTGAGAGAAAATGAGCATGAATATGTACAGCATAAATATAGCTCTTCACAGATCTATAAGGAGAAGAATTTATGTTACAAAAAAATTAAAAAAAAAAAATAGATACAGCGGTCCAAAATCTCTTTAAATACCTTTCCTGGGGTTTGATTCAGTAGCAGCTAGTCCAGAAATGGCTTCATGACTTCATTACCTATTTTAAAATGTTAATTCCTCTATCCTTTCAAAAACAGCAGAAAATATCAGGAAGAGGTTTTAGTCACTTGGAAGCCATTTCAAATGTAGAATGCAAGTGCTGCCTCACACAACCTAAAGATTAAACTTGCTTGATATTGAAATGCTGCTATAACAAGAAAAGTAAAAATAGAAGACATACTTCATTTTTTCCCCACAGCTCTTGTTTAATGTCTACAAAATTGTTTTCTTCATTGCAAGACAAAAGGCTAACACAGAAGTTTAACTTTACTTGTATATTGACAAGGACAACAACTAGCCTGCCAACTGGTTCTTCTCATGATTATAGGCATACTACAAATTTAGTTTCAATATTAATTAGTTCTCAGACTACTTTCTTTTACAATGATTTGCTCTTAAGATACACATTTTCACCCAGATACTGTGTTTTGCTGATTGAAAAAAGAAAAAAACCAAACTGACTAAGCTGGACTACAGCAATGCTCACAGTTGAAAAGATACAAGTCAAAAATATGCATTTCACTGTAAATAAGAATATAAGTACTTCTCACCAGTTTATTTATAATGTACTAGAAGTGATAAGTGATTGCTTTTCATGAAGAGGAACTGAAATGCTAATTAGCACTTTTTAAATAAGTGTTTCAGTTTATACAAGTGTTTACTTGCAACAACAAAAAAAAGGATTAATATAACTCTTCTACAGCTGCATTTAAATTTTCCACTATATTGTCTTTATACAGAACTTGTTTCTTCTTGAAAAGACAATGTAGTGGTATATGCAATAACCCTTCTAGATTCCTAACTTTTGAACAAAAATGTCAGTGAAATCATGAATTATTCAATAGAGCTTAAAACCATTTATTCCTACTGATCTCCAGAGTTAAAATTCCCATTTTATGTGCTTTTTTGTCCAATAAATTAGATTGATTTTTGTATCAACAGTTAAATAAGCACATGACCATTTTGATCTCAAGCGTACTCTTTTTCACAGAATCTGCCTTTATCTCCACAGCTACAACATCTATAGCTCTCTTCCTTGCACCTTGTTCATGAACAGTTTTATCCACAAACAATTCCACGAGTGACCTCTTGATTGATATCCTGTTAAATATAGTGTGTCCCTGTCCAAATGTCCTACTTTCCAAATTATGTAGAGCACTAGTTGCTCATCTCTTTTTATTTCCTTCCTCCTCCTCAGCTCAGTAGCTCACTCTATTAACCTCACATTTGATGTGCACACAAACCATGTGCAAGACACATCGTTTTTCCGACGGATGCAGAAAAAACAATACAGGCATACCCCAAATTAATAATCTGCAGACAGTATGGCAAGTAGCTTTGTACTAGCTATCAGAAACAGAGCTCAGCATGGCTTCCAAACCCAGTCTGGCTTGTGACAAAGCTGGGGTGTTACTGGCCTCCCACCATCAAGCAGCTGAAAAGTGTAACCCCATTGCAGTGCCAGCCAGCACCACAAATCCAGGTAATTTACAGTGTAATCCATGCAAGGTCAGAATGACGACTACTTCTGCTCCAGTTTGGATTAACAAAATAAAGTTATAAGGCTCTAAAACCTCTCAAATCCTACCTACAGAGATCTCACATTTATTTGGAGGCCCTGGCAGTACTGTGCATATGAGAGCTGCTCTGTCAAGCTTGTTGTTCTTTCCAATTCATTTCCACAGCGATGCCAGTTCACAGCTGACAAACCATACATGCTTTGGTGCTCATCTGTCTTTGGTCTTAATCTTAAAAGCAAACCAAATACAGTAACCCTTCATGTCAAATGCAGTCCCATTTAATCTCATGGGTTTCCCTACAGAGAGGAATACCATTTTTAATTTTCTAGTGGCTTCAGAACATTAAAGAAAATAACTCATATGCACACCTTTCAGGCAGCACCTTCAGCCACTGAGGCAACATGTCATGCATAGCTGTAAGACTCAGATTTCACTCTCCCTATAGGGAAAGTTGGTGAACTATCATGTGTAGCATGAAGCTGATTATTTCATTCTTAAGGCATCCTTGACTAAAATCAGCACATCGCCCAAGAGGGAATAAAACTAAGCCAATATACTTAAAATTTTGCTTTCAATATGCATTACAAGGCCTTAGATAGAAAAAGTAAGCTTTAGAACCCAAGCCAATTTCAATTTGACAAAGAACACCTGTCTCAGAAAATTCAGGTCCTTTCTTGTTCAGAGAAGTCAGCAGAAAGGTAAAAATCTAATTCCCTGCTCACCCTCCATCCTCAGACACTAGGCTAACAACTTGAGGCTTAAACTTTGGTAGTTCCAATTCTCAGAGCATTTCCATGGACTATGTTTTGGAACATAGAATAAAGGTTTAATTAATTTGGAAGACAAATCAGTTAGAACCATCAGAAAAGAGCAGTCACCAACAGATCTCTATAAAGATCTGTATAAAGATCTGTATCAATGAGAAAAAACAAACTCTGGATTCTTATTTTATGATTTTTATGAMAAACTCTRGATTTGCTGCACAGGACATGGCATACTGAGCCACAGCAAGGGCATAAGTTTTTACCTCTGGATACATTTATGAATCCTGAAGAAATAAAGTAGAGAGTTCATACAGAAGAACAAGAGAACACACAAGGTTTATGACCACCTGAAATGCACATTACATCCTTGCAAATTACTTTCAATGGTTCACCATAAAAATGTTTAAGTAAATATCAATAATAACTATAGATTTTTGCTCTTTGAGTCCACTGTATGTAATATATTCATTTCACTCTTAAGTTAAATCTCAGTGCTCACATTTGCATTACAAATCCACTTAGGCAAACAGAAACTGTTTTACCAGCTAGAATTCTAAGAATACATGCCAAACTAGAAAAATCAGGAGATTTCCATCACTGAACTGAGCACAACATGAAATGTACCAAGTCAAAATTTTGATTGCCAGAAGTGTGAGCACACCTGCTTTACTCCAGCTCACACAAAATCATTTATTTTTGAAGGAGCAGCTTCACCCTCAGCTAATTCACTGTTTAGCAAACAAGGTAGTGTATTGGAGCCAGCACAATTATAGCCATCAACACTTACTCAAGATTTATATGCACGTTTATATCAAGACTAATATAGCCCTTAAATTTTCATGACTAGCTGCTTGTGATGAGGGCCTATTTTCTCTCTAGCTACACCACAATTCATGGGCTGCCATCTGGTTCTGTTGAAGCAGCCTTAGAGAGACAGAAATAAAACAAACTTTCATAGTCCATCCACATAGAAAGAATAAAAGTAAAAACTGCTTATTCTACTCCTGAAGCTATTTTTAAAACTACTCATGCCAACATGCACATTACTTATAATTTGTATGATACCCAACAAGCCTTATGCTGAAATGAGATTTTACTCTTTATTAAGTGATTGCATCTTGTGCAGAGTGCTTGCTGGCTACCAAAAATGGTTTGCTATTCTGCTTTGAATACCTGACTCAGTAACTGACATCAGGAGCATCAGTTTGACGTGAATATGTAGATATGTGAAAATCTGTGCTCAAAACAAAACAGACTATCATGAAAGGTCAAGTTTGACAACTGGAAAGAGGCCTAAAGGCTCCTCTTTGAATCAAGTTTGAGTTTTATTCAAAGGTCTATGTCTCAGTGACCTATTTCAGTTTTCTTCACTAGAAAGACTCAAGAATGCTTTGAAGTACAATTGGTCTAGGCATTTGGAGAAAACATAAAAAATTTATGGTAAAAATTTATCACTGCATGACCAGCACAATGCCTGCTCAGTGTGTCAGTTCTTGTGATGTGAGGGACTTCTCTATATCATACACTTTTGCATCAAAACTTAGAAGTAGTTTCAGTTTTAGAATGTTGCAAAAACTACTCTATCAAAGTGGTCAGTCTAATAAATACTGTCTCAGGTACAATACATATCTTTTTCACATAGCATTACTTCAAGTAACTTGATTTCTTTTGTTTCAGAAAAGTCAGTGATTCTTGTACTCCTGGTGAATACCAGTCAATGGTAATAAGAGCACTCCCATGAGAGAAATCAAAAGGATACCTACTTGTGATATTTTCTCCCAGGAGACTTCGTCCAGCATCCTCTAGAGATGATATATCGTGTTTGCTCAAGTCTGATGTGACTTCTGCATCGACCAGCATCGCATATAAGATCCATAACTACCATCTAAAAGCACTAAATAAGACATTTCTTAAAAATGAGAGCTGAAGGTATAGAAAACAGTTTTACTCAAATTTCTGTCAGTTTAAGACCTACACAAGCTGACTATATGAAGCGCAGTCTTATTTCATGTGTCAGGTTATTGCAGCTTTCAATTTACATCTTGGGGTCCTGTCTGATTGTGGTTGAATCCTCTGTTTTTATTGGAGTTACTAATTGCATTAAAAGCACACCAGTCATTGCTTTCCTTGAAATACTTTGCATTAAAGACCAGAAAAAGTTTAACAATGCAAGCAAGCATGCATGAAGTATCCACTTTCCCCAAAAGTTTGGTCTAACATTTTTCCCTTTGCGTGGACACTGTTGGGGAAGGGATCAGGCAGTGTTTCTAATCACTTTTACATCTTGGAAGAATGCTAAGTCACAGGAGTCACAAAAAAACAAGCATGGTACTGAAAGACCTCATGATATAGTACTACTGTTTGCATTAATTACCTCCCAATAGTTATACAGTTTCCCTGAAAAGTCACAGGTAAAGTTCCTTATTATCAATATCACACATCACAATTAGATACCTCAATATAAGATGATAAATACAATAATAACTATTTCCTGATGCACTGACTGAGGTTCATCCCTTATTTTACAAACAACGTTAGTACTGTTTATACCAAAGAAACATTTAAACACTTTGAAACTTCAGGGCAAGAGATGCACAAAGGGTGAAACAAATATTAGTTTTCTGGGTAATTTAACCAAACACAATTTCATGTGAGGCAGCTTTAGCATAATCTAACCCTTATAGACGGGGCGACATCTAAACAGTAGCATCTCTGCCCCTCCCAGTGAGAAACTGACTTTTTCAGCTCAAGTACATCCAGAACATTTGGGGAGAGCAGCTCTTTGCATCAGCACCTGGCTAATTTCAACACAAATCACAGAATTAAACACCTCTTTACAGCAAGAGCATATGTCTGGCCCCTGAAAGAGAGCCCAGTATTCCTCTGCTCCAGCACCTGTAGGCCACACAGAGCTATTTTGCAGCTATAGAAGAGGCATGGGAGAGGGCTGGGCATTCATAGACAGCATAAGCAACTACAAGACAGTTTACTGGAGCCGGAAGTTCTGCTTGCAACTCACAAAATTCATAACTACTATTATGCACGTTAGTGTTGCCATTGTACTATCATAGACAACTTTCAATTCTCCTTCCGTCAAAGGACAGTTTAAGGAGTTTTCACTGCACAGACTTCGAGCAACTCTTTCTTCCAAGTTCACAGTTACCTCATGGGGAACCACCTTCCACAAAAGCAGAGGCCAGTCTTCAAGAAGCTGCTTCAAAACTTAAGCCACTATCTCTGCTCACTCACCCTGACCCCAGACATAAGCTTCACTTGCCGGTATGACTGACCAAGCAGGACAAGAACAGCACTCAGACTGCAGAGGAGGTGAATACCCTGTCTGTCTCAGGGGAAAGCACAACACAAAGCAAAACATGCTGAATTGAGAGAACACTGAGAAAGAAGGACATAGCATTTTTATTTCTACAATCAGGTAGGAATAATTAGTTTATCAGCACAACTCAGTGGCTACTAACTAACTTAAAAACCAAGTAAGCCCCTATTTCCCCTCACTTTCTCCTGACAAAGGACCTGCTTTCTCTCCTGCCACATGCACAGGCAGTGTAAGCATCCTGGAGAGCCAAATTCAATTACACACAAACCCCTCTTGTAAGAAGGATAGAGGCATCCAAGTTCACCTCACCATACTAGCAGCAAACCAGGATGCATGAGGTGTGCGTATAGAGAAGGAAGAGATAGTTCAATAACTCACAATTTAAAGATATTTTTAATCATTAAAGAAAACTATTTTGTACATTAGCAAAAAGCACCTCCACAGGAAAGCCTGTTCAAACTTCACTACACTTTTAGTACTCTACCTGCTGTACGTAAAAAAATAACTACCCACAAAAAAAACCAGAAATATTGCTCAGACTCAGTTGCACACATTTGCATAGACTCTTCTTTCTGAAGTAGAGCAATAACCTCTAAGCACAATCACCTGACAAAGGTATGAGATATGCAGTCAGGAACATTCACAGAGTATCTCTCCCACGTTCACAACTAAAATTCAAATATGCTGAAGTGTACTACAACACCACAAATGTGACCACGCCTACAAGATTCCACTTTTCTTTTTTTTCTTCTTTTTTTTTTCCTAGACCCTTTCTCAGAAAGAAAGCCAGAGCCCTTGCTTAGGAATTTTTGCCTGTGTCTCTTTCTTCCTTAGCTCCTGAAAAAGCAAATTTCTACTTACCCTTTTCTCCTTCAATGTCCAGAAAGCAAGCAGACAGAAACTTATGACCCAATTATAGCATTTCTCATTAAAAAAATAACCACTAGTGTCAGCAAACCAATCCTCCCATTATCTCTCCTACTACAAGAGAGGCAAAAAACATAAGGTAAACCAGAGGAAAGCACACAAAGAGTAGCCTATATTTCCTCTCCTTAATTCTAGGTGCAGGTGTCACCTGGCCTGCCCGCTCTCCCTTCGAGCTGGATGGGGAACACCTCCTCCATGGGGTACCAGGGAGGGCTGCCTCTATTTGCTATTACATGCCATGAGTCTATAGCAGCTTTAACAGGCTTTCATGGCTCAGAAGGAGCTGGAATGTCAATGACTTAGTTCTTTGTAATGAAATCTTGCCCAGTTTCCATTTTTACTTAAAGTTACAGTAATTTCACGACTATAAGACACACCCTTTTAACTAAAATTTTGGTCCAAACCTGGAAGTGCGTCTTATAGTCCAGTGCGCCTTATATAATGTACAAAGTTGCAAAATTTGCCAACCCTGAAGTGCGAGCCCTGAGCCGAGCCGCGAGAGGGAGTGGGAGTGGGCAGCCCCCAGCCAGCAGGAGCCGCAAGGGGTGGGTAGGACCAGCCAGCCCCCGGCCAGCAGCAGCCATGTGGGCTGAGTGGGACCGGGTGGCCGCAGGCAGCCCCCAGCCAGGAGGAGTCGCACAGGGAGAGAGAGAGTGGGCAGAACCCCACTGCTCCGGGCCGCGGACAGTCCCAAGCCACGGGCGGCCCCAAACCGCCACGAGCCATGGCGGACCTGAGCCACCCTGAACCGCAGCAACCCCGAGGTGTGAGCCGAGGCCGTCCCGAACCATGGCAGCTGCAAGCCGCAGCCGCCCCGAGCCCCGCCTCACCAGCTGGCAAAGGGCAGGAGTGCTGGGCCCCACGCATGGGGAGGGCTCTTGGGGCTGCGTTTAAAGGCTACACCAATCTGTGAAAAATGTTTGCAAATTGAGCACCTGCCAGTAAACTCCACCAGCATAGGATTCTGTTACTAATTAGTTACTTTGTTGTGCACAGCACGGATCTTCGTGGCAAAAAAAAAGGTGCGTATTATAGTCCAGTGCGCCTTATATAATGTGCAAAGTTGTGAAATTTGCCAACTCCTGGAGGTTCGCCTTATAATCCGGTGCGCCTTATGGCCATGAAATTACTGTAATGGCATTGCTTTTTAAAAAATCTTTGTATTGAGTAACTACCTTTTATGAAGTAGCAGCTCAGAGGGGTTTTTTTTAGGTTTTTTCAAATGATCCATGAAAACTGTAGTTCTGTGCAGTCTGGAAAATATTTTCTTAAATCAAATAATAACTCACATTCTTTTTGTGGGGAAAAAAAATTTCATTGTATCTCCCAGACCTAATAAAAACAGGACAGTTATTCTGAGACATTTTGATATCCCAGGAATTGCTGAATACCCTTCTTTTACTGTTTTAAGCCTTTTGCACATTCTGAAAAGCCAAAGACTGGCTTATAGTTTATGACTCTTGAGATACCAGAAAGGAATTCACTGAATAAGTCTTAACTACCAAAACATGATGTGCTAGCACAAGAGAGAGTTAATCTCAAACAAGACAAATCTTCTGAAACTGATGACCTGAGCCAGCTTTAACTTTAGCTGGGCATGTATATTACAGTTTCAGCTGAATTATTACTTTGTAGTTTCTCTCTTTATCCAAAGCACTAAAGGGGTCACTTTTTATTTTGTGCTTCTCTCAAAAAGGGGAAGGAAAAAATAAGCCGAAACAGCAATAGAATAGCAGGCTTATTAAAAAAAAAAATTAAATATAATGATGCTTGAGCAGCGTCTTTTCCTGTCTCTGCCCCAGTTGTGTTTTGCCACAGGGGACCACTGTGGCTGCTGCTGCAGGTCCAAATCCTTCACTTCTTGCCACCAATACCAAGCATGGCCCCATCCACAGCCCAGCAGTGCAAACCAGCTCCTTGTGTCAGGCAACAGCCATTTCCCCTACTCCTAGCAGTGAGAAAAAACACAGCCCAGGAGAGATCCAAAAATCCAAATCTGTCCCATACAGCTGACAAAATTTGACCATCCAACAGGTAGGAATGAATACATTCATTATCTAAGTGCTGATCTCTCTGCATCAGATAACATACATTAGGGGTTTGTCCTAGTTTGGAGGACAAGTGTCTGCCAAGAAAGGCAGGAGCCTCTCTTTGAAATGGAGAATGTAAACTCCCTGCCTCCAAATTATTATAATTTTGAAATCAAGG
>PYHW01010703.1:2262993-2364377 GCA_013186435.1 Turdus rufiventris
TAATTTAAAATTTCTGACACCAGTTGCTTCTTTTGTCCCCAAGAAAAGTGCATCATGAAGTCTACGGATTTTGTTGCTCAAGTGGTAGATTTTTCCTTTCATTTGGGCAAATAGCCAAGCAATAAAGAATTTCTTATCCCAAGAAACTAATGGCTGCCTCTGTCACCTTTTCCCTTCAATTATTTAGACTTCCTCCACACTTATGCTGGCTTCCTGCTGGCAGCAGTGTGGACTGTGTCTATTAATCATTAACTGTCATTGTGCTTTAAAAGAAGGAAAGTGAAAAGATTGCTTAAGAACATAAGAACAAAAATAGACCCTTCTTTCTTTCTCATGAAAAATAAATGGTAGCTGTGTGCTACCTTGATTTACAACAGTGTCTTCAAATGTGTTATCACTTTTTTTTTCCTTCTTCTTTTTTTTTCTTTTTTTTTTTTTTTTTTTTTTTTTTTTTTTTTTGACCCAAGGAATAATTAACACTCTGGACAACCAAGAAAATTGAGCTGATCCAAGTAAATACATATTCCAGGTCTTCCTTTTTCCTGTCATATCAAGGTCCAGTAGCCTCTGACAAGCTTACAAGTCATTCTCTGGCAGTTCCAGGCAAATATGAGGAGAACAGGACTCCTTTCTCTATGTGGCACTGAAGGCTTTGCCTATTAAATCAATGGAAAGCTGTCTCTTCCCATGGACCCCCTTCATTGTTTCCCAGGAACCTTCCCAACAGTGTGTGCTCTTCGCCCTCCTGTAACAGACTTAAAAATCATAATTCTTAAACACTGTAAAGATCACCAGAGGACTAAAAGCACTCTAGCAAAGTGTGCAAAGAAGCAATGGCTCATCTGCATCACCAAAGCCCACCCTCCTGGGGTGTGTGTATCCAGTATGCCTCCTGGATTTTGGGGACTTGGACAGTGAGTTATCCCACCTGATGGGAACTTGATAAAACAAAGGTGGTTCTGTAGTCCAGTTATCTCCAGCCTAAAAAGACAAGGCTGGTGGAAGCTATAGCCCACAGACTCATTTGCTGAGTCTGGGTTTCCACACTCTTCCCCACAAACCGAGAGGGAGCAGGAGAGTTTTTGGGGTGATGGCAAAACCTCTGGTCTGCATAAAACAGAGGGAATGAATATCCACCACCAGAGAGTACAAGCTGAGTTTTGGACCAGATAAGAAGCAGACCCTGCAGACCTTGCTTTTTATCATGCCAATTGTTTTCTCTTATATAAACTAGCTTGGTTGTAAAACTCCCCACCACCCCAAGGGAAGATCACATTCACATGGGACACCCACATGAGAGGCATTTGTCATGTCTCAGAAGGATGCATAAAGCATCAGAGATCCCTGAAGTGCCCCTCAGATGCATTTCTGAGGCTTTCCACCAGAGGAACACAATCCACTAATGTTGCAACAGATCCAGTGTTGCAAAAGAAACTCACCCAGAGAAGGGGCTTGGGCATTTCCACCTGTACCTAAACATATCCAAACCCATTGAGTTCTGTGTTTTGTGAGACTCTCACCACTGAGAAGACCAGTAGAGGAGCAGTGGGACACTACTGGATCTACAGAAGCGGTGACTATCTTTGTATTTAATTTGTCCTTCTGTCACTCTCTCTCTCTCTCCCACTCTCTTTTCCCCATTTCTTTCTATCTCTCTCTACCTCATATTTACTGTTAAATAAAATCCTTACTACTGGCTTTGGCATATGGTCTTGTTTGCACCTTAATTCAGGCAGAGGCATCTCTAATAATCGCAATAATTGGTTCATAACCTCCTGTGCTATCCTTCCCTGGTAGACAATAGACAGGATCCTCTCCTGCATGTCCTCCCAAGTGGCCATTCCAGGTCCAGAAAATCTTTTCCTGTGCTTGGATTTCCCACAGCTTTTCTTCCTAGCAGTTCTTCCTCAGTTGTGTGCTATTCTGGAAGCCACATGCAGAGCTGAATGCTTGCCTGTAGCAGGCCAGACAGAACAAGAGCATTCTCCAAGCCTTAAGAACACATGAAGCTCATGCCATGTCAGCAAACAGGAAAACACTCCAAAATCCACTTCAATGCACACTCTCAGTTTTGGTTCTTAGAGACTGAAAAGCCATTGTAAGCAGAAAATCACATCAAACTGCTGCTATTCACTGCACACTGGTTTTCACTGTTTTGAAATACACTACTGCCACATACCTGACCCAGCCACTCCAATAAATAATTCATTGTATCTCTCACTCCAATGCTTTCCTACAGGGTCCAAGAAAACAGGATTTCAGAGAAAATAACATATCTGTTGAAGAAATGGCTATTTGAGTGTACATAATGAAAATCCCCCTTGAGCTGAAGCACATCCTGACAGAGATAGAAGTCAGTCCCAGTTGGAGAGGCAGATGTAATGACTGAAGAGAGCTGAATCTATATGGCCCAAAAAAATGTTGTCATTGATCATCTTAATGTGTCCTGAAAACACAGCAAGACTCTGAAATGTAACAGCTATAAGGTGCCATCTGTTTCTATACTGTTTCAAAATGTCCCAAAAGCCCTTAAGAGTACAGAAGTAAACAGCTTTATACATTTCACTGGGGTACGTAATTAGGTTTGTGAGTAATCAATTTGTGAGATTAAATTTTGTGAGACTTTACTACTGTCAGACATTTTCTGTGCTGTTTTCTCTGAACAATCATGATATTGCTGCAGTCTGAAGGCACAGACAGTCATTTGCTCAATGGATTATTCAGAACTGTGCTTTTATCTTCTAAACAGCTCAGCTGCCCATCTCCTTTGGAGAGCAGTAAGCAACCTCTGTGACATCTTCAGTATGAAGAAGGAAACTTTAATTCATTCCTAAACTTTAATACATTCCTAAATAAGTCAAGAAACTTCTGTGCTCCTGGGGTCTCAAAATACTGCCAAACTGTAACCACATTACTTGCCAAGCATGCTGCAGAGGTGGACAGACCCAGCAATGGAAATAGCCCCAGCACCTGCCCTGAGCTGCTAATGCTTCACACTCAAGGTTGTGGCTTCAAAGAAAAGCATTGAATCTTAAAAACTCAGTTTTGGTTTTATATCTTCAAACAAAAATTGAGAAAGGAACACAATACAAACATTCCAGGATGCAGTGTTGTGAAAAATTCAAAAGATATTGCTGCTCACGGGAACCATGAAGTGGATATCACCAAGGAGGTGCCATGGTAACTTGTAACACCTATCTGCCCTCAGGGATTCAATACCACGAGTTGAGTTTAGCAGAGAAGGTGGATTGAAATGTTATTTTCCAGGTGAAGAGTTAAATTACATTTTACACAATTGTGTTACAACAGTACCAAAAGCAGTCCTCTCAAAACTAGTAGACTCAAGTCCATTGTCCTGGCCAAATCCTGATTTATTAAATTAGATCTTTTCAATTTTTTTAAAAAATTAAGTTCTTTCATTTTAAGTATCAAAACTACTGAAATTTGTAATGGAGATCCAGTGCAACCTGGAGGATCTTATGCTTATGTTTTTCTCATGATTTCTAATGCTTCCATCATTCCTGTGAGGCGAGGAGGTTCTACAGCTTGTACCTCAGCTCCCTCACAGCTTACTAATGAGGAAATGATGCATATAAACTTACTGATAAACCTATTCAGTCATCAGCTGCAGCTTTGACTCCCGAGATTCCGCATATCCTTGGAAAGAATTATTTTCTAAGGAAAGAGGCTCTCCGAAACCATAAGGCTGAATGACCTAAATTAGCAATTAAGGATTCAGCAGCAGCCAAAGATGCATCATGATCACCTGGAGTTATATCCTTAAATTTCTCAGATGAGCTAGTCCTAATTAATGTGTTTAGTCATTGCAAATGTTGACAGGCCTTGGAGTTAAATCCTGATACCTTGACCATACCTCATTCAGTAGAAAATTCCATCAGCAAGTTGAAGAGAATACATAACACATATTTGGGGCAAAGAAAAGCTAAAGGAAAATAATTTTACTTAGCAGTATATTATAATACACCATAACATGTTTTTCAACACCCAGTAACAAACTGAAGCCTGCATTCTTTGTAGAGCATATGGCCCTACAAAGACACGGAATTACTGCAGGCATGAGAATGTGTGGGGTAAATGCATTCAGTGCCCTGCCTGGCCTGGAGGGAATCATCTTCCTGACTCAGATTTAATAATTTGTTTAATAATTTGTTTAACTGTATGTGCTTCATCCCAGTTCCAGCTGTGCTCTGTCTCCTACTGAAATCACCAAGTGTGAGTACTTGCATTCTCAAAGGAAGACAATTCTCACCATCTTTCAAATTTTTATGGGCTTTCATGAACAAATTAATTTGGGGCCGGGGGAGTGATAAAATGCTTTGAATTGCTTTGATTACTTTTTTTTTCCTTAACAGAAAAAGGGTAAAAACAGCCATCTCAACTGAAACTTAAGAATTTGGGGTTGGGTTCCCCAAACATGTCTGAATTGTCCGTTCTCATCTTCAGGCCTCACTTCTATCAATAGAAAGTGGCTACAAAAAACCAATAAAGCAATTTCACACACTCCTACTGGAAGAACAAGCTCTAATTCTGAAGAAGAGGGAATTTATTATTTTTAGATTTTTTTTGTGGGTAGTTGGACACCTTAAAGCAAAGCTTTTACATAGTTGTTTTTATAAAAGATTTAAAGCCATCCAACTGGTTTCAGTTGGCATCCAGACAAACAAGAGAAAACCGTGTCTCTTGGAAGAGCATCTGCCAACTCTCTTACACAGGAAAACTAAAAAAGGAGTGATTGCACCCATCAGGCAGCTCAACTGACAGGAAATATCAAATGACATGTTCAGCACACTTACCTGCTCACAGAGAACTTGGCAAAGGCTGAGTCAGAGGTTGCTGCCTGGAGTTAAGCAGCCAGTGAGTGTCCAGGCACTTGTCTCTGCCTGTTTTCTGCTGCTGTTCCCATCCAGCCCAAAGAGACAGATTTTCTTCCAAAAAAAAGGAATGCAGAAAAGGGGCTGGTACATCATCTCACCCTAACAACAACTTTCAGTGACTGTGGAGCTGGGAGCCCTGAGACATTTTTACTGTTCCTCATAAGAGAAAACATGTCCTATGAGGAACAGCTGAGGGAGCTGGGTTTGTTTAGCCTGGAGGAGGCTCAGGGGGAACCTCTTTGCTCTCTACAAGCACCTCAAAGGAGGTTGTAGTGAGGTGGGAGCTGATGTCTTCCAACGTACCTACGGTGAGAGGACTAGAGGAAATGACCTTAGGAGGAGACAGGGGAGATTTAGATTAGATATTTTAAAAAAAGATTCACTGTTAGGGTAATCAGGCATTGGAATAGGTTGCCCATGGATGTGGTGGAGTCACATCCCTGGAGGTACTCCAGATACATCTGGATCTGACACTGGGTGATATGGTTTAGGGGTTACAGGAGCAGTGCTGGGTGGATGGTTGGATTGGATGACCCTAAAGTTCTCTTCCAAACCTGATGATTCTATAATTCTATTTTTGCATCTGCTGGTTTATATACACCTACATTGATGAAAAGACAGACTGATGTAATTCCCTACAATAAGTAATGCGTAACTCATGGAAGAGAGTTACTGAATTATTTAAATAGCTTGGCAAATATGATTAACTGCCAAGAATAGACTAAAATATTCTTGCTTCTGTTAAAAAAAAAAAATTCATTTTACTGAAGCAATGAACCAAATGACCAATTCTTTTTGTGGATAAGGATTCTTTTGAATTAAAATTCACCCTTGGATGATGATAGTTGTCTTCATGATTCTTCAGCAAATTTTTTTACATTGAGGTTGCCTAAGGGCCTTCACAGCACTTCAGAGCACAGCACTGTACAACTGTGACATGGCAATGATTGCAAAACATGTCTGTGAAGACATTTGGTAATAAGGTACTCTGTGCTCCATCAACTTACAGAAATCACCATTAGCAACAGTAGGCTAGACACAGAAATCTACTGCCACCACTTCTGTGCCAGAATAATCAGATTCATGCAAAGAAATCCCTTTTGGTCTCACTTCTTGCCTCCAATATTAAGTGCATTGTTCTGGACTTGGAAAGGTGGAAGTTTCCTTTTCTTCCAGCACAGCTGCAGTATCAATTCAGGATCCAGATGAAAAATGATAGCATATACTAAATAAGACTTTAAAAATTGACAGCTTCTTTCCCAAAACCCCTGCAGGTTAAACAAAGCTTAGCAAGTTTTTTTCTTTTTTTCTTTATTTCACTCTTAGTACTAAGAAGACAAATTAATGTTATTACAATCCTACTCCCCCAGGGTTTCATATGTCTTAAATAAACTTGCCATGTCAATAAATCCCATAAAATCACATCAACAATAGAGTGTAAATGGCATCATTTCCTATTAGCACAAACACTTCAGAGAGCAGTGATTTTATTTTCCATGTAATGTGTGCAAGTAAATAAATATACACAAAGACACAAATATCAGATTGTTAAATTTTATTCACCAGCAACCTTGCAACATGAATATTTTGACTTATGCCTCTAAAATTGACGTGCCACCCTGCAGTAGGTATAGTTCACTTAGAAGAGGAAAACACTCATGAAATGCTGCACAGCAGATGGGCCCCTCTTAACTCAGCTGCACACATGTACACTCCCTAGGCTCAGCCTCTCCCTAATTTCTGTTTCAGATATGATTCCAAGACTCCTTGCCATAACAATCTATGTAAAAGCAGTGACACAGACACTTGGACAGACTCTCAGAGAGACATCTCAGCCTTCTGTCCCTCCTCTCCCTTTTTCTTCCTTACAAACATCCCTTGGTTTGTATTTGGATTGCATTTCCTCAGAGAGAGTGCAATGCCAATCTTCTTTGTTGCCATAAGCAAATTCTACACCCAGAAGCATTTAGGTCCATCCCAAATGTTCTCATCATATGGGACTGACTTTACCACACTTGTCACCACTACCAATATATATTATAGAAGACTAAAGCTCCTTCTCACTGTCCTAGGAGAAGAGTCTGTCAGGGAGGAGCAGGGGACATCCCACTGCCCTTGGTGAAAGGGAAGAATGAAGTAAAATAGGGAACTGGGGAGAAGAGAAGCCCAAAACAGTGAAGGGAAGTCACGAACCCCAGAAAGCACAGGGACAGATGAACTAAAAGTGAGTGGTTGGTCAAAAAAATAAGGACAAGGCAGGGAAGGGAGAGAGAGGAACAACATACAGACACTCACATTGCACAAAAAGAGGTCCTGTAGGTAGAAGAGGGAGAAAACTAGTGTGGGGATAGAGACAAACATAATTGACAGGAATCTGGGAAAAGTATGAAAGAACTGGTTAAGACAAGCAGAATGGGATAAAGAAATGGAGAGTGGGATCCTACTAGATAGAGTCCCTAGGGAAGCAGATCAAGTATGTGAGAAGACTCGGAGGGTGGGCTAAAGAGGGAAAGTGTGGCTTAATGAGTAAGTTAAAAGCACTTGAGAGCATATTTTACCTATTTTATTGTAACTACCTTGAAGGATATGCAGGACCATAAAATAAAGCAGATTGCAAATTTATTTTTAGCTGAGGTTAGGAATGAGGCAAGGAATTACAGGAAAAAAAACACTTTCACAGCTAAGAAAGTGAACATTGCAGAGAGGGAGGGAATGACATTTCATCCTGGCTTCTACCCCAGATTTCCTATTATGCTAATTAAGTAATTTAAATTTTCAGGGGTGGTCATTAACTCTAGATTCTTCATTTTCTGGGGACCTGACTTGGAAGTCCAAAGATTGGTATACAAAAAAACACTGAACACTCTCAGCTACAACCAAAGCTGATAAAAAATCATGTCTTGTACTCAGTATCTAACACCAGTTACTCTGAAAAAATTCAGTCCTTGGTATCTCAGAGAGGGCATCCAAAATTAATTGATACATTAGGTGTTAGTTTTCCTGTGCTCCAGTGGAACAAGTTTCTTCAATAAAGAAACATGAAACTTCCTCTAGCTTGGGCGTTACTCAGCTTTTGG
The DNA here is from genome assembly GCA_013186435.1 of Turdus rufiventris. Lineage (NCBI taxonomy): Eukaryota > Metazoa > Chordata > Aves > Passeriformes > Turdidae > Turdus > Turdus rufiventris. The sequence continues at coordinate 2,270,966 of PYHW01010703.1, forward strand.
AAATGCTTTTATACTAACTATCTTAGGAAATTATATGGGACACTTCACAAGTTAAAAACCTGCTTCTAACAGGCTCTTCACAGTGACCTGCAAGCCTGCCTCCAAACATATCCTGACAAAGACCTGAAAACTTCATTAAATGAATAGCCCTCCTTTTTGCACTGAGTTATGAAAAGTGATTATAAAAGAGAGTACTGGGTCAGTTAATTATAGGTTGCTATAATGCTTATGTGCAACAAGGTAAAATTTAAAGGCATATAGGCAAATTTGGATTACTAACATGGAAATCTTACTGCTGCATACTCCATGTGAATTTAGTTATCCATACATTCTTGTGTGTCTTTTGAGAGTGTACATGTCTGCAGGCACCTACACCTGGGGGGGTACATCTACATCGGTGTGCAAGAGAACTCTAACTCTGCATGAATTAGAAGGAGTTCTTTTAATCTTCCAGTAGAAACTAACACACACAAAAAAATTAATCATGTTATTCTAGGTCTGAAGAACCTTTTAATCAAGCGTGAGATGAGATAAAATTATATATGTGCTGTAACCACTTACAACATTAGAGAAAAGGCTATGTTGGCCTTGTTCAGTTTCAAAGAAAACAGAAAATTTCTATAGGAGATTAAAAAAAAAAACAAAACCACAAAAACAAACAAACAAACAAACAAAAACCCAGAAANAAAAAAAAAAAAACAAAAAAAAAAACAAACCTAAACAAATGAACAAAAAAACCCAGGGCACAGACGTCTTCAATTTCCAGCCCATTGTCAAGCCAGGGTCAAGGTAGGTTCCCAGGAGGCAGGATTCAGAATAAAATAACTAGAACTTGGAGGTGGAAATGAAGTACAGCTAAGCTTACAAAGGTACAAACCAAATCAGGTATTAACCTCTCTTTTCCTTGAAATACGAAATAGTCTGTGCATTGTAAGGTGCATAATCACACAGCTTGACAGATCCTCAAAGCCAGGATTGTTCTTATCCTTCCATATTTGGAAATCATATTCTAGGCTGGAGTCCTCTCTTTAGCATTTGTGAAAGTGAAGTGATTTGAAAGCCTAACACATACCCCATTACTGTATATTCAAAAGGAAAATGGCAAAAGGGAAAATGAAAACAACAATCTTTATGAAATTGTGCAAAGAACATGGAGAAGTTAGCAGAATTTTATCACAGGCTCACCCACAAGAAAAATGTATTCCTGGATTAAAAATACAGAAACTCAAATTTGTCCTTGTTTTATGAGACCCCAGTTTAGCATCCTCTTTTGGATGAAGTAATGTAGGTGTTACAAAGTGTAAGAACATTCCAGTGGGCCAGCGTGGGATAATCTGCCTGCCGTAAATCTCCTTTTGATGACACAGTGATTGACTAAAGTTGCAAAGTCTAATGAAATGCAGTATGTTTTCCAAATTCTTATTACTATGGATGAGACTAGATTGTCTCTCTTTTTTGTTGTTGTTGTTGTAATCCATACACATTTCCTTTCTTTCTATTACAGACCTTGATGTGTGGTGAAGGCTGACCTAGCAATGCTTTCAGAGCATGCCTTTGGATGACACAACAAACCAACTGTGAACCTAAAGCAAACCAATACGGTGTCACCTCAGTCCCTGCAGTCAGCTCACAAATCTCTGCTGCTCCAAGTAGCTCCTCTGAAAAGCAGCAGGGCAAAATGACTGTCATTCCAGACAGGTTCTCTGTTACAGCTTGTTAACCGTGTGGTCAGTGATACTGAAGTCTCCACTGAGTCTATTAGCAAAGCCTGATACAGCAAACTATTCACAGCATGGAAGAGATCCATCCCAAAAGTCTAAACGTGTCAGAGCACAAGCAGTGAAGCAAAGGAAGGAAACATTTTTAGCCCTCAAAACTGGGTGGAAAATGGAAGCCTACATCAAGTAGTGTTAACTGAATCCTGAGATGGCTGTAAAAGGTCCGTATAGCAATCCAGTACCCATGTAAGATTTACTAAGACATGTCTTATTTCTTGCAATCAGTTTCTTGACATAAATATAAACTCAGTAAGTCTCAGCAGCCTGTCACTTCTAATTTGCAAGGCTAATAATAACAAGGGGATTTTTAGTGAAGCATGAATTTTGTGAGCTCTTTAGTCTCAGCACATCTGTCCCTGCTCTCCTGCCAATCCAACCATTTTGGCAAAAGTAATACAGCACTCAAGAAAAAGGAGTAGAGGAGGAGCATATAAAGTTTCTCCACTTAGTTTCAGCAGCATCAAGCTGAAGCAGACAAGCACAAATGGATGGGATGTTCAGACAACCATGGCCATGGCTCCTGTAGTAAGGAGCTTGCTCAGTCTCAGTACATCAGCACCTTGAGGCGAATGGTGCCTGGGGAATGCACTGAGTCCTCATTAAGCCGCCAAAAACAGGCACAGAGTCACAGGGTCTTGTTCTTGCTTAGAATGTGATTTTATTGCCTCCTTTTGTCTGTCGCTCTAGGCAACTGCCTTCCTCGCCTGCTTGTAAAACTGGGCCAGCATGCTAGGGAGCAGCAAAGTAACACTCAGCTTTGAGTTACTATTTCATCAGATGATGTAACTCTACACAGGAGTCTTTTAATTTCTACAAGAAAGGCGAGATGCTGGTTAATTTGCTGACCCTTAAACCTTGATTTTTGACCCGATCTCAAAACTCCTGCAAATAGCTACTGATTTGGAATGAAGACAATAGCAAGGTTGCACAAGCAGCCCCTGGCAGAACCAGACTCTAAATATCTGAGGAGAACTGATGGGTATACATCACAGTGCCTGTATTTTAGTGCACAGCAAAACACCTTACTTGAAAGATATAAATAAAATCCCTCAACTCTTGTGACCCTGTCACATACTTGGTGTTGGTTTTCCAAAAGTGCCAGCTACAGGTAAGCCTTCAAACAGAAGTACTGAGCCTGCCTCCACTGACAGCAGTGAGACTGAAACTGTACGACCAAGTGCTTTTGCACACTCCACAATATATATTGAAGTATTAGAACATAAATGAACAAGAACTTAAAATTCAGCTTGCAGACAGAGTGTTTCTCGTAGTTAAGTGTGCATCACAACACTACCTGTAGCATATCATTCAGTAGAACTGATCTATTAAATGCTAATTTTTAGACAACCTGACTCCAAAAGCTGGTTTTAATTTGCAAACCCTTATCATGCTGGCCTGAAGCTAAACAACTTGGTGCATGTTTTACTCACCACAATGGATGCAAACCAGGACTATTGAACTTTTCTTTGTACCTTTTTACCATTTCCTGAGGGACTATGCAAGAAATAAAGCACTACTCTATTTGAATTACAGCAGGATCAGGAATAACTAGACTTCACTCATGTGTTTTATCAAGGAATGAATTCTGTAGCTTCATTTAAATGGAGCAAATAAGGACAGAAGGATAACCAAGAAACATTATGCTAAAAGGGAAAAAAACATACACCAAGTGCATATGTGCAAAGATTCCCTGCTGCTATGCAGATTTCTTGTTCTTAAGGATCAAGCCATGCTTATATGAAGTGACTTGCAGAATTACAGATCTGGTTTTACTTCTGTTGGACTCAAGGATACTTCCTGCACTAACTTTAATGACAGACACTGTAGATCTGCTTCAAGTACAGCAAAGTCAGGGTGAAAGTATGGGGATCATGCCTTCAGGCAATGCTCTACCATCTTCCCCAGGACAAGAACCTCTGCCCAGACAGCTTCCACATAACTAGTGTGGACTCAAATACAGACACTGCTTCTAACATATCACTTCTAAATGAACAATTTAAAAAACATGTTATTCAATATCAAATAGGGTGATTTTGATGTATGCTTATAACAAACACGGAAGAATGCTAGACATGAATTTATTTTGGTTTACATAATGGTTTTTATATTGTTCTAATTTTTTGAATTAACAAAATAATTATTTTTAATTTGAGAAAAGCTACTAACTAATCTCCCAACTCAGTTCACCCAGAGTGCTTTCATACTGATAAAGTCTCAGGTAAAGCAATAAATTAGTTTCTCTGTAGTCATTTCATTATCCTCTCCATTTCAGCCTCACTGTACTTCATTCCCAGTATTTTATATTCACAGGTGCTAAAGCTTAGTATATTGAGCCCCAAACACAAACAGATTGAAGCTGGGCAGCAGAAGAAATTACCACTCTGAGGCATCTGTCCATTTCAGCTTTCACAGAGGTGGCAGCTACCGTGACGGGAAGCTGAGTCATGCATAAAGGCAATCCAGATCAAAATAGTAATATAGATCAGCACAGGTTCTGAGCTGCACAGTGGCAGCCTGCAAGCTGCACGGACTACCTGCTTCATATGCAACACAGCTATGCCTGCCACCAGCACAGCATCAGCCAGGCAACAAACAGACAGGGTGAACAGCTGGAAGTGATACGCCTGGTCCCATTTCATTCAGCCGGCATTCATGAAACAATATATTCAGTTAAAAGCTGATATTGTTGTCAACGCTGTCAAAGACAAAATTTCGAAAGAATTCAAATTATGCAAACTCAAGTTTTCAACTTAGTAAAGGTATCTGCCAAAAAGGGTCTTTAAAAACCACTGCACTATGGCTGGCATGGTAAAGGGGTAGATCAATGAGCCTCATCTTCCAAAAAAGCTGTCTGAGAAAATGATGATAACATTAAGGCAGCAGCAATATGAAGTGATAGTCTCTGCATCCTTACCAGGAGCTGCTTCCACAAGCAAAGTCCTACTTAAGAACTGCCTAGCAGTTTATGCAGGAGAAGCAAAGGAGATAGCCCAGCTGAGAGTTAGTCTCAGCAAAGCGTACCTAAGACGTAACTCAGCCCTCACTATAAATCATTAACTGTCTGCAGCCTCAAGGAGCTGCTTTTCATCTCTGTATTAGAGAAATAACCTGTTCATGACATCAGCCAGAAAAAGGCATGCCTAAGCATATTGGCTACACAAAGGCTAAGGGAAGTGCAGATAAGACCAACAGTTTTGTAGGCAATGACACATATGAAGCCTCATTTCCTAGGGAACTGCATCTCATGACTGTCAGATTTTTAAACCGAATTATACCAAAGCTTCAGGCTTGTCTTAAACAGAGCATCAGAGAATCCAGAAAGAAGATAAATATGCATGTCTACCGTGACAGGCTTCAAGTGAGATTAGCTCCTTATTGGACACTGCTGAATCCTACAGGAATACATTTGGATTAAAAGTGGGTTTTTTCCAGTTCCTGGACATTCAGTTCCCAACAGTCCTACAACCCTTCTGCCCAATGCTGACATTTCAATATTAATGGTTGAAATGCATGCTGCATATTTTTCCTTTTTACACAAAAGCTCATTCTCCCCTGCCCAGCTATGCTCACAGAACTTATAGGAATGTTCTTTCTTTGAGAGGTAATATCTCAAAATATTCCCCTCTGTTTCATTTGCTTGAAATTAGTCCAAAATTTATGGGGTGTAGAACTAACAAAGCAACAGCAAGCACCAAATTTACTCCTTTATACCCAAATGCAAATACATACGGATGTAATTCTGCATAAGCCATTTTTCTTTAAGAACTCAGGATCAGGCTTTTTTTTTTTTTTTTTTTTTTTTTTTTTTTTTTTTAAAACAAATCTGCTCATCGTTACTTAAGGAACCCATCTGGCTGTCACCTCGTTTTTGAAACAGAGCTGAGCAGTTTGCTTTTGCGGACTTTAGCAGCATTGCCTCCACGAAAGGCAGCTCAGGCTCCCCTGCTGCTGCCACCGGCAACTCGTCCGGCTGGGAGCACGGCAGCGCAGGGGGTAACGCAACCGAGCACAGGTCTTAAATACTGCGTTTGAAAACACGGTAAGATTGCTCCGTGTAATTGTACATACTGTATTATATAGCCGGAAATACACAAATCAGCTTTGCATCAGTTACAGCACATCAAATGTATAAACAACACCCGCTTTAAAGACTTTTGTCTCCAGCCTTTCAAACACCTGCAGAGCGTCGAAGCCTCCATCCCTCTCCCCAGAAGGGATTCCCACGGCCAACAGACCATCAGGCTGTCTAGAGCCCCGTGCCCACCCCTCCCCTGCCCCCCCAGCCCCTCCTCTCCGCCCTGCTGCCATGTCCCTGCCTGCCCGCCCCTCCCGGGGAGGTTTCTAAACTCCGCGGCTCGCCCAGGGCCCGCCGCCCGCTGGGGCTGGGGCCGCTCCGCGCTGTTCCGCTCCGCTCCGCTCCACCGCTCTCCGCCGGGACCGGCCCGCCGCCCCCGCCCGCCCCCGCGCTCGGCGGAGCCGCGGCCCGACCCCGCCGCCCTCCTGAATATTTCATCGGCGCTGCCCAACGGGATGCCCCGCCACTGACTGCTGCAAAGGGACCGCATCCCGCCGGCGGCGCGTCTCGCTGCTTCCTGTCTCTTTCATTCTTCAAACCGCAGCTTTTCATTTATTCCGATAAATAAATAACTGATTAAAAACAAAGGAAAGAAAAAAAGCAGCAAGAGCATCTCTCTTTTTGTATCTGAGCAGGTGGGACTCCTGTGCAGGAGATTACGGAACACAACACAAGAAGGGCTCTGAACTCTTCCGAGCCCAAAGGATGAGCCGGCAGCGGTTTTCCTATAAAAATCCGATCCCGGGGCTGTGACACACTCGGAGGAGCGAAGGCGCCGTCAGCCTCACCGGAGGCGTCCCCGCTTTGGACAGCGCAAACCAGAGGGACTGCCGGCCGCAGCCTCCCGCCGCTGTCCGCGGTGGCCGTGGCCGGCCGGGCGGCGCTGGGCTCCGGCCGCTGTCCGCGGGGCCCCGCCGCGCCCGGCACCGCTCCGCAGCAAACTTTTCCGCCCGCGCCCTCCCTCGCAAGGGAGCGGCGGCGGGGGCGGGGGGTCGGCGCATCGTCTCCTCGCCCCGGCCGCAACCCCGGCCGCGCCGCCGCCGCGGAGGCAGCCGGCGGCCCCGGGCAGCCCGAGGGTCCGTATGGCCGCTGCCCTTCAGCCGGCGGCGAGAGCTGCCGGCGCGGCGCTCCGGGGGCTGCTGTGAGGCGGCGGCTCGCCGTGCGCGATGTGGCCGGCCGGGGCGGGCGGCAGGCTGCCCTGCCCGCGGGACGCGGCGCTGCGGCGGGCGGCGTTCTCCGGCAACCTCTCCGCGCTGCCGTCCCACCTGGTGCCGAGCGGCAGGAGCGTCCGCGTCTTCATCAGCGCCAACCCCGAAGGTAACCGCGGCTGCCGCGCCCGCCCCGCAGCTCCCCCTGCCGCCCGCCGCTCCCCGGCCGCGCTCCGCCGCCGCCGCCGCTCCCGGGAGCCCCGCTCGGGGACCCGGCGTGGCCCGGAGCGGCTCCTGCCCCTCTCCGAGCCCACGGCCACCGCCCCTCCGTCCGCCCGCCGGGTTGTGGGGCAGGTTTTGCGGGTGTACGGGCTCGGGGGCACCGGTGTACTCCGCTCCCTAAGTTTTGTGTCCGTAAATGACACGCCTGAAAGGCAGCGGGGCGCGGGGCATCCTCTCATTTTTGCGCTGTCGGGCATCTGGAGGGCACACGGGGGGCTGGAGACGCGGACACGGGCTGCCTTCTAGCGAAGGGAAGGCTTTTCGGGGCGGGGGCGATGTTTTGTAGGGCTCTCCTGGGGGGTCTGGTTTATAAGTTTTCGATAGGTTTCATAGCACAATGAAAGCAAGCCTTAGCTGGCTGAGGTTACAGCTAAGGCGATCCTTTGATCACGGCTATACTGTGCTTCCAAGGAAGCCTGCCTTGAAACCTGCAGCTTTAGCTAAATAAAGTCGGGGTCGTATACCCAGTATCTGAATTAATTAGGCATCCTGCTGTTTAACGCCTATTTTTAAAATTACCCTTTAATTCGAGGAATTTGCATACATTCAGGAGGTGTCTTTCCCACTTGTAAGATAGGAGTTGCTGAAGCATATTCCCACTTGAAGCACGGAAATAATAAATTAAGCATTCACACTTATGACGTTACTTGTCTGTAAAAAATGAGCCCACTGTATTCACAATTATCTTTCACACCACCACCCACCACCTTCCCCCCAACACTTCTAATTCAACAATACTGTCACCTTTTATGCAAACATCAGAGATCTGAAAATCATGCCTGAAACGACAAAATAGTTTGAACTTTGAAGTGAAAATTGTTTTGGCACGAATACTTACGGGAGTATGAGAAATAGTGCTCACAAGGAAAAAAAAACTGGGCATAGCACTGCTTTGAAGAATTCCCACATCTCCAGCACTCCTTACTTGCTTTCAACACAAGGCAACTCTCAGCTCTCATATTCAACATCCCTGTTTATTTAAAAAGATTATATTCTTTAAGGAGGGCATGAAGATGTTTGCAGTTTATTGCTGCAATCTAAGCAAAGAGATACAAAATAGTGGTAACTGGAAAAAAAATCTATTTGGCTCAGGAAAAAAATTACTGTGGATTTTTAGAAGATATGTTACTCATTAGAAATGGATTCCTGCCAGCATTGCCTTATTGCCTTAACTGGGAAGCTGCTGATGCCTCTGCATTTGATGTGATTGGCATTCAGGGTAGCTTGGTATGTTAGTTAGATATTTGCTAAAATAGAAAACCCACTAAACTAATTCTAAAAGTTGAGATTTAAAGCCATATGTATCCATTTCAAGGATTTCACCCTGGAATTGTAATTTGAAAATATCAGCTTTTAAAAAATCCCAACATGGAAAGAAAACAATTCAAACATTTTAGGATTTTTTACATTATCTTTGTTGTAGTCTCACGTGGTCACGATGATTAACACTCCTCATGCCAAATATTTTGTCTGTGACATTGCTCTTCCTTTCAAAATGATAGTAGGGGAATAAAATTTCAGAGTGGTTACAGGTTTTGTTTATGAACATCTAAGGACTCTCAATGACAATAAACAGCCATTGCTATTTATTGGTGATAGCACTGTTGTTGAAGTATTACTGACTGAATGTGACTTTTGAAAAAGGAAACGTGGATAAACAATAAATTGGCCTATAATGAGGTTTCGACATCATCTAGTAAAGTACTTTGAAATAGGACTGTTGTTGGTAAAACACTTGAAAAAGTTTTTCATGGTGCAAAAAATTCAGGATGAAAAGGTTGATATTGGTACTCAGTAAACCTTTTAGCACATTCAACTACAATTTATATTTGCATGACTAAGGTCTCTCTTGTTAATTTTCAATATATCACCACCGTTTATACTTATTCTTCTTGATGCAGAGCATTCCTGAAAAGGGCAGTGAGCCCCCAGACTCACAGAGGCAGACTTGAACTGTGGTGTCAGGGAAGCATAGGAATTGATCCTGCTAGCTGTCACAAGAAAAATTTATCTATCACTGAAAGTGTACAAACCTAAAAGACATTTTCTTGAATTATATTTAATAAGTGTGTAGTGTTTGGTCTGTTCTTTATAAACATACTTTGAAACATATAAACATATGACTGAAATACACTATGGTTTTATTATGCAACTAGGAAAGTGGTTATTTGAAAAATTTCTTAACTAGAAGTCCCTAAAAAGACCAAGTGGAGACAGTGAGCATGGGTAGTAGGAGCAAGAGTGCTTCATTTTTCAGTCTTGTTTTCTAGAGGAAATTTTGTAGATAAATGAAACAGTATTTTCCCCTAGTAGTTAGCAGTTGCTAACTTGCTCAAGTTGTTGATATCAATTAATCCATCTTCCTGTCACTGAAAATGACCAGATCTTTAGAAACATGGAAGTTGCTCTATTATTTGAATGCACATTTCCACATTTCAGTAGATATAAGCAATAAGCAATATTTTGAATATGTATTTAAATAGGCATTTTGGCTAAGAGAGGTTGAAGACTTTTATTGGTTTTGGTTTTTATCAAGATATTTTAATTACTTCAAAGTGATAAGAAAATTAAGTCATATTTCCTGATGAATGTAATAAGTGCTTTACTGTTTCCTGTAGCAGTCTGTGAACTGTTAAGAGCAGGGCAGTGACAGTTTCTATGCTACTCGTAGTGCCCATGTAGATGCCTGCCATTAACATACAGTTCATGTGAAAAACAGTAGGTATAAACTCCCTTATGGTTCTATTATATGGAACTGTAATATCTGCCCTATATAGGTTCAGAGCAGTCCAATGATTCTTGGCACTACTTCAAACAGAAAACTGTTTGAGTTGCAAAGTTAGCTATTTCAAGAAGCTATGTGGTGGTACAAGGAAATATTACAAGCTCTCATTGAAACTGGTGTGCCTAAAATGGAGTTAGGAATTTGTCTTGAAAATTAAATCCAGTGATTTGGAACAAGCAGTCAAAACCCTGAACATTTTAAATCCTTTTGGTTCTTCTGAAAGTGGGGAAATCAGCCCTTTGATAGAGTGACTTAAAGTCTTATTGCTTCTATTAGTTAAGACATGGATACTTTTTTTACTCTGAGCTCTTGCAGTTTTAATTGTGAAGATGGCTTAGTAGTCAGTGGAAACGAATGCCCTGACAAGGGATGTGTATAAAGCCAAATCCTACACACAGGTGGTTCCACTGCAGACAGGATGATAATACCTTTATATAGAACCAGAGTGTGTCCTGACAAAGGTGGTGTTAGCCAGCCTTACCTCAAAGTGTAACCAGGGTTGCATCTGGTACTTCACACAGTAAGAATGATCCCTTTTCCAGCCACTTTTTCAGCCACATACTGCACTCTCCTCTGAGCAGCACCCTTGCATACTTCCTAAGTCCCAACACTGGATTGCTGTTACTACATTTTGACAGTTCATAGTTCTTAGTCATTTTAGCCTATTAATACCCTCTGTTGTACAAACAAACAACTTTGATGAAATCATGAATAAGCTTTGTTTTAACAACCCTGTTTAATTCCTCATGGTTTCTGGGCCTCCAGTACCCATTTTTTAAAACCATTAAACCATCTACTAGTTTTGACATGATTAACAGTCTTAAGTATGAAGTCCTATGTAGACATGCAGGAATATAAAATGAAGATCTTATTCTGTTAGAAGATACTACTGATATTACCACTTTAATGATTACGTTGTACAAGCAAGTATAAACCCAACCTGTACAGCCCATGAGTTGCCAGAGTGAGGTTTCCTTGCCTTATGCTATTGAATGGCTTTGAGTTTTCTTGATTTATGATTCAGTCTTTGACCTTAGTTTATTTCCATTGACATGCATAATCCAGAATGTTGTATTAATTTGAAAACCTCTCAATTCTAGTGAAGTGTGATTAATGCCAAATTGACAATATTTACAATATTGTCATGATACATAAAGCAAAATTGCCACCAGCAGTTAGTTATACTGACTAGAGAAGAATTGAGTAATGACTGCAGAAGCAGATCTTAGCAATGTTTTCATCTGGATCTGTTGTTATAGGCTGCTTTGCAGGAATTACATGTGTTTTTATCTATGTTGATGTACATGTAAAAGAAAAAAAAGTAATGTGAATTTGTAGTGTGGAACATGATGGTAAATAAAACAGATGAAGAATTATAATTGCTTTAATTACAAAGTTATTACCATATGTGATAAGAGAAAGGCATAATCTGGCATGTTGGAGGTCTGCTATATTATTTATACCTGAAATGCTGTTTTCCTTAAGGAGAATGTAATTGAGGAAATCTTGAAGTGGAAAGATATTCAAAAGTCAGTGCAATGCTTAGTTAATGATGGTCTGTTCTGACCAGTCCCCAAATACCATATGGTGTCCCTACTTGGATATGTTATATGAAGATCTTTTTATAAAGACAATCTTATATAATCTGAGAGGAATTTATTCTTTAGCTAAAGAAACAGATGTTCAAGTGTATGAAATTGCAAAGGAGGTGTTGCGGAGATGTGGAGACAAATAACTCCAGGACTTTTTTTGTGCTAAGTGTTAGTTCTGGTTACCTAATTTTGTACCTATTTATGGTTTTGTGTGACGCACATCACTTGTAGTGTTTAAGAGTCAAAAACCAAGCTACCACCACTTGGGGGAAAAAAAAAAAAAAAAAGAATTCAGTAGTTTTAGATATAAACTATCTCGGAGTCCGGGGGAGAAAAATCATTCAAGTACCTAGGTTTCATGTGAACCTTGATTTGAAATATGTCTAATTTCAGGAGATCCAGAGGTTAGAGATATCACCAGTTCGTTAAGTTGGAAAGAAACCTTTTCAGTACTTCTGCTTCTATGTATAATTTTCTCCTTTCTCTTGTGCTATGAAACAGCTCCACTGTTGGTGTGGTTGAGCAAAAAGCAAGATCTGGCTTTCCTTGACTGTATGACCAAATCTTATGTAGGCTTTAACTTTTTTGCAACGCAGAACCAACCAGTACAAGATGTTTTTTTGCTAAGTAGATCCTCAAGCCTTTGGTCCTGTTACTCTGTCACGCGGATAAACTCAAAAACCTGTAATAATCTGACAATCTGTATAAAAAGCACTGCTCTTCATTCCTCCTGTTCTTCATGTGTGTTATCTGCTTATGTAGCCTGTGGACTGGGCTAAGGATTTGTTCTAAATGTACCAAATGTACAAATGGAAACACTGGTAACTTTTGTTTCATTTTCCACAAAATTTTCATTCCGTACTCAAAAGGTAGGATGTGCATTTGGCAACAATACTATAATCAAGAGGTATTGGGTGGGGGTATTTTAATAAAAGAGCAAGATATGTAATTTGTTGGGTTTGTGGTTTCTTCTTGATATTTAGACATAAGAAAAATTACCTGAAACTCATCTTCCTGGTAGCAACACCTGGAGTTATCAGCTTCAAATGGATTAGGTATTTACACTATCTACTTAATATTTTTTATCACAAGTCCATTATTTTTAATATTTAAAATATTAAAATTGTAATTTTCTGTATTTGTAGTTGTCTGTACACACATATGCACACATATACATAAATTGTATAAACTACTCTAAGCTGTGTAGGATGGTATAAATGGATGTGTGACACTCAAGTCACACTGTCATAGACTGTATTCAAACTTGCTGGTAGTGCTCAGTTTTCTTGTGAGAACTGAGTATGTTCAAAGGGTATCACTCTAGTTTGTATTTCTAGCAGTGCTAGATTTTGTTGAATGCTATTGTAAAAGTAAAAGCCTTACAGATGAGTGTGATTGCTTTTTCATAGTGTTGAAGAAATAATATTAAAACAAAGCAGAGCCTGCAATTTCTTCCTTTTCTTTCTACATTGGCAAATATTACTTTATTTCTTCAGATGTATTTGCATGAGGACCATGCCTCATTCTTGGGGGCAGTGGCTTTCTCTGAGTGATGAAAGGGAGCTTCTGGACCCTTGACACAGTTTCTAAGAACAGTGAGGGACCATGAAACAAGTGTGCAAATTCCATGTGATATTAATTTCTCAAATAATGTATTAGACGATGAACAGCAGTGGTGTTGAATTGTGTTTTTATTGTGAATAGCTCCCTCCCAAGGTATGAGACCTTTAAAAGAGCACCAAGCAGGCAGCATCCCAGTGCCTTCTTTTCTGCCTGCTCAAGGGCAGTGGGATGACCTCACAGCTGAGTAACAGTCTGCTGGGTAGCAAGCTGAAGAGGATTTCCAAGGCTGTGTTTCAAGGAGGCCACGTGTATTCTGTGGTGGGATTTGTGTAATCACATAAGAGCAGTGTAGTACAAAAGGTACATAACTGCCTAGCTTGGCATCCTATCTCTAAGCTTATGCAGCAAAATAATTCCTCTTAAGAATCTTGCATACATGACTGTGTGGGCATGTGTCCACAGATTTGTGAACACGCAAGAGAAAATCCTAATTAGACTTGAAGTTTTGTTTGGAGAATTTTAAAATACATGTCACATAAAGAAAACTTCAAGGTGTTACTAAACTTCTAATTCAAGATATGAGGGCAGTGCCCAAGTGGTAATTTTTTCATTTAAAATAAATTAAATTTCTTTGAATCTAGCAGCTGAAAGAGTATTTTGTGATGCGATATCCTTTCAGGTTGCAGTAATAATACATTAGTGGTATCTTCCTACAGTAATTTAAGATTTTAATATATTGAAGGTGGTAGATATAAATATAGTATCATAAATAGTCATGTGCATGGATTACAAAGGAATCTGGCAGATTTTAATACAGGCAGCACTTTTCAAGAAAACTGCTTTATCCGTTTACCAGAATTTTAATTAAAGAAGGATAATAATAGAATTAGAGAACACAATTTAATCATGGTTGTGTCAGTGCTCCTCTAAAATAAGGCCTGACACTACTTTTATTAATATAGCGTTTGTATCAGAGGTAATTTTTTATTTATAAAATCTGTAGTCAAAAGGGCTAAATCACAGGTAGCTGAAAACAAGCAGTGTAGCAGAATAAATAGCAAGAGTAAGAATAGTAAGAAGGCTCAAACCAGTGCAGTGTATCCATGTACATACTGCTGTGCTGGGTAATGGGGACATGTACCAAATCCAACTTTTGTAAGCCACCTCATCACCACCATAATTAAATGGCCCCATCTATATTTTAGCTGGTCTTAAACTCCGTCTATCACCACCTATTACTACCCCTTGTTGGAAATGGGACACTGTGCTGGGCAGACCTTAGGCCTGCGCAACTGGTCATTCTTGTGCAGAATATGCATCTAGAGAAAAAAGTCACCTTTAGAGACTAGATTTATCAGAGTGCTCAAAATACACTTCATGCCAGAAAATGGAAGACTGGCAAATGGCAGGACTTCCATACTGAACTTATTCCAGAGTCATGCTGTTGTACATACCAATCATGGGGACTGATGAAATAGCTAAACATGTCAAATTTCAAACTCTCAGAGCCTATCAAATACTCTAGTTCAGCCTTTTCCTAGCGTTTCCTGGGGTGGCAAAGCTGCAGTCTTCAGTAAAGTGACACTCTTTTGTGTTACAATTAAACCCTTGAAAATATTTATTAATAGAGCACATTTCCCCCTGCTTGCAATGGATACCTTCACAGTCTCATCCAGGCTTTATGGATCTCCAAACTGAAACAGGTGTTGAGATAGTTATTACAGTGTATGTATGATATATAGCAATGTTGTTGGTGAAATTCTCATTTAGTGTCTAACTAGTAATGATTTACAAAACATTAAGATGAAAGGAGAATTAATGTGTAAGAGCCCTATCTAGATGGCTTTAGAGTTTAAGTTAAAATATTAGATGAAGATTACTTTTAAAGGATTGAGGACCAATAAGTAACCATGTGAGTTATATACTTTTAGATGAGAGGAGTTAATCCATACTTGCAGAGTTATGCAAATGAGCTGTTACATACAAGATCAGTGAGAAGCAAATGCAGTAAGATCAGGCTTAGTGAGTTAGGCCAAAGGAGCCCAGTACTCCTCTCTGACCCTGGCAGTTTCAGATGTGTGATGAAAGAATAGTAAATCACAACAGGGACAAATGATGAAGATTATGTCTTTGTGCTTAATAACCTGTGAGGCCCTTTGCTTCCATGAGTTTGTCCAGTTGCTTTACTAGTTAGTCAATAGTCTTGGTAATTTGGAAAAGGTAGCAACCTTTCCAAATCTTGAGATGGATTATTGCCCGGTAAAATGCCTACTCCTGCTAATTTTATTGGGAAATTTTTATTAACAAGACCATATGTATTCACCCAAAGAGATCTCAAAAAACAAACATCAGAGTATCTGTGGGAAAAGAGTACCCTGAAAGAGTAACTTTATCCAAAACCATCATTGCAATGATCCATTTTTGTCTATCTGCATAAAGAAAGAGAGGTTAACTGTGAAGACGTAGGTATCAGAATGTCCTTATTCCTACAGAGTTATTAAAATAGAGCCATAATAAGAAATAAACAAGGAAATTATAGCATTCAACAGTCTAAGGAGCATAAGGTGTGAAGTCTGATCCAAGGGAGTGTTATGCAGAACTCTGATATAAGGGTTACCTTATTGTTAAGAATTTTTGCACCTAACTATGCCAACATGACACATCATGAGAATCTTGCTTTACTGTCAATATTAAACATAAATCTTGTATGACCACTTTATAAATGATATTCTTGAAATTCAGGAGTTAATATTTTTATTTTTCCTTACCTACTGCTGTGTAATAAAGGCCCCACAAATTCTAGAAAAGGAGATCAAAAGAAAAATGTTTTCTTCCTTGATAATAGTCCTGGTGGATAGATTCACAGCCTGTACTATTCTGGCAAGACAAAGTGTAAGTTCTGGAGAAAATTTCTATTTTTCACTCTACAATATTTCTGATAACTCAGATATCATTGAGCAGTAGGTGTTGATCTTTTTAGGAGTGCTTGCTAGAAAATACTGGGAAAATTATAGAATCATATTATTATTTCAAAATGGTCTTGTTTTATTATATATATATTGTATTACATTTAAAAGTTATGAAGAATTATGCAGTGCTCTTGAAACAAGTTATTAAAGCATTTCTGTTTGTGTGAGCCCTAACTTGGTACATCAAAACACTAGCAAAATTTAGATCATGACTGACTTTGAAATGCAATTTCCAACATGGGATTATAAAGAACTAAGGCATTGTGCCATTGAGTTCCATGACATGCCATCTAAAGCAGCTCTGTGTGGCTGTAGCAGATGACCAAGGGACCTTAGACAGCTGTTTCATTAGTTGTTTTTTATTGTGCAAATCACAGACTACTGGGGCTGCAAGAGGGACCTCATGAGGCTTTCAGATCCATCCTCCTGTCTGAAGCAGGAGCAAACATACCTGTGCCACTCCTGACAGATTATCTCACTCTTCATGAGCTGTCTCCAAACCAGTTCAGAAAATACACAGGAAAACAGACTATACAGCAGTGGTGTGGCTTCAGTAGCACTATGGTCATGCTTACAAGCAACATACAGACACAAAATAAACTCATTAGTCAAAAACATTACCAAAAGTAAAAGATTTCTTACAAACCTCCTTGTTTAGAATGAGTTTCAGTAACTTTCACTAACTGGTGTATGTGATTCACAAATTTTGCAAATCCAGTTTCTTCCTCATCATCCTTTTGCCAGGATGTCAGGAACTCAATCTGAGCATCCATACAAAAGATAGATAATATGAATCAATAAACTCCTGTAAGGATAATTTTAGCATGGATGTGTGTTCTGCAGTGGTCTGCTTGTTTCAGGTGAAGTTTTCTGAAGATGAGACCTTTATGAAGTGTCTATAATGTTATGGCTCATGTTACAACTTTTGCTTTGGTGGTTTATTTTTTAATGGAAGGAGACACATTTAGAGGATTTCTCTTATTTACCTAGTGGTTTGTTGGTCTGATTGGTTTAATGTCAGTCAATGAGTTAAGAATACTTTTCAAAAGAGAACAAAAGACATGTAGAAAACACAGTTCATTTATTCCGCCCCCCTTTTTTAAGAAAACAGGTTAAAATGCAAATAATCTCTTTACACTCTACCTGTCTTAATTAAAAATGTTCTATTTTACACTTCCTATAATCACCCATGTATAATATTATATAATTCTATTAAGCAGTTCCATTGCTGGTATATTGTTCCAATGTTAATACCACAGTCAGCTCCTCACAGTCATTATGTAAATTCAAAATAGTTTCAAACAAAATCTCCAGTTATAGATTCAGTTGCCTTTAACCATGTGTAGTGTGGCAGATAAAAGATTAATTTTTCTCTATTCTGTGGCCAAGGGACAAATACCTTTGCAGGCACTGAGAAAGACTGATAGTGTTTGGCAGCACAAGAAATGAAAATAAAGTCAAGTCCACCCTTTCAGCCAGATTCTACACTGCCACTGAGACCATAACATCACAGAAGGTCTTTATCCTCCTTTAAAGGTAATTGTAACTCACTGGGTATTATTATAAGGAAAATAATAGTGAAGAGTTGGGGAGGATGGCTAAAGTAGTTTGAAAGTGCTAATCTGGGAAACATTCTGTAGTTCAGTCATTGATTAATTAAATTGGTATGCCATTTGGAAGTTTTCTTTAAATATTATTTTCTATATCATGCTTGTATAAGGTATTTGTGAGAAATTATACTTACTTGTTTCAACTACATCTGCTTCTCCAGGTGACCAGAACATGTGTTGCCCTTTTTCAATTACTAACTCCTCAAGATTGTTAAACTGCAAATTTACTGTTACCTTTACATTTAATCAACAAAATGGGGTTAGCAAGCAGAAGAAATCAATAAAACCTACAGCAAAAAAGCAATAGCTAGGAAAATCAAGGCATCAGAGGAATAATTGACTGATAAAAACAGGTACATTGTAGAATTTATTAAAAATGGCCTTTTCAACTGGGTTATATAATCTTCACTAAAAATAATGCTTAGATGAATCATTATAATTGGAAGGGTAAGGAGAACATGGTCTGATAAATCACTCTTCCTTTACATGTCAATCACTGCTTGCCTCTCAGACATTACATAATCCATCAAAAAGAGCCAGCTTCATAAATTATTTGGCCATGTTCAATGAGTTTCAGTGCAGAACCTACCTGGAATTCTCAATTTAAAAACTGTTGTACCACAAGGCCTAAGTGGGTGTTAATACCTTGGTTTAAATTGTCTGTCAGTAAGTGAAGTAGTCCTTTAGAGTCAGTTGAGATCCTCTTCTCCAGGCAAGCAATGGTTGAGTTTCTGACATCCCTCCCTAATGTAGTCCCACTGTCCTGGGCTTAATGCTCTCTTGCAGCTGCTCTCCTTTGCTGGGGTTGTCATTTCATTTATTCATCTTTCATAACAGTTTCTACAACAACCATGAGCTATTTGACTGTTCAGTGATGTTGTTAATCCTCTCCATTTAGCATCAAGGAAAAAAATCTGTTGCAAAGAAAACTCCTGCTATATATTGATGCAAATTTACTGCACTGATAGCAAGCAGCAGCTCTTATGTGGGTGCTTCTGCACACCCAAAAGTGAGACTTTTTCATCTTCTACCATAAAAGTCTTCACATCTTTCACTTGAAGCCCTCACAGTAGGCTGCATTTACCAGTCGTGCTTTTTCAGTTGGCCCAACCGACCTCACCAGTTTTGTAGTGATCCAAGCTGTGTTGTATTACACCAAACTTAAGGAAGAATGCAAGCTGGATTGGGACTCCATGACTTGTGCACCAGAGGTACAAAACTTAGATAAGGGAAGGGCAACTTTACTCAGGATTCAACAGTGCTTACAGAGCTCTTCCATTGTTTTGCAGTACTGCCAGATGCAAAGTCACATAGGAGTGTTTGCTGGAATTTCTTCAGAATGAGGTGTATTTAATGGTACTGTGCTATAGTGTACTGTGAAATAAGTGTGTGCTTTTATGAGACTGGCTTTCTAGTGGCTTTTTAGGGCTCTGCTCTGCTTTATTTTTTCTCAAAGCCTACAATATACTGTTTGATTCTCTTCCAGCGCTTGAACCTGCTGTTAGGAGGAAGAATGTCTGTGACATCCCTTTGCTTTATTGCCTGCCACAGCCTCATTACCTTAAGTGCCTTAGTAACACACCCTGATGGTTTTTTCTTTGGTCTAGTGCTGTGAGAAAAAAAAGTAACAAACCTATTGCTGTATACACATAACTTAATTGTTAGAGGCATTTTCCAATGTTGTAAGCCTTTTTTCTGCTTTCTGGGAAATTGCCTAAGTTTTTGAAGTGTGAGTCAACACTTCTCAATGCATCAATGGGATTTTTCCTCATAATTTTGTTACTGCACTGGCCCTTATTTCTGTCCTTGTTATTCATTTTTCTACAACTTATTTAGAACTTCCCCTTTAGATTTCACAAGAAGTTCTTTCACATTAGTTTTGATCATAGTAGCAAATTCTTGTCCTAACAGGCCTTGTTGTTTTCCAGTGCTTATTTTTCATAACCTTTGGTGTTCTGCAGAGGTACTTTGCAGATTTAATTTTGGTGTTTCTAAGTGTGCTGTGTCTTCAGTTTCTCCTGTCGCATCATTTAATTGTACCACAATAATGGCTTGCAAATTGTCATGTTTTCAGGAGCTTTTCCTTACTTGCTTTATTAAATGAAAGAATTAGACTTTTTTTGAATTCTTCTGCTAGTGCAGAGTGCAGAGAGCTCTCCCCCTGCAGAGATTCTGCCTTCAGCCTGCAGTGTCACTGAAGCTCCTGCTGCTTGTGGCATTTGTGTGCAGATGTGTTTGCATTTCTGTGCTTGCCACAAACCACACTCAGGGGACACAGGGACACCTGTGCACCCAAGCTGCAGTCTAGGGAGAATATACAGGCTTGGGAAAGGATTCCAGGTCAGCCTAACTCATTTTATTTAAGAACATCTATGTATGAGGGTGCTGTGTTCCCAAGGGGCAATGTGAAGTTAGTTAATTAGGACACGTTACGAGATAAAATTCTGCTTTGGTGTCCTCATCCTTATTGTCACCATTAGAGTGACACAAGGGTATGTACTGTTTATTTACTGGTTGATTTATTTAGGGATTAAGAGATTTCCTGCAGACTCTGTGGAAGTCAGTAAGGTATCAAAAGATACAGGCTTTTAATACATGCAAAATGTAGAACTTAATTTAAAATCTACTGAGATTAGCAGATCTTTCCATTAACTTCACCAACTTTTGGATCCAATTCCAAATTTGTTTCATGTAAGCATGCTGCACACAAAATAGAACTGTCAGAAACCAACATTTCTTTCAAATTGAGAAGGCAATCATGTGAATAATGAAAATTTGGATCTTAATATTTGTATATAGGAACCACTTTTCCCCTTCTCTTATATCAGTTTAATACTGATGTTTTTCCTAAATTCTTCATTTTAACATGTGTCAGGACCCCTCTGATTTTACTAGCCAACTTTTTTTTAATTGGGTGTTAAACCAATAGGTGGCACTGGTTAAGCATATTAGAAGTCAAGATGCAGGGTATTTTATAAAATGACACTGTAAAATCTGGCCATTATAATTTTTTTTTAATTTAAGAATATATAATTTTAAAAATGCATGTATCATATGTTCACCTATGGTTTATGTGGTTTTTTACATTTGTCATCTTACTGATCTGACAACATGGAATATTTCAGAGAAAACCATGCCTCATTTTAAATCAGGTATTGTTTGATTTGGGGCTAAAAAAGAAGAGGTAATTGCTGCAACTAGAAGTTTTAGGCTTATAATTATACCCTACATCCTGCCTAGTTAGGTCTTTTGTTTTGAAATTGTGTTTGTTTAAGTGTTCTGGTGTAGATCACAAACTTGTAATCACATCCTGTCATTTCTTCCTGCTTGAGAGACACATTTCAGAATTACTTACCATCTTAATGTTATTTTTCATTATTTTTTCTGATTTTCATGACAAGCAGAAATTCCTTTGGGCTGAAATGCTTAGTCCAGTCTTGTATTTATGTTCTTTTAAGAACTGAAAAGGTTGAGTCACGTAGACTTTGTGCACATCTCATGTGAGCGCTCCGACCATCAGGCGGAGTGAGGACACGCAGCTGTGTTACATCACAGTAATGCTGCAGTGTTTTGCTAATCAGAATTCATTTGGATGGTTAGCTGTTTGTGGGGTTTAGTTGAATTGGTGAATGGTCTTCAGTCTGTCCTGTTTCTTATTTGCCTTCCAGAGAGCTCAAGGTTGGCATTGTTGTTTGGGGAAGGGACACTGGGAGAATTGACCCAGACCAACCTGTTCCCGTTCCTGATCTACCTAATCTCGGGAAGCTTTGGATGCCTATTCCAATGCTCCCTCCTCACAGAAACTCCAAGGGAAATAAATGACAACAGTGTCTATGGAGTTCATTTTATAGGAAGGCAAAGGTAGTAGGGAGCTCAAGTCTTTTTTCTCCTCTCTTACCTGCTACATGATTCAAACCCACTTATTGTTTGCAAAATGTTCTGAGATGAAAGGCACTCTAGGAAATTAAAATTACTTATTATTTTGGTATTATTTTCAGTGACAAATTTTCCATAATATTTAGGGACATGTAACCTCCCAGTATTCAAATTTTTTAGTAGCACAGGTGATGCACAATGCTGTTGTGCATTATCAATGAAAAGGGCAGTTTAAAAGGAATAATTCACTTGAACAGTCATATGAGTCAAGAACGCACTAACATGAAGAGGCTTGGCAGCCACTTCTTACTTGGCACTGCTGCGAAGTAATTAAAGTGCAGAAATTCTCACTGCAGTTAATAGACAATGGTTATGAAATACCCACTTTTTTAATATTGCAATGCATTAAAACAAATCCTATGGCAAGAATCTGTTCTACTCTTCTATCAAATCTAAGTTTTTAGAAAACTTGGAGAAAGCAAATAGCTGGGTGGACATGCATTCAGGACTAGATCAGAAGTTCACTGCTCATCCAGGGCTTTCATAGTTGCACAAGAGACTCTAACATTATGTGTTAATAAATGTAATTATGTGAATTGGGCAGGAGACTATGGCAGCAGAGAAGTGAGCTAAAAGAATGAGGTGTAAACCCCCAGCCAGTGTCTGAACTGACCCACTGCAAAGCACAAGAACACCAAGAATGGAGGAGGTGATACAGAAATTGTGTCTTCTATGTGTACAAGGAGCTGCTCTTTCTTGGGTGACTGCCTGAAGATGACACCTGTAGACAGCTCTCTGACCCCATATGACATTCATTTCTGTGTGCCTTGAACATCTGCAAGAGCAGCTTTTTTTTTTTTTTTCCTTTTTTTTTTCTGCCTGGGTTCTTCCAGGTTCAGCTGCCTGCCTCAGCTTGTTATGTCAGTCAACAATTTTCCTGCTGGCTCTCCCAAGCTGCATATTGCAATGTTCCTCTGTCAGTCAGAGTGGCAAGGCAAACACCCTCCCTGCTTAGGATTTTCCTCTGCTTGAGGGCCTTAGCTTGCATCATGCATGGGTACAGTTACTCACAGGTCACTTTTCCATGAATAGATTGTCAACTTGAATGTGCTGCTCCTTGGAGCGTGGTGGAGTGGGATTCTCTGTCCCCATATTGGCACCTCCTTTGCAACACATGGTAGGAGAATGGGGCTGAGCAATCCCTGTTCAGCTGCATCAAGCCTTGACTGAGTCAATGTGTGACTGCAACCCACATACGTGAAAACAGCCATTCCATCACCGTGTCTGAACTCAGACCAGTACAGCACCAGCAAGACCATAAACTACTTGATCTTAGGACAGAATAAATGGTGCTTGGAAATGGGCAATTTCCATCAGGCCCACGTTAACTCTTTCTGTTCATTTGCATATATATTTTGAAATTTTCTTCAACAGGGCTGTGTTCTATGACTTATTTTATCCCAGAGATTAATGTTTGGCAATTCTTTGTAAATACACATCATCTGTTTACTAACACTTGAGTGAAAAACGTACTTGCTCTACTAAAATAAAATAAGTGACTTTAATAGCAGAACAGCTTGTGTTTGAAGGTCAGACTTTGGCATGGGAATAGTTCATGCTGAGAAGCTGCACCTCGGCATTCTCTAATGAAAACTGGCAGTGATTTGACTGAGCTACAAGCCTTCAGAAATCACACTGCTCACAAACAGTTGTATTTATTGGGCAGGAGAAAGGATGTAGATGGATCTGTGACTAATTCAGTCCATTCCTCGGGGTTGTCCTGGGGAGGGTGCCCTGGCACTGTCAATCAGTTCAAACTGGGCAGGACAGCGTGGTTATGGAATGGCTTAGGAGGCAACCATGTGCAAGAGATGGCTCTTGTATGGAAGATGCGTACTCAGCAAGTCACTGTCTTGTGAGCTGGGCTTTCTTTAAATATTTTAAATACAATTTTAGGGTTGGGGGAAGTTTAAGTTTTTTCTTATGTTTTTTCAGATGTAGTTTCATTCCCACAGTTTATTGTGAACTGTTTGTATTTCTGAGTATCAGAATTAACATTAAGAGGTATAGAAATCTCATCTCACAACTACTGTCTCGTTTTTGCTGCAAGAAGAATGTAATTTAGTTAATATCCTCATCTGCAGCAGCAGCCTGGAAGGTGGAATTTGCCTGTGTGATGTTGTTAGGAACTGCCAGCTTCACAGATTTGCTGTCACTTTAAATCAAGTTAGATTATATTTAATTAAACCAGTTTATCTGCCATCCATACTAATTACCAAGGTTCATCTTAACTATATACACTTCTGTTTCCTTAAAGTTCCAAAATTTATTTCAAATACAGAAATTCTTAAAATTGATTAATAGAAGCACCAGACTCAAATTCCAATTAGATAAGCACACTCCATTAGATATGGGGGTAGGAATAAAAACACAAAATGAGTATGCCAAGTGTCTTACCCCAACTACAATTCTAGTTGAAGGAATGTTTTACCTATTTCGTTTTTAAGATATTACAAAGTAGCACTACTCCTGCAGTGTGTTGTTTCATTTTCTGAACAAGACTCTACATGTTAAGCTGCAGGGAACAGCATGTTGTTCTAAAACTAGAGCCAGTGGGGTTCTGCAGTATAAATCCTATGGGCGTAAACAAAAGTAGGAGAACATAGTTTTATCTATTGTAAACCTCAGGCAAAATATTTCCCATTTATCATTTCATTATGTTTATTCTTAAATGCTGCTTTTTTTCCAATGCTTCTTTTGTTGTTGTTGTTGTTCCTGCAAGTTAGCCTATTTTATACCCCTATTAAGGCCATTCTGTCTGCTGTCACATTTAAGTAACTGCAAACAAAACTGTGGATTTGCTTCCTAAATAACCAAGCTATAGTCATGATTGATTTTCATTTAGAAAGATAAGAACCATTTTGGTTTATCTCTGTGTAGTTAGTTGGTTTTCGACAGAGTTAATTCTACTTGATCATGAAGATATGATACTATGTGTTTTCATAAACTTGCATGCCAAAATTAATCTCTGTTAAGGCAAAGAAAATAATCTTCTATCACTGATTAATCTAAGGGTCCCAGTTACTGTGAAGGTAAAAAATGAAGTATTTCAAATAAAGCAAACTACACATTTGGCTTTTATCACAAGGTACAGCAACACCATTTCTTTGGAGCCAAAATAATATTGCTGTGTTGGCATCATGCAACCCTCTGACTAATTAGCCTTGTTAGCTGTGTACTACATTCTGCAAGGAAAGGATGACTTAGACACTACAGTATGAGAGAAAATTAATGACTGTGGATCCTAAAGAGGGAGCAAGTCATCCATCCCTTTTATGTACTAGCACAGGCAGCTCTGAGCTGAGAGTGCTGGCTTTTTCACTCCATTCGTAATATTTGTAGGATGTGTCTGTGTCTGCAAGTGAACTGAATCTCTTGATCATCACTATCTAGTACACTTTGACTCATGTCATAGGGGGGTCTTGGTGTGCATGAAATGGATTCTTTTTAGATAAAAAACCAGGTACATAACTCCTGGTTCTCACCAAGAGCATTCAAAATGTTTGTGAGGATTGATCTCAATGTAAAGTAAAATGCCCCAAAAAACATATGACATGGACATTGGGTCCTTGGCACCATCTGTTTAACTCTACAGCTTTGCTCCCACTAGCCCAGACAAGAGCAAGTCTTCCCAGGCGGTGTACAAGCAGCCTGGACAACTAAGCCAACCCTGAAAGTTCTCCTGAGGATCGCTGCAGGTTGAAGGGGGTATTCAGGTCAGGTCACTTGGGCTAACCTTCCTCCTGAAGTGCTGTCGACAGAAACTTGGTCAACCATGAACTTGTCTAGTTGAGTCTTGAAGAGTTCCAAGGACAGAGGAGCTTCTCCTGGTGTCCAGCCTGAACTTCCAAGATATAATATATTATGGTTGTCTTTGTTGTACTCTCTGGCATGAAGAGCTTGTGTCCATCCTCTTTGTAAATGCATTAATTGTGGGCTACATTGGCTCTCTCTTACACTCTTTGCTGGACTAACCATGCCCAGACCCCTCTATCTCTCTGTGTAGACCATGTGCTTTTGGCCTCTGTCTCAGTAGCCTCTGCAGCTTCCTCCCCGTCCTCCTGATTTGGGATGCCCAGAGCTGTGCACAGTGTTCAGATTGGGTATATAAGAGCCCTACACTTTAGATTTAGGGTCTCGCCTTGCGTGGTGTGTGGACAGTCAAATGGAAAGCTGGTGATGTAGCCAGGACTTTAATGCTTCTTGGACCATTGTCAGAACACATAAGCATAGTAAATTTTAAAACATGAAAGCAAAAATACATTGTATTACATTATTCGACTTAGAGGGCATGCTTTCTGAAAGTGTCCCTGACTTTCTTCTACATCAAAAGTTTGTAAAGGAAGAACTGTGGTAATTCAGATAATTTTAATTAAACCTGACTGTACTTTTGAGCATTTTGGTATAGAATTTTTTACCTTGATGAAGATTTTAGGAGAAATAATGCTCTGGATGTTTATAGATTGCTTTCTGTTTCTGAAAATAAGTGGTAATTATACCATACATTTGGGCAATATTTCTAAGATACACTGAAATAGTGAGAAGGATATTATTAGTTTAGTGTAATAAATTAAATTACATTTCACACTTTCCTAGATTTTTTTAGATACAAGCATTATAAATCTGTGACCATGATTATATGAACAGACATCTGACTCAGGTATATCAGCTGTGGCTCTGATTGTGGCTCTAAAGCATTGTTAGATTTGCATATATGTATCTTATTTACAAGAATATGGGAAACATCAAATCGGTTTGTAATCTATTGTTTTGTTTCAGTGCAGTTACACAAGTAATGTGTTACCTGCTGTAGATGTTATCCATCATTCATAAGTTAACACTTCATTTTTCGTCACATGGCATTCAGAGCTAGAGGTTTACAACAGTTATGTTCTATTTTTGGAAATAACTTAGCAACAGTGCTATCTCTACGTGGTCTCAACTCAGTTACAATATAGCAAAATACATCACATATCATAGTCTTGTGAAAGAAAATAAAATTTATTATCTGTACTAGATTTCACTACTAACCAACTTTACTTCATATTTGACCATATGTGCAAGGGGTATGGTTTATATAAATGTGTTTAGATTAACTTGGATGTACTGAACTTAATAATAATTTTGGTGTCATTGCCATACTGTACTTCATTATCAAAACATGTCATTTTGCAGGGGAAGAATAACATGATATCAGAACTGAGTACTTGGTATTATAGGAGGAATCACCTGGCAAAAGATAAATAATGATATTCATGATAAATAATGGTTTTAAGGTACTATTAGATTAAAGATGGTGAAGAAAGTGATACGTTTGAGACAATGTTGCTAGCTCCTGTTACTGATTTGTTTCTAAGTATTGAGATCCTTTTCGTCTTTGGTATAATTCTTTTTTCCATGTGTTTCTTATTTGTAAAATTCAGCTTTCTGGAAACTAAATAGAAGTCAAAACAATAAAGAAATTCTGACTGCTGAATTACAAAGTGAATTCAGCTCCACTGAATTGTAATGCACTACAACATTAAAATGTGTATAAAGCATAATTTTGACACATAAAACACATTTATGTGATTTTTCCTTGTATTGTTACACATGCTAACACTTCCATGTGTTTGTGCAACATACAGTTTGGGGATTAGATTTTGATTACTACTCTGTGTATGTTAAGGGTTCATTTTTGAGTGAAAAACCTGTATCCCTGACCGAAAGAAGAGTTTATATAAATATTGTTAACAGCATCTTTTTCCACAACACAGATACAATAGCAGAAAGGAGGGCCCTGAGAGAACATGTGTATCCTAAGCTGAGAGAATTCTGCAGAGAAAACTATGGCCTGGAATTTCAGGTAGGTTTCGTTGCATTGAATCTTGCATTACTTTATCTTGAAATTAATTATATTTAGAAACAGATAACATTTTAACATATCATTGGAAAAATAGAAAATTACAAAAACTTTATTTCACATGCAAAATTTTTGGGGTTGGAAGAGACCACTGGAGGTCGTCTGGTCCATTCTCCCTGCTAAAGCAGGTTCACCTGGAGCAGGTAGCATAGGATTGCATCCAGATAGGCTTTGAATATCTCCAGGGAAGAGGACTCCACACCCTCCTGGCCAGCCTGTTCCAGTGCACTGTCACCCTCGCAATAAAGAAGTTCTTCCTCATATTTAGGTGGAACTTGCTGTGCACCAATTTCTGCCCATTGCTTCCTGTCCTATTGCTTGGCACTACCAAGAAGAGCCTGGCTACTTCCTCTCGACACCCACCTTTTATGTTATTTGTGTGCTTGGATAAAATCTCCTCTCATTTGTGTCTTCTCCAGGCTAAACAGGCCTAGATCTCTCAGCCTTTGATGTACTTACATTATTTTACAAGCAGATTTGAGGTAAATTCTGACTAGATGAAAAAACACCACCTCTATTTTAGATATTCAGAGTATATAAGAAGACATAATGTTACATCTGAATGACTGTGTTGTGTTTCTAGAAACCATATTTGTTGTGTTTCTAGAAACCATACTTAAGTTCTACTGTAATCTGGAAAATAATTTAACCAGGTGAATACCGAAGCTGATTACCAAAATTAATTGAACATGGTGCATTTTTATTGTGATTAGGTACTATGGAATTTGCTTCCTTTAATGTCGACTGTAGCATTCCCATTACTTCAGAAAGTTTGTGTTTTCCTTTGTGCTATGAGAGACACAGGCTCATGCACATCTTTGGTAAGAGCCAATTGGTAATAAAAAGAATTGTATTTGATTTAAAACAGTTGTGTTTGGCATCACTGGTGCTTTAAATCAGGCATGTCCTAATTCACAGTCCCTTATATGTCAGCAGGCCTGAACTGTTTCTCTGCTAAGAGAAACAAACACAACTTGTGATGTTGTAAAAATGTTCTTCAGTTTTCAAAAAATTCTGACTCTGCATCCGCAAGGTTTTTTTGCATACTTAGTGACCCCAAAAATCCATCTCTCCAGAGTGTAGCTTAGTTGGAAACAGCTAATGGCTTTTATGCAACATCCTGTTCCTCCCAGTGTATTATTCTTGATGCACATGCAGCTGGTTTTTAATCAAAATAACAAGTTCTTAAATTACGATATTTGGTTTTAATTCCCTGAGTCACAGTGGAGTTGCTGAATCTGCATGGTGATAAATTCCAGTGATTTTTGATTATGGCTATAAAAGAATTTCATGTGAAGGTCCTAACTCATCAGCTGATTGGCAAGTCCCAGCTGCAGTGGTACATTAAAAGAATAGCAACAGATATTTAAATAATATTTTTCTTGTATTACTACCAAGTCATATTCATAGAAAATATCCACCTGTCATTTCTGTTATCTTTGAGGAGACGTCTTGGTGTGGGAAATGTCTCTTCCAAGTAGATCATAATCCCCTAAATTCTTTGTGAGAGGACACATGGCTTTTTTCAAAGAGATTTTAATGTAGTCTTCAGGGGAGAAATATTTAAGTTTACTCTAGCTGATATTCATGGAAGCAAATTATTTTATTATATAGTTTCAACACCAGGAGCATCTTTATGTGATATGAGGTCTGAAAGACGCTCTACTGACACAGTTCATAAAGCTGCTAGAAATCTATCACATATCTGTGGAAGAAAAGTAGGAAAATATACAGAAATAACCAAGGAACAGTAATAAAGCCTTTTGAAAGAGACTCTGAGGTAGAATTTACCAAGACTTTTTTTTCTTATTCCAACCCTGATACACTAAATTTCTGAGGTTAGCATGCAAAATCAAGACTACAGTTTTTAGTGGAGTGCTAAAGTGTTATGTAATTCTCAGATACAGGGCTAAATTTACATTTCTCTTTACAGAGCAGAGCACATAACTTTTCTGCCTTATATGTAATCTTCAAACAAGAATTACCTCGCATGTGATTACTACAAATGTACTATTCAGGACACCCTCTACCTAATAAATCGTGACCCAAATGAAAAGCACTTGACTGCATCTATTACTCCAAGTCTCACTGAGTCACCTGAATTGTTTCTGTTGTTGCAAAGCGTGAGATCTGTGAGGTGTCATCAATCTGGTGGGGGCAGCTCCTGAGTATAATCACCAGATGAGTGGAAGCAGAACTGACTATATTCAATCACACTATGAATTTGTTAGCTTGATGGCCTTTTTTTTCATTGTATCAGAAAATATTTCAGGAAAAGACACATTTATTGGCTAAGAAAGCAAATAAGCTGAGATAAAGTCTTCCAGAGTGCATGGTGGTTTTGACTTGAAATACAGTACTTTTACAGGAGAGGATGGAGAGGTTAAAGAAAGTGGTTGTAATTGAAAATTTTGGGAGGATAACCAAACATAGTTAATTTGCAGTGTACACTTTTCTTCTTCAAAACAATGAACTGCTTCAAATAATTTTCAACAGGATTTATGCTAGAAGGAGAGTAGAATTTTACATGAATGAAATTTTTTGTTCTTTTTTAAGCTCTTGGAAGTGATAAAAAAAATAATTTTATCTCCTAAGCAAAATCTGTGAAACTGTAGGATTAGTAGGACAAAAGCTAAAGTAAGCAAAGGGAAACACTGAATTATGAATGAAGAGTCTCTTGTTGGGTGACTAGTGTGGAACTGAACTTTCAGAGGGCACTAGTTGTCATATAACCTTGGTAGCCTTACTGAAAGTTTGAGTGAGTGTTTGTCACACAGCTTTTCCAAGCATAAGTAAAATCATACTTCATAATCAGATAAAATTGTCTCCTTGTTCCATTTCTTTAATTTTTAAAATCCTATTTATTTTAGTTAGCATAAAGAGCAACTGATGAGACCTTACTGTGAAATTCTTGGTGTCTTCAGAGGTTTGTTTGGTGAAATATTTCCTCTTGCAGGACAAAGTTTTATCATGTTTAGATACTGTTCACCAAAACTGTTACCCCATAAAATAACAAACAGCTATTGTGCCCGTACGATTATTGGTACTCCAGGGAGTTTCCTCTTCACATTTACAGAATTAATGTGATCTCTGAACAGTTAATTAAAATAGAAATTGCTTTCATGTTTCAGAAGAACCTCAGCAGTACAATAAATTCATTCAACAAGTAATTAAAACGTTTTTTGCTGTATGCTAAGATCTGTATCTGAAGGATTTTATAATGAGAATATTTAAGCTTTATCATACATCATGCAAGCAAGCAGACAGATGAATACAATGCGAAGTTCGATAATAAAGTTGTATTAATAAATAACCGACAGTAGAGAGGAAGAAGGGAACACTCTATTTCTTAATGAGACTAAAAGAGAATGAGCAGAAATCTGTGCAAGTGAGTGAAATAGGAAGGTTATTTGAAATGCAGTTTTGTAGAGCAGAAAATGCATGTTCCAGCAGAATTTTGCAACGGAGTTTCTGTAAAAAATAAAGGGATTGCATTTTCTTGGCAGTGTAAGTGCCAAGAAAATACACTCAATATCTTTATTTGCACTCAGTGCATTGCATACCTGGGTTTTTTCACTCATCGTGAGTCACACAGGACACTACTGTCATGTTTAGCAACAATGTGCCTACTCCAGCAGACACTGATATGAGTCACAAACTTTTAAGGCAGAAATAATCAATGAGACTGCTGGTAATGCAATTGCACATAGACATAAATAGCTCTAGGATTTGGTCTTAAACTTTGGTATTGGTAGGAGAAATTTCCCAAGAAGATTAACCGGCTGTAAACTGCTGAAATTTGGTTTTACTTCAACTCATTATTAGTTCTTATATTAAATCTTAAGGCTAATTTTATAAGCTGTTTGGACGACAGCTAATTTTATTATTCTATTTCTTGCAGAGTGTTTCCACAGAACAAACAATATTAAAATAAACTGTAATTTTGTAATATGTTCATGTATTAAAACAATTTTGGTTGGTTTTTTAAACTACCCATTTGGACTTTTTTTTGTTAAAGTTACAAACAAGATGTTAAAAATCAGTAGCAAATGTGAGAAAGTAGCCTGTACCATGAGTTTTATTCCAAAAGTAATTCATACATATGATCACTATCTTTTTAAATTTGATTTCCCACTGTAAGTATTCAGTCTTTTAGTTGAAATACATAATGAAATCACAGGTCATTACTTAATTTGTTCAAATAAGTATAACATGAATAGTTTCTTCCAGGAGTTTGTTTGCAACTAATTAGGGTCACAAAACTGAGTCTGCAGCTAAATATGAAAGGCTGAACAGCCGGGTCTGTGCCACTGCATATCTCTGTAATCTCTGCTTCCAAGGTACAAAAATCAGCTAGCAAAGGAAGTATGATAATGTAAAACCATTCCTGTTCTTTCTTTTGAGCCATGCACACAGGATGAGTTATATCCTGTGGATACAAGTGCCAGTGGCTGTCTCTGGTCTTGACTGTGATCCACAGTGAGATTCCATTAATTTTCATGGAGCTGGGAATTTTTTCAATTCTTTTGTCATTATTCTTACCTATCCATTATATGCAATCTAGTAGCAGATAAAAGACTACTTCAAATCAAGATCTTGTCATGCTAATCTCCATAAGACTATGAAATGAGAGACTGGCCTAGGAGGGACTCTCTGGGAGGGACAGTAAGAGGCTGGAATTCTCATTTGTATGAGGAAACCCTGCCAGTCTGTAAGGACTGGTGTAGACATCACTGCTTTTTACCTCACTGAAGAGCAAAGCTTAGTGCACAGGATGTTGGCAAAGCTAATTTTTTATTTGCTTGGTAGAAAGAGCATGTGATAAGTGACTGTGTTGCACACTGTTTGTACTTTTTTCCAGGTCATAGACTTGTACTGGGGAGTTGAAGCAGACGAATGGGACAGTCCTGAGCTGCAAAAGACTCGCATGAAGCTGCTCGAAGATTGCTTGAAAAGTTCTGCAGGTCCATGTTTTGTTGTGGGTATAAAAATAATGTTTTACTTTACAAGAAAAATAAAACGTTAACTATCCTAACATGCATGATTCAGTAACAAATGCATGATTTTCTTCTTTCTAAACTACTTTATGTTCGTTGCTGTGCATTTGCTATGCAAATATTTCCCTGTGCTGCTCTGTAGATAAACACTGATTACTCAGTATTAGTGGAGAGGAAAGAAGGATCTTTAATGATCAGTCCTCAGCAAGATGGGAATGACTGTACAACTATCACAACAGAACTATTGACAGTTTGTTTAAGGAGGCCACAGTTAATTAGTTCTTGGTACCTCTCACACATGCATCTTCAGCTGGCCTAGAAAGACTTACAAAAAATCAGCAGCAGAGAACTGTCTGCTCTGATCAACATTTGCTGGTTCATGTCATAAACCCAGGACAATTTAGGATGCCTGGTATCAGAGAGTGAAAAGACTGGAGGTCAGTGACAACCTGAGGAGGCTCTGTGATAAACTGATATGCAACTGATTCTGCTCTCTGTGGTCATTTGCTAGACTTCAATGCAAAACAGTCTTAAGGCCATGCCTTCACTACGCCAAATTTTCTTTTCTATGATATATTTGCCAAGAAAATACTTTACAAAAGTTGCAAAGTTTTCTCCTTTGTAGCTAAGTGTAGCTAAGTCAACTCTAATTCTTAGTCTTGTCATGATAAGATAGAGCAAAAACTTCAAGTCCTTGATTATTTTTTTTAAGGGAGGAATGTTAAAGATTTTGTGAACTGAAACCACAGAATTCAGTGGGATGGAAGGGATACAAAACATTGCCTGCTGTGAAGGCTGGAGATCACATCTGTCCATGCCAAAGATTAGGCAAGGAAGAACCTGTAGCATGTGTCATCCTGTACTCCTGTCACACCCTTAAAACCATCTCTCTGGCTCTTACTCCTTCACCTGTTTGTCTCACTTTCTTATTTAGCTTCAGAGCCCTGCAGAGCAAATCCTTTGCCATAAGATCCCAGCATCTGGAGTACAGAGGCTGGACTGGGTTTGATGCTGTCGTGACACTGTTTTTCACAAGCACACACTGGCCCAGATCTCTAGAGAGTTTGGGTAGCTTTCATCTTGTGTGACTATATTTAGTTTTCTGGGTTTATTTTTCTACTTTCTGTCTTCCCTTTGATGAGCTGGAACAGAAAGGCATGGAGTTTTTCATGTAGCAGCACCCAGTGTCCTTAGACATGGATTTGTAAAATATCTGATAGCGAAGAAACCTTGTCATGTACTATTGCTGCATATTTTAGCAGCTCAGAATCTTGAAGCTTTTAAGAACTGACTGCCTGATATTGTTACTAAAGAAATCAAGGCAAACCAGAATTTTTAAACAGAATTAAACAGTTAGCAAAGAGGTTGCAGTGAACCAATGACTTAAATATTTATTTGAAGTTTTTCAAGTATGGGTCAAAGTAGTAGCTCTCCCAGTGGCTAGACTGGCAAAACCTCAGAAATCTATTTATGCTTGTTTTTTTTTTTTTTTTTTTGCTCTGCTGTACCATAGTGAGATGGAGTTTATTTCATTTAAAACAAAAATTGAAGATGATTCTACTCCAACAAGCATAATTATTTTTAATTTATAGTAACATAATGAAAAATTGACTTTGGCACTGAAGGCTTTGGGCAACTTGCCATTTCTTGAGAAAGTTCCATAAAATGTGCCACTTCTTTTCAGCTAGTAGATTTTCTGTTGTTTTTTTGTTATGTTTTTTTAATTTGGGTTTTTTTTTTTAGTTATCAATTACCACTTTTTGAATTGATATACAGATTTGGGATTAAATGGAAATGTTCAGAATTAGCTACTTGGTATATATTGATTATAGAAAGTGTTTCTTTATGGCAATTTTTGCCTGTATTGTGATATTGGATGGAGAGAAAATGAAATTCAGTCCTTAAATTAGTGCAGTGAATAAGTTGGAAGCCCCAAGCTTTTCTTCAAATATGAAGCAACAAAATCAAAAGTAACATATATTCATAAGCACAATGAGGAGACAGTTCTGAAAAGAAATGCAAAACTAATTTCCTGCGAATACTGACTTTGGGACCGTACGGTTCTTCCCTTAACTGCTGCCTGACTTATCTATTAATACTTGAGTCAGTTAAGAGTGAGGGAAGTAGTTTGGATTTTGGTTAGGCTCTGGTTTTTTATTAGATTGGGGTTTTTGTTTGGGGTTTATTTATGCTGTATAAAATCAGTGCCTATTATATTATCATTTAAATACTCATAGCTTTTACTCTATCTACAGACCTACCACGCTATTTTTAATCTACAGAATAATTTATGAGACTCATGTGTGAGGGGAAAATAGTTTTCATACAAATTTTATGCAGAAGTCTTGTCTTTGGAAACTACATGGGAAGATTGAAATGCAATGTATTTATTGAATTGTGAAATGCTTAAATTCTACATTCCACAACAATACCAAAGAAAGAATGCATTCAGTGCATTACTAGAACCTTTACATTTACATACATCCTGCACATAGGTGCTTTTCCATCTGCATAGCACCACGAGTCTCTACCTGAACTGCTGTCCTTACATGACTATATCCTGAAAAACTCTAAAATTAAAAAGAGAAATGGAAATTAAATGTCAGTCTGTCACCTGTAAAGGTTTGCTCAATTAATGCTTGGGATTGTACAAACCTTGAAGGTTATCTCTACCTATCATTTAAAAGATCTGGGCCAAAGAATAGTGAAAACATTCTCTACCTGCTCTGAACAGCAACTGGAATTTCCATGAGCCCTCTCAAATTGCTGGCAGCCTGTTCTTACTTTGAACCTGTTAATGGTATCCATAACCAGTTATCTTCCTTGTTTGCTGATGGGGAACAGATTATCACTTAGAAATACGAGAATCACCAAACATTTTGAATTGGGTCTCACCATGTCCTCAAGGGTTGCCACATCTAAACAGATCTAACCTGAGCTCTTGCATCAGCCCTTGTGTTTTCACTGGTCTGCTGAGGTACCCCATAGAGTATTTCTGAAGCTCCTCTTTCCACTGACCTACTGAGGATGTATAAAAACTCTTTTCTGTACTTGCAGCCCAGGGCAAGGGCAGGAGGAAGCAAAGACAGGCGTGAATTCTGGAGTAACACATGCATCCCTGCCTGAACAGTCCCTAGGGAAGAACAAAACTCTTTCAACTTCCACAGACCTAAAGAACCTAGCGTTATAAATCTGGAATTCCTGTAGGATTTTAAAAGAATATTTGCAGTTTACAATATTTGGCATGTCCTTAAATCACACTGAAATTGAAGAGGAAGTATAGTAAATTATGGAGTGGAATTTTCTACTATTTGTATCTTCGTGTTCCTCAGTATAATGCATGCTTTAATTGTTCCATGAAGTATATTGCTGCACTCCCTCTGCTTAGTACAAATGGTTGATAATTAATTTTGAGTGCATTCCAGCTCAGAGAAAATTCCAAATTATATTATTCCTGCTCTGCTGGATCTCCTCAACTCCAGTTTCAGTCCTGGTGTTACTTTAAGGCTTATTCTTAGTGTAAAAACTAAATACATACAGGTCTGGAATACCTGAATTATATTTTGCTTTTGCTTCCCTGGGAAAATCGCCACACACTTCAAGTTAGGGAGGCAAAAGTCAGTCAAGTGTTTCTATACTGAAACATCCAGTTCAGGAGGAATGCTATGTACCCAGTGCTCTTGGGGAATTCAACAAAAGTTATCTGTGCTTGGGCATTCCAGTATTTAATTTTCCCCAAGGACACAGCTCTATTTATAGTTTTTAAGTGAATGAAGAGAAATACCTGGAGCCAGACATGGCAGAACAGTCCATCTCTTCCAGTTAAGTAAATTTCAAGAAAGAAATATCAAATTATTACTTTTCTTCTCACGCTGCATCTAATTTAAAAGCCATTCAAATAAGAATTTCCCCTAACACAAGTGGGTTTGGGGGTCATATCAGGAATGGCTCCACAGGACTTCTTGGCATTGATCTGGAGTAGAGTATATGTCTGCAGATATTAATCCTGTTTTAGATGGACTTGACCAACAGGAAAGATTCTTTTGTATATCAAAGTGGAGCTTTGCATATTTTGAAATCCTTCAAAACAGACAGAAGGATCAATTTTAAATACAAAATATGCAACTTTCCCCCCAGCAAGTTTTGGTTTTCTTTCACAGCCTCCAGACCAAGAGGCAAAGGATGTCTCTCCCTTTCCATACAGCTCTGAACAACAGATACATACAGAAAGTGAAATCAAGCACAGGGGGATATTACATGATTAAGCTATTGTCAGTGAATTCCTTCATCTGCTTTAGGGATGGAATGTATTTTCCTGTGAATCGTCTCTGATTCTCTAAATCTTAAATACTTACCCATTTTTTATACTTAGCCCATTGGAAATAGGTACAAGATTAATCAGACAGCTTTTCCATGTAACACAGAAACTGCATGGGTTTTTATGTGGTCTAAAAATAACTTGCATTTTCAGTCAGAAGACTGCACATATTTTCTGCTAAGTCACTGTACTTCTTTTTCTTGACAGAAATACAATTTCTGGTGCTGTGTTCCAGAAAGGTTAAGTATTATATTTAATATGAATGACCATATTAGCCAGAATAAGATTAACATGAAGTCATATTTCCATCATTCTGTGCAATGTGTAGAGGAAGAAATAGGCTGCATGAGATTGATGCAATTTATTTT
This sequence comes from Turdus rufiventris, assembly GCA_013186435.1. Lineage (NCBI taxonomy): Eukaryota > Metazoa > Chordata > Aves > Passeriformes > Turdidae > Turdus > Turdus rufiventris. Next base: position 2,308,289 of record PYHW01010703.1, read on the forward strand.
CTCATGACCCTCAAGGGCTTTAGCAAACCATCTTCTGAGGTAATACTATAATCAGTTAAATGTGATGATCTCCCCTACAAATGAATCCGTAGATCAAAAACCCAGCATCTGCAGAATTCTGCAGAAATTCAGTTCTGCAGAAATGAGAGGAATGGAAGGAATTCTAAACCTTGCAATGCTGCTTCTGTGTAAAGAAACAGCATACTTTACAATATTTAGGAAGCAGCTATTAAGTTCAAAGAGAGATATTAATAGTGCTGCTTGTACCTTGCATAAATACCTTCCCCTTTCTCAAATACAGACATCCAGTTCAGAGATTCTTTAGTTCTCCAAAGAATCCAGAAAGAAATGCCTACCTAAAAAATAACTAGTTCATTTTCAGTCTGATTATTGATAAATCCAGCTAGAAGTAGTTGAGTCTTTTTTTTTTCCTCTTTTTTTTCCTTTTTTTTTAATAATCAGAATGTATAATTTCACAGGATCCCTCTTTCTTCAATGAAAGATGCTAATTTAAGAAGAAAAATAAGAAAAAGCATCAGTGTTCTTCATAGTGATACTGTTATGCATCCTTAAGTTTTTGCCTCTTCTCTCTTAAAATGTTTGCATTCAGTGCGAGGTGCTTTTTAGTGTCTTGTTAATATGCAATGCAATAAGCTTATTTCTTTTGTAACTGGAGAACCTGATGGAGTAACTTTTTATTTCATTCCACCTTGAAAAAATGAAGCAAAGAATATTTGCTTTGAAAACTAGGGAGACTGCAATTATTGAGAGTAAATTACATGTTCTTTTCTTGTTAGCTCTTTTGCATAGGAATTACTTTTATGCTTGGAACTGTTTTAAAATGTTTTAGTATACCAGTGCTAGTCATGGCTGGAGAAACAGTTCATCAGCTGGCCACATGCTTTGGCAGACCATACTCTGCCTCTCAGTCATGCAATTGCATGGCACTGGCAAGACAGTGTTTTCATTTGGGTGAATGTCATATATATATATTTGCTATGTTTTTTTCATTTCTTATGGCCATCTGCTGCAGAATTTTTACACTTTTGACTAATGATCTGACCTATTACCTGGAGGCAGTACTTAACATTCAGTGTTTGTATGCTTGCCATTAATTGTAAGTCAAAGAATCTATTATGTAAAAATTAGAAGAGTCATGAAGATATCCCAGTAGAAAGGCACTGTTTCATTTTATTCCATCCTTGAAGAAGTATGGCAACTGAAAGCTAAGAAAATTCAAAAAGTTAATTTTTTTCTTCTGTGATAAATAGAAAACTAATATAGGGTAGTTTTGAAGAAGACTAGGTTTTGAAATATGGCAGTTGTAAAGATGGTTTTGTATTTCATACAATTTAGATGATCACAAATAGAAATTTCATTGTAATATTTGGTGATATGAATTGTCTGTAAAGATTTTTGACACTCTGAACACTTTAAGTGATGCTGGGTTTGATAATCCATAACCTTTGTCAAGTGCCTAAAGGATTTGGTGCTTGCCTTAGTTTTCTCCTTCAGTTCAGTTTCTTTAAAGATACCTTTTGCATTTTTATACCTTTTTGCATTTTTGCATTCTCTCCTTAACTGTTTGAATCATTGCTTTCTTTTCATAGAAATAGTTCTTTTCATTCTGCAGCTATGCTGTCCTTTCTGTCCTCCTCTGAATTTATAATTTAATAACTGGTAAAAAGGGTTCTCTCCCTTCAAGCTTGTGAAAATGAATGCGTGCAAATCACACAAGAACATTAAAAAGAGATGGGCACTTCTACATCTGTGTGAATTTCACTGGGCCATCATACTGGTAGTATTGCTGGGGAAGGAAAATTATATTTTTCTTGTGCAAGGAATTTTGTAATAATTTCTTTTCTTCTTTGAAGGACTAGACTGATAAAGTACCTGCTCAGAGAGTGCTAGCTACCAATTGTCCCAAATAGCAAAAGCCAATGCCAGCTGGCTTGGAAAAAAGAATGATTTTTTACGATTAGCATATAAGAATAAAAATCATAAATAAAAGTTATCAAAACCAAGGAATTGGTCAAAAAATAATATAGACCATTCCATATGTACTTGCAAAGCTGAATTGATGTTGTATCCTGGTGTTTGCTTTGCATACTGTGCTAAAGTCTAAATTATGGGTGCATTATAATTTGCTAAAGCTAGTGTCACCTATACTAAAAAATTTTCTGAGGGCCTTCATTTATGTTATGCATAAAACATGTTTATTTAGCAATAAATAAATATTTAGTTGCTTCATTCAACATTACACAGTCATGGGTCATATCAGGCTCTCATTGACTGAATTACACTATGAAAGTTGTGCAATCTTTTTTTCACATTTACATAATTAGATTTTAATTTGTAGACTCAACAATTACCAATCTGTTTAGCTCTAATAAGAAGGGGAAAAATAAAAAAATAAATTTGCAGTGAAATGTCACGTCATGTTACAACTAGCTCCAGTATTCCTAAAGTCACCAGGGGTGTTGAAAATTCCATTACACCTCAGCTATCTCTGCCTCTGATAGTACTCATTAATTAACACTTTCTAATACCTTCATAAGGGCTGTGTATGTTACTAAGAACACACAGCTTAATTGTGTTACAAAAAAGCATAAACACATAAATCTGTATGGATGCAAGTGAAATTTGGATAGGTTTTGAAGTTCTAGAAATCCCTTCTCAGTTGCTGCAACTTTGGAGGTTACTACAGACTAGATGCCTCTGTCAATCCTTTAAGTGTCTTACTCATCCCTTTTTGCCTTGCTCAAATTTAGCTCAATCTAAGCTCTTTTCCTCACCATTTAACACATAAATACCATGCCAAAATGGGAATGTAGAAACTAAGCTGCCTTTCTAAGAAATTCAAGAAAGAGCAAATTTCACAGAAAATAAAGATATGGCACCTTCTTGCATATAAAGTATACGAAATGGGGCAGTAAGAATGCAAAGGAGTGCCAGCTTTAACTCCAGGTGTCCAAAAGCCTGTGCCCTGTTCTCCCAGGACTGCATTGATAGGCTCAGATTTTCCTTTCTGACTTCATCATACCTGTGTCCCTGGATACTCAGGAAAGCACATTAAACAGCAGTAATAGGAGAAACTTTTCCCCATTAGCCACACTTCACCTGGGAGATGCAAGACAGGGTTTCAAATCACAATTCTGTCAGGCTTGGATGAGTGTTGTGATTATTTTACAAAGTAGGGAAGGTTACACCACCATGCCTTCCTCTAAAAGAGCATTGATCTCCTCACTGTTTCCAAGAAAGGTGCATTCACCATTCTCTGTCAGAAGAGTAGTGATTTCCACAGACAAGGTTATTGACTTCAGTCTGGTCTGTGTGCTACAGTCTTTTATTAAACCTAACCCTTTTGATTTGTTTTTCTACCCAGTTTCACTCTTGTCAAGTGTTCCAGGACCTGTCAGTGAGTTGACAGAAATCTGGAATGCAGTAGGAATTACCTGCAAGGTCCTGAGCTTTATGTGAAAGGAAAAATGTACATGCCTGTCAAGAAATCTCCCATGCAATTTCAAAAATAGAGCGAAGTGAGAATAACACATATGTTCGGAGGAGAATTAGAGTGAGTGAGCACCTCAGATCTTTAGGCAGAGGTAGGCAAAATCTCCAGTCCTTCCTCTATGCTATCTTTATTCACTGACCTCTTCCCTAATTATATCCTTTTTGACTGATTTTCTCACCTGCATCTATGCTCAGGCTGATCAAAGACCCAGCAATGATAAGCAATGAAGGAAAAGACAACAAAATGAACTAAATTGGTGCTGCATGATCCTGTAGAAGACAGGGAGGTTGTGGCACAAGACCACTGAATCTTTCTCAGCCAGGAGAAATGAGAGTTCTGATGAAGCAAACTTTATTGGGGAAGTAGGTCATGAATTTCTTCTGAGGAAGCACGTTCCCTCTGTATGATAGACTGGGAGCTCCTACACACTGTGTCCTGAAAAACTACTCATCCTTATTTTATATCTTCCTACCACTAGGGAAAAGCTTTGAGATACAAAAATACTGCACTGTGAGTGAAGTTCAGAGTTGAGGGAATTAGCTCATTTACAACCAGATTTGGCTGCTCTCTTTCCTGAAAGACAGGTCAAGCATCAAGAAACTCCACCATAATTTTCTTCTTTTCTACACCTTTTATATCAAGAACTGTACTCACAGCAAAACACTGCAGCACTTGCACCTCATCCTTCCACTCCCAAGTGCAGTCAGTTTTCTTACAAAGCAGTTCAACAGTACTTTTTGTTTTTCATGGAACTGAAACCAAGACCTGTCTCAAGCTTCTGAAACTCATCTAGTCCCCCCAGGGTGCCCCCAGGGAAAAGGGAAGAGAGAAATTAGGGCATGGTTCTGTGAAGCAACACTCTGCAGTATTTCTCAAGCCAAGGAACACAAATATATATCTGAGCAGGTGGAAAAACAATTCTCAGTTCAGAAATGTCTTTATTATGCCTTCAGTTTCCTATTCGCTTCAGCAACTTCAATTAAAATTTGTATTTCTTATGTTTTCTACAGTCAGTTGAAGTCCTAAAATTAATTCAATTTATTCACAACTTCAACCTATTGAGAAAATGCAAATGAAAATATTTGATACTACTCTATGGTATCATTTTTCCCTTAAAAACTAAAAAGGACAAAAAGTATAAAATAACAGTTCCATCGCTGCTGATAAATAAATACTCATCCTTTGCTTATCAAAATAGAAATACTCAAAATAAAATGTTTATTTTGCAAGCTATCATTAGCCTCATTCTATGGATAGGCAGCCTGAGTCAGTGGCAAAAGTATTAGAAACTTACAGGTGTCCATAGTGAGATGTAGTAAAGATGGAAAGAAGATTTAAGTGATCTGCAGCAGCTCTAATGTTCCATCTGATAAGCTGCACTGCCCTACAACTCTAGGCAGAGAAGAAAAATGCTGCTCTAAAACACACTTTGATGTGTGCATGCCAGAAATCACAGATTATGACATTTCTGATCTTTTTTCATATTTTTAATTTCTATTGGTAGTGTTTTTGGAAGACAATACCAATGCAACATAACGTTTTTCCTTTGATGGGCAACAAAAGCCATCAAATTGTATTTATTTATTTGGAGGACATTCTCCATTTGTTTCTATTATGAGGTCCTTCCACTGTACCTCAGTGCAGCTGGAAGTACAATAAAAAGGAGTAGAGGCAGTTATTTTCAGGACATCTCTTGGGTGCCAGCTACTCTGGAGCTCCAGCTTCCTAAAACTTGGCTTAGTTTAAGCATAGTATTACAGTTTTCTTCACCTTGGTTTCAGTTATCAATAAAATGGCTTGGAGTTTGCCCTAACAAGCAATTAACATTGAGATAAATTGAGATAGACACACTTTTCTGGCTTTAGTTCTGATGATTCACTATTGTCTAGCCATTAGCATTTTTATTTCAAATTTGAAAGGAGTTGGCTATTGTTCCCTTAAGTTATATAAAAAATTTTAAATAGGACATTCTTTTCTGTTTGTTTTTTGGTAGTGAATTCTTGGTTTCAGGGCCTGATAGGCAGGCACCCAGCTAATCCTGTTATTTTAATCTTGAAGGTTTTTTTTTCCCAAAAATAACTCTGGTTGTATCTGCACATTTTATATCACTCAAGTGATTTCTCTAGGATACCGTGCAGAACAGAATTATCAGATACTTGCAAGAAACAAGAAAGGGCTATAGTTGTACTAAATTACTTAGGATGGGATGTTAAATAAAAGGCCCTTAAAACCTGGTATCCAGACGATTTGTTTCAGATTTTCAAGATGTGGCTTACTGTATATTTGATTATATCAGTTAAGCCCACATTTCTGCAGACAAGGAGGGTAAACATGCTGACATGTGACAATTCTGTGTGCCTTCCTTAACTTGGCTTCCTAGGCAGGTTTGCACGTGCAAATGAACTGTCCAAATTCAGTATGGAAGACAAAACATAGAACGTAGCCAGCATGCAAGTAAAAAGTAAGATTTGAAAACAATGGAGCATTTCTTACAGTTATGCTGAAAGTGATTTTGTCTCCATACCTACAAATAGAGCAACTGAAAAAAATCAATGGAGTGTGATTACAGTAAGTAATTTTTAGAAAAAATATTTGGATGAAATCCGAAGTCTTTTAAGCCTGGTCCTAAACATAAATTTTATTTATGGTTTTTTATTTATAAATCAATATTTCACTTTTTTTTCTCTATGTGTCTCTTTTGTCTATAGAAGTCTGATCCACTGCTGAGCAACATACATTTTATCAGTGAACATCCCAGTGAAAACATATTTGTTTGAGAAAAAAAAGGGTATTTGACTAAAATATATGGCTTTAAAGAAGAAAAAAAGGTTTTATTTCATAAGAAATATTTTAATACCAAAGGGAGGAAGCCTAGAAGTAAAGGCTGAGGAAGCAGGGAGTTAGCTCTCTAACCACAGGATAAACAGAAGGCAATGAATAGTAAGAGACCTTAGGGAAGAGGGATCCAGTGGACTTTGTAGCCCGTGTTAGTCATGCAAACTGTGGAAAGGTAACCTTCATGTTTCTGTTGCAGTTAATATCCAGTTGCTTCTACAGTGCTATGAGATTACTCGCATAGAAAGGAGCTGCAGTAGCAGGACCTTTGATGCTTGACTGTTACCCCATCATTAATGCCCTGAAGCCTCATGAGTAGGGTTTACACCTGGTGACCACAGACTTGGCCTTCTCCCAGCTCAGAGGAGGTTTTGAAACAGGGCTTTTGTGCCATGGATGTGCTTTGCTACACCAGATTTCTGTGCAAGGCCACCTGCTGAAGCATGGCATGATCCAGACTAATCCACAGCTCTCCTGGGAATGGTAGGAGGACACCTCTGGCACATCAGTCAGGCCAGCCTTTCCCAACCCCTGACAACAGATGAAATTTATACCCCGTGGTGTTTTAAAAGCACTTAAATCCCTTCAATTTTCAGCCCACAGTGTGAAGCATTGAGCACCTCTTCAATAAAGTGAGATATTCATTCTCCTGATGGAGCTGTTCTACTTTGAATAAGTGATCTTAGTGTAGCCTTATATTAATTTAGCAGGCTGAAATGTGAGTCACTCAGGACCTCATCACAAGGGGTCAAGTCTTTCCTCTTTCAGTAGTGAGCAGTTTCTATTAGAAGGACAGAGCTGAGAATTAGGAAAAAACAGTTTCCACTCCATGGTTATGACTAACCATTGCATACCTGTCCCAGCTCTGAGCCCCAGCCCAGGCTTAATTCCCTGCACTTAATTCTTCTGTCACATGGGGACAGTAATACTTCCCAATTCCTCAAGGATCTTGTAAAACCAAATGGTTTAAGGAGTGCTTAGTCCTGTACACAAGGAAGTATACTAAGTTAAAAAATTAACTGGAGTTAGATTTAATTCCTTCAAAGATGATTTCTTGGCAATCCGGGACTGCTCTGAGAAGAGGTAGAGAGGACACTTCAGTGTCACATGTCGTCACAAAGACCAAGAAATAGGACTGATTCCAATTAGCTTAGCAAAAGATCATTGGATCAGATCTCTGTTGGCACCACCAAAATATCCTAGCTGGAATATTACCACCAAATATCTTAGCTGGAATTAAGTATGTCTAAAATTTCAGCTTGTTCTGGTTTAATATAACGTATGACATCAGAATTCATGAGTATTTTAGTGATGATGTCTGAACTTATCATGTGACATGCCATGTGAATCCTTTATATCTCAAGATCAATTCTAAATCTTCTTTGTGTCCTCCTTTTGGTCATTATTGTGACTTTGCCCATAATTTTAATATCTTTCCACACCAGGAATATTACAATGAAAAACATTTCCCATCTTATAGACGGTAGTTTTTTAACCTTCATTTAACAGTGATTTCAGCCTTAGGCTCAACAAAGCATCTCTGATGGAAACCACAATGGATGGGGCTCTGAGTGACTTTGATGGAAGGTGTCCCTGCCCTAGGCTGGGGACTTGGAAGTAGCTGATCTTTGAGGTCCGTCCAAACCCAACCCATTCTATGATTCTGTGATTCTGTGGAAGCTAACAAGGCTCCTGCTGAGGTTGCCCTGTGTTAATTCTGTAAAGTTTTGTTAGACACAAATGGTTGCTGAGGGTTTTATACGTTTGTCAGCCTGGTCGTTTTATACAGTTCAATCACCTTCAATCTAATGAGTCCTTAATTTGTTGTTTTACTATTAAAGGAAAATGACTCATCAGGTGGGAGATTTTGTTTCATGAGTCTGCATATAAAACTGTCTCTTGATACTGAACACAGCATAAACATTACTGTTCCCTTTAAAAATAAGACTCTATAATAATCAGCAAAATGCTGCAATGTTGTTATCACAAATCGAAGTTTTAGGTTCTTGATGTAGAGTACTATTATATATTTTAAAAGGATCTGAAATAATAGTAATTCTTATTTACAGACTAAGTATGAAATAACATGAAGATTGTGAGAAATTATATTTACTCTCAAACCTGTTGCTTCATAATTCTTTATTTTTCTAAGAAGAAATCTGCATTTACTTGAATGCATAGGGAAATGGAGATGGGGCAGATATTTCCAGAGGCTGCTGCAAGCTTCTGACACAGATGCAGTTCAGACACTGAAGCTCCTGAAGGAAAAGTGCAATTCAGAGCTTCTCATGGAGGCCTCTAAGGTTTGAGTGGTTTTGTGGTACCCTGATAGATTACAGATAGATATGAATTTAACCATAAAGACCCCAAAAGAGTGAAGGGAAGGTGGTACTTCCAAGCCTTACCTCTAACATGGGAAGATGTAGTTTTCACAGCCTGTGCCTGAAAATGCAGCCTTAGAATCAAATAGTGGAGTAAAAGTCCAGCAAATACATATACAGTAATTTCACGACCATAAGGCGCACCGCACTATAAAGCGTACCCCCCAGGAGTTGGCAAATTTTGCAACTTTGTAGATCATACAAAGCACACCGGACTATAAGGCGCACTTCCAGGTTCGGGGGAAAATTTTAGGCAAAAGGGTGCACCTTATAGTCATGAAATTACTGTAGTCTGTTTATACCCCTTAGACTTTTTTTTCAGATTTACCAGTGCCACTGCTAGTGAAAAACATGCAGTGCACCTAGAGGAAGGTGCATTTGGGTAAAAAACTGTTCCTCAGGAACCTGGTGTGTTTATGTGGCATAACCCAGCATTTGAGCATTAGTTTCTCAGTAGAAAACAGCTGCACTTACTCAGCATGCCTCCTGCTCCCAGCCTGGGGTGTGATACCACAGTCCTTCAGAAGACCAGTGTTAGTCACTTTTTGTACTCTGCAGTAAAAGAAGTTTCAATGCCTCCATTAAAAGGCCAGTAAATCTGGGCTGTAGGTTGAGGCTAATCTGAAGTTACCAAAAAGCACAGGAGTGACTCCATGAAGAGTTTTCTACCTCACAGCGTTTTCTACCAGAATGTTCTTCAAATTACTACACTGAGTCAGGTATCAATACCAGAACCTCAGGTAACCTCTCTGTAGGGTTTTCTGGATCATGTCAAAGTTCTTTCTTATTGTGTTTTGCTCAAGTAGTCAGGAGGATAATCCCTAATACAAGATTATTTACATCATGTCTTCTGCAATGACAGATGAGAAGTATTAAAATGTCTTGTCTTTTCATTTTAAAGTAAAACCAGTCATTATTTAACTATAGTACAATGGAGAGAGAACAGCATATACTGTACCAGAGAAGCAGAAAAGTACACAGAACAGTTCCAAAACAAATTTAGTTGATTAAATGCAGTACATTAAAATCAGACATAATAATGTTGACGTTTTAGTATTGTTAATGAAGGGCTTAGCTATTGATCTTTGCTTGGGCAGTTGTCTATTGAATCCACTGGACTTACATTCAGAAAAAGTGTAACCTAATGAATTCTAAGTAATAATTTCTATACAAGGTAAAAGCTCCTCTGAGAGCAATTTATGACATTTTTACATCAACCTGAACGTGAAGAGGCTTTCCAATTCAGCATGATATAAGTTATTAACCTCACTCGAATGAAGAAGGAAAATAATACTATATTTTGTTTAACCTCTGCAGCTTCAGAACTCCAAAATTACTATGGGCTCTATGAATAGATCAGAACAGTAAAAGCTTCAAAATTTTCCCCAGCTATCTCATTATGTGAAGCAACACAGCCCTCTCTGAGGAGAGCTACTAGCTTGAATGATCACAAATGAAAAATAAATTCAGGTTCTAGAAACAGTGGATAATTTTATTTCATTTAATTAATTATTATATAATTCTGGTTGCTGAACACATTCATTCTGTTCTCCTGACTCCTTGATGTGTACCCTGAATGGAGCTATGGTGGGATCTGAATGGGCAGCCTGGCAAACTCAACTTTCCCTTAAAGCCTCTCTATTGGAGAAGCTTCTTGAATGACTCAGATGCTTTGACTTGTCAGAAACTGGCTCCTGGGCTCTATGAACTATCACAATTCCTACATTCCTTTGTTTCTCCTGAGCAGTGGGCAGACATAGAGTTGGTGCTGTCCACCAGCTCTTTGTCAGTGCTTCTCTGTGGAGGGTGCCATCAGAGCCAGCATGGTAGTTCATGAGTTCTCCCAAGTCTGCTCCAGGCAAAAATCAGCCAGGTTATTTTACACAACGTCAGGTATGGTCTGAGCTAACTGGTTTTCCCTGGAAGGATTGGGAAGTGTTTGTGCACTGCTCTGATGTCTGCTCTGGGGCTGCAGCATCTGGCATGGTGGGCCACTGGAGTACTGTGTGCCAACATAGCTGGGGTCAGCAGTGTCCTGCTGCTTTGTGCTGTTATAATCAGTGAACTGATCATCAATTATTGATGTGTTCTTTCACTGGAAGAGTTCGAAACAGCTTCTCATTATGATGAGGGGTTTAAAAATAATGAATATTTAGATATTATTTACAAACATGCTAATTTACATTTTTAGGGCACTACTATATTTGCCTTAGCATACCTTTACTAAGAGATCTTTCTGATTCAAATCAAGATTCTGATACTGTTGGTTCCTCTCCATGTGAAGTACTCCTCATTAATGCAAGATCTTTGCTGAATATATTTAAAACAAGGAAAGAATTTTTAAAAATCAAATTTTAAATTAAGTAAGAATCCTCACTGACTTCTGTGGACCAAGTATTTAATGCAGAATTGATCTGATGATCACAAATTTGAAAAAAATTGTCAAATGCTAGGAGTAATTCTCTATAACGCTACTGTCTATGAAATTGTAGGACATTATAATCATATTTTTACAAAATGTTTACAGACAGTAATCTACAGAAATAAATTGTTTTAAAACAGAATATTTAGAGCACCACAAACAGTATTTTAATCCTCATTTTTTAAACGGGAATGTCTCCTGTGCGAGTCAAAATTGATTGGGTTTGATCAATTTCTACTCAGTATTTGCTCCTTCCTTGCCCCACTCTTCATTCAGCTACTAGGGCAAAGACAAGAAGAATAGAAGACAGAAAAGCAGCTTGTGGTTCTGCAACACTGCTCCTTGCTGGTATAAGCCACAATTTCAATTTGCTTTTGCGTGGGAGGATAGTCTCAACCTGTGACTAATGGAACTCAATAATACATGAGTCAATACCATGCTAATTATGTAGGGTATTTTTTAATTCTTTCTTTTGAATGCCTTTGTGTTTTTACTAGTAGTTATTATTATGAGAGGCAATACATCTAGGTGAAATTTTGTAAGTCATCATAGTAAAATACAGCTCAGTACGGTACCCTTAACAGTAATTCCTGTCACATAGTATCTGTTACCCTTCCTAGTAATTTCAAAGTCAATTGCACTACTACCAGATTTACCTTTAGGAAATTCAGATCCTGAGGATGCTTTTTGCATAATGAAAAAGAAAAATTTAATCCCTACTTCTCTGTAATTACATAGGGCCTATTGGGAGAGAAGTATGGGAATATCCGAATTCCAGGCGAAGTTGAATCAGCAGAATTTGAAATGATCCTGGATGCTGCTGTAGAGGCCAAGCTAGAAACAAGGATTTTAGAAGAGTGGTACTGCAGGGATGAGAACGCAGTGCCACCAGCCTATTACCTCAGACCAAAATCAGAAATGCTGAAGAGCTACCAGAACACGGTAAGTCACAGTCACCTGCTCACAAAAGTTTTCGCTATCCGTTACAGTGGCAGGCAGTCCCCAAGGCCAGGCACTTGCTGTTGTCTTTGAATTAGGGTCTACAGCCCTGTCCACACCTGAACAACTGCTGCTGTGGTGCTCCTTGCCTGTACACGGTGCAGGAGCACCTGCAAACACCAAGGAGCGCAACTCCTGCACTGAGGCACTCTCTGATTGCTAGAGCAAGTGAACTTGGGTCATCTGTGACCTGTAAGGGCTGGTGGGACAGTTGTACAGATTTCCTTTCACTGGTGTTGTAACATGGAGAACTCAGGCTCTTCTGCTTTGCTGTGCATTTGCTAGATGTCAATGAACAGGACTTGCAGAGGAAATACACATTTTCCCTTCTATCCCCATAGAAGAAAACTCTTAACAGTCAAACAAGTGCCTAGCACTGTCCCAAGTCAGATATCATAGTTTTAACTTATTAACTGTATTGTAACATAAGATTTTTTAACACTCTTAATTACCATTTTTAAAGCAGGCATTTGTCTTTAATTAATGATGATAAAAACGGTATCTATTTCTCAGGGCTCAGTTCTACCCTCCTACACATCCAGTATATACCTAAGGACATACTGTAGTGTACAAAAAATGAAGTCTTTAAAAGAGTTTCCACTTCATTTTGAGTGCATATTATATTATTGGGGAGTTTTGTTATTAAATATTTGTACTTTTCCTGAAGCTACTGACTAACACGGGACTAAGTAAAAATATGTTCATAACTTAAATGACTTAATGTTCATAAATTAAAATAAATTTTAAAATATGTTCATAACTTAAAGCTGTAACATAGATGTAACCTATCATAAAGACGTAACAAAGAGTTACATCTCATAAACTTATAGAAAGTAATAAAATACATTCAGCTTTGTCAAGAAAGAGTTGCTAAGGAATTTATCCTGAAGATTCCACACTCCAAGAAAAATGGAGACCCCTGAAATATTTCACCAGCAGTAAATAAAACCTAGCTGCTTTAGAGAAAGCACCAGCATGGCATTTGCAAGATACCATCTGAAAGGATTAGTGAATTTACAGTAGAGCTCCTCTCTGATGACAGTTAAGATTAGTGTTACTATAGCAATGAATGAATGAACATAATGTCACATATAATCCTGTATTTTTAAAATATGGTAGCTAATATAAGGCACGTAATTACAGGTACCAGGAACCTCATTTTCAGTTTTGAGATGCAAGTCTAAATTATTATCATTATTACATCTCATTAAAGGAGTGATAATTTTAGCAGTATTGCTACTGCTTTATTATCATTATTTCAGGCTTGGCTTTCAAAACCCTCTTTCTGTAAAGGTGTTATTTGCCTTATTCTTGAAAAAATATTGCATTAGCTGCCTACACTAGGGATTTAGAAGATACTCTAAGGAGTTAACTCTTAAAATTATAAAATGGAATACAATATGATCATCTGTAGTATAAAAAGTTAAACTTTTATTTATTTTTGTTAGTGTATGTGTTTCTCTATTACCATGTTAATTTTGGCCTTGAATATTAGATTTCTACTTTCTGATGTTCTATATGTATGTGTTACACCTACTTTTTAACTATGCATATTTTTAAAAGATGGAATCTTCTTCAAATTCTATGAATGAGAACAAATGGCAAGATATATCAGAAGAGATTAAGAAGATTTTTAAGACTGCTGTGAAATTGCTGTATGAGAAAGGAAAAATGAAACACAGCCAAGCAAAGAGATATCTTTCCTCTGGTAAAGTTCACACTAACAATTTCTATGTATTCATTTATTGCCTTTTCTGCCAACCTTTCCACAAACACAAAAATATATTTCTGTTGGCATTTCTCATATAATTAAAGGGGGAAAAAAATTTTTGTTGTGCTTGCTTGAGACTAAAACCCACACAAAAGAACCTTGTGTTTGTTTTTTTCTATTTTTTACAGAGAACAAATGTTGTCAAATCTGCCTGTTGGGGGTAGGGCATGTTTTTGAACTGTTTATAAAGAAAAGTTGACAGAGACTTTTGTGTTCTCTTTTCATCCCCAGCTATTGAAGATGAACTTGATTTTGCCTTGGGTAAACAAACACCAGCTTTCCTAAAGAAGTGTGTTTGCTACATCCGGAAAATTGCCAACATTGAGCGTTTCGTTAAAATTCCAGAGATGGGAAAATACATGGATGTGGTACATAAAGCTGGGAAGTTTCTACGAGATCCTGAAGCCCATGAGAAACTGATCAAGCTCAGGGATGAATTCATTCCTACCATTGTCGCATCCTCCAATCTGAGAGTGTACACATCCGTCACCCACTGTGACATGAAACTGGGTTACTCCCAAGAAGTGGAGAGCCATTACATTGAAGGACTTGGTAAACAGTTCTATGAAGACATGATTGATATAATCCAAGCTACAGTGCAGCAGAATTTTGACACGGAGACAGACATGCTGTACGATGAAGTTCTTCAACACTCATCGCTATGTAAAACGTACTCCACCTTTTATGAATATAGATGTGAGGCATTAAACATCGTTCACAAATATGTTCTACCTAGAAAACTAGGACACATTAACCCTCTTATCATATATGGAGGACCATGCACAGGGAAGACTCTTTTGTTAGCTGAAGCAGCGAAGAAGGTAAATAAGTGCCTTACATACTAAGGTCATGTTGAGAACATTACTGTGTGTAAAGTCTAACTTAGTTGAATTCTTTCTTTTTCAACAGATCTATCAGCCGTCGACATATCAAATAAAAATAACAACATGTATATTTGTCATATTATTGTACACATATGCAGAAAAATATTACCTTCCAATAATAACATATCTGTGTCATGTGCTTAGCCAAAACAAATATAGTTTATCAAAACTCTTAGAAGTCTAATAAGAATCAATATATTTTGAATTAACAATGTATATTTTAGAATGATCTCTTTCCTTCTTGTTCCTCTGAGGCCCTATGAATCCACAACCATCAAACTAAACAAAAATGATACATTATTTGAATTTCATTCAGTGCACCCACTTTGAACTCTGGCAGTGAAAGCATTTCTATTCAACCAGTAATATTTTAAAATGTTTATTCATATATAGACTATCACTGTTTATAATTTCTGTTACTGTGCTTCATTGAGATATAAACTAAATTATGCTCTATATTCTAGGCCTATTCCTGGCTGCAGGAAGAGATGGGACCAGATTCTGACCCCGTGGTAGTTATAAGATTTTTGGGATCCACTGAAACAAGTACAGATCTGAAGAATATACTTCAAAGCATTTGTGAACAGCTAGCAGTCAACTATCGTTGCCTCGTACAAAGTTACCCGAAAAAGATTCATGACCTTCGGGACTTGTTCATAAATCTCTTGAATGAGTCATCATTTCACAGGCCACTGGTGATCATATTTGATGCTTTAGAACAGCTAACAGATAGTGATGATGGTAGGAAGCTCTGGTGGCTTCCCATTCACCTTCCACGTTCAGTACGGATAATTTTGTCAACACTGCCAAACAAGCATGGGATCCTGCAAAAATTGAGGTGCCTTATTCACGAAGAAAGCAACTATATTGAATTGACTGCAAGGGACAGAAAGATGTGTAGTCAAGTACTGAAACATCAGCTGCTGCGAGTTAAAAGGAAAGTAACATCAGGGCAACAAATCTATGTCAATGAGGCATTCTCCAAGTGCACACTGCCTATGTTTGTGAACTTAACCTTCAGAGAGGTCAGGCACTGGAGATCTCATAAGGATGTGGATGAGTCCTCCCTCTGTGTTACTGTCCATGAAAGCATAGAGCAGTTGTTTTGGTCACTGGAAAACAAGTGTGGGTCAAGACTGTTGTCGAGAGCACTTGGCTACATCACTATGTCCAGATCTGGCCTGAGTGAAATGGAACTGGAGGATATTTTAGCCCTTGACAACAGTGTTATGTTTGAGCTGAATGAGAGAGTCAGAGAGAGTAACCCACTGAGAATTCCATATATATACATTGCAAGACTTAAGGAGGGCTTACAGGGGTATTTAATAGAGCGACAGGTGAAAAATGTAACGCTGCTTCTTTGGGCAAATAGGCACTTGCAACTGATTGCCCAGAAATTGTACCTGCACAATGAAGAAGACTTGCGTGAAATGCACACAGTCATGGCAGAATATTTCCTTGGTGTTTGGTCAGGTGGACGAAGAAAACCTTTCTACAGCAATGACCAATATCCGAGTGGTTGTCCTGACCGTGACAGTAGAGGCCTGAACGAGGATGACAAGCACTGCATGGATCAGGCTGCATTTGACAGGCAGGCACCAGATCAGCCATGGGTCTTTCAGTGTAACCCATTGGAACCTGATATCTTTTTTATTAATCACAGAAAAATGACAGAACTTATTCATCACTTAACAAGATGTGGAAGAACTGATGATCTTCTGTATGGAGTCATCATGAACTTCAGCTGGCTGTACACCATGATTAGAATAGGGCAGTTTGATAAAGCACTTTCTGACATAGAACTGGCTTACACTTACTCTCAAGAGAAGGAGCTGAAATTTCTGGCCAGTACCCTCCGCAGCATAAAGTTCAAAGTAGTAAAATACCCAGGTTCACTCTCGGCTGAATTGCAGCAGAGACTTCTCCCAGTAGTAAGTTCATTGCCCAAACTCAGACATCTCCTCATAGAATGTGACAAGGATGGACCCAAGTACTGCTCTATCGTCCCTCTGCATTCCTCCATGGATGTGACTTACAGTCCTGAGCGCCTGCCGCTGTCATCCAGCTGCATGCATGTCACTGAGATTTTGCCTACATTTAATCCCAGCACAATTATTGCTGCTTTAGAAAATGGCTCCATTAGCACCTGGGACGTAGAAACTCGCCAGTTACTAAGGCAAATTACAACAGCTCCATCTGTTATCTTAGGGATGAAGCTCACTAGTGATGAAAAGTATCTTGTAGTAGCTACAACAAACAACACTCTTTTGATATATGATAACATAAATTCCTGTCTTCTATCTGAGGTGGAAATTAAGGGGTCGAAACACTATGGAATTGCAGGGGACTCCAGTTTTATAAATGGATTTACATTATCAGTCAACCATGCACTTGCTTGGCTGGAGGCCAGTAAAGATGTTACTGTAATAGATCTGCTTTACGGCTGGCCTCTCTATCAGTTCCACTGCTGGTACGAAGTGACCTGTGTGCAGTGTTCTCCAGATGGAGTTTATGCATTCTGCGGGCAGTATTTGAACACCGCGACCATTTTCCACTTGGGCAGTGGAGAGAAGCTGACCACCGTGACCTCTGAATTTTCAAGTGGATTTGTGAAATTCCTTCTCATTTTGGACACAGCCCAAGAAATGGTGATGGTGGACAGTGAGGGTAGCCTCTCTGTTTGGAACACAGAGGAAATTGCAAAACCCCAGCTTACAGATGACTTTGACTGCAGAAGAGAAGACAGTGAAGTTGTCAGCATAGAGCTTTCTGAAGACCAAAGTGCAATTCTAATTTGTAAGGCTCTCAGCATTGAACTTCTTGACACTCGTGTGTGGAAGGTGGCTGAAAAGTTTAGAGCTAAACACAATGAGCGCTTTATATCTGCTGTGTTGTCCAAAAATGGCAACTGTATAATTGCTTCAATGGAAAATACCTCAGCCATTTTTGTTTGGAGAAGAGATACTGGGCAGTGTATGGCAAGCTTACAGGAAATCTCAGGAACTATCGTCAGGCTAATTAAATCAAATCATCATAACATGCTGCTATCCTTATCCACCAGCGGTGTCCTTTCTATCTGGGACATAGACATCATAACTGCTATGTCCAATATTGACAAATCTGGCAAACCCATCCAAAGACTGGTGTTGCCAGCCAGAGGTGAATTAATATACACATTGGATGGATCAGATTCTGTCCATAAGTGGAACTTCAGCACTGGATTTATTGAAGCTGTGTTCAAGCATGAAGGTATTGTTGAAAACTGTGTGCTGACCTCTTCTGGAGAGATAATGGTTACATCAGATGATAAATGCAGCCAGTATGTATGGCACACGGTTAGTGGTGAAAATATCTTTCGCATTAATGGACAAAAAATCTCAGAGCTAATGATTACTCATAATGATCAGTTTGTGGTCTCTCTCTGCGAGCAGAACGCATCTAGAGTTTGGCGACTGGCTACAGGACATAGGGTTTGTAATATTTTAGTTGCCTTACAGAATGCATTTATAACAACTGCAAATACATTTGTAGTTGGAATGGCGAAAAACAAAGTGTTGGCAGTGAGTCTCTGGACAGGCAGTATAACAAAGAAGTTTTGCTGCGATGATGGTGCAAGCATTGTGGATATTAAGTTGATACCAGACTGCCCAGATATAATAGTATTTATAACATCTACTGAAACTGTGAACATCTGGAGCCTAACAGAGGAGGTCATCTGTAGACGTGTACAGTTGCCTACCAATTTCTTAAAAAAATTGGAAGACTTTGAAATATCTCCAAATGGGAAGCTAGGAATTATAACCCGTGGTGATGAGAACATCAACGTGCTTGATCTGTACAGCGGAAAACTTCGTGTGGTTCACGCTCCAGGTGTCATCTGGCGGCAGAGGCTGTCTCGTGATGGCCGCTACCTGGTGTACATTTGTTGTCGCGGGGAAGAAGATGATGACAATGGTGCAGTCTCTAGTTTAATTGTAATGAGGCTAGCAGATGGCAAAAACATCGGTGCCTGTTCTCTTTATAAAACTCCCACTTTTCTTGCACTCTCACAGAGACATTTAAACATTATTATTGGATTTGATGATGGAAGTATAGGTACTTACACTGTAGTGGATCGAGTTGATGCTGCACTGAAAATCAAAATCGCTACTTCAAACAGCCGTCAGATTTTCAACAACGCAACACAAGTGATTAGGCCAAAGTGTCACAATTATAGTTTCAAAGTGACTGCAGACTGCATTTGGAGGGAATCAACTGAAGTTTTTGCAAGGGATAGCCCCATTACAGTTACAGAGGCTGAGGTGAGTGAAGCAACACCAACTAAAAGACACAGCTACTGCTATGAGAAAGTGTGCTCAGCCATAGATTGCCGAGGTTTTGCATCTGACAACTGAGTAACCATCTGGACGAGCTTATCTGAATAGTACACTTGCTTAGGTATGTCTTCTGAATTAATGTAAAAAATCAGTGCGTTTCGTGGAAGACAGATAGAAACAGCAGAGGGCAGACCAGCTGTTTTTTCCTGTCTTACATTTCTGTAAACATAAAAGCAAACATAAAGTAAGTGGGCTGCAGGGTTTTTTTTTAATTTTGGAATACAAGGTTTAGTCCAGAATTTCACCAGGGCCTTGATTAAAATTTTTTAGCAATACTATCAAAATTGTTATGCTATTACAGAAGTTAGGTGATCATATCTGTGGTTGACAGACTGTTGACAGACTAAAGCTCTAAGTGATAGGTGAGAAGTCAGACCACTATTTTATATTCCAAGTCACCTAGATGGATCTATAGCTAACAGTCAACTTTATACCCACTTGCAAAAATGTGTTTTTTCTCCTTGATGGTGCAATGACAAGATGTCACCTGCCAACCTGGAACACTTGATACATTCCATCATCATTTTAAAAAGACCTACTTTTATTCTTCTTTTTTAATTGGGATTAATCTTTGGGCTGGAAGGAGTAGGTACCAGTCAGCTGCTAACATGTCAGCATGTGAGGCAACAAGTATTTGTTCACCTTAATGAACAGAATGAAAGTTTTTTTCTTTTAAATTGCATGCAGGGATTTCAGGTTTCTGTATTGTGATAAAAAAAAATTATAAAAGTCCTGAGTTCTAAAGGAAGTATAGGGATTGGGGTTTTATTTTTGGCTTGGGGAAATGTTTCGTCTTCATAGTGTGTATTAGTACAGGTCGTAATGAAAATTTTTCAAAGAGAAGGGGTGTTACTGATGAACACTTAAAGATATTTATTTCCTTATGTTAAAAGGTTGCTGTCCATTTTGTTGTAAGAAAGTCAAAAGTATCTCCTATGTCTCCAAAGTAATCCTGGTAGTTTTCAGACATGCCATGTATTAGTCCTTATAATATTTGCCTTAGTATTGTTTCTCTTCTTTCCCATGATAAATACAGATCAAATGACCAAACACTCTGGGACTGTTTGTGTATCTGCTGAAATATTCCACTAAATGTAAAGGCTGTCCAGAGGTCCTTTCTTAGTCCAGTTTGTAATGGGTTTTTCTTACTTTCACATACAAGCTTCACTTTCTGCTTTAGAAACAGTTCTGAGCCTTTTGTACAGTTTTACCAGTTTCAAGGCAGAAATTGTGAAACGATGAGAAATGCTGTAAAAAAATTTGCATTTTCCTAAGTAAAAATATATACTGGACAACATCTTGAAAGGATACAAAATTTTTTTCCCTACTTAGGTATCTTGAAGAGGGGACACCCATGGAAATATTTTCAAATTATTTAAACAGAATAATCTTACTTTTAAAATTAGAATTCCATGTCACAAATTTCCAAGAAAAGAATGCCAAGCTAGAACTTAATGTAGTGTGTGAATGTTCAATGTACAAGCCAATATAGTATATTAAGTGACTTGAATGATTTTTCCTAACTGGTTTGCAACTAATAGATCATATTGAATGTTTTTATGTAAACTTTGTATTGTTGGGAAAACCTACCCAATCAGAGATTTATATTTTCATAAATGTCAAATTTAGTTAAATTTTGTTACAGAGTTGTTAAATTAGAAATCTATTGCAGTCTTCAAACAAATATACAGTCTTGTGTATGCATTGTTTGTACTAATAAACTATGGAAGCAGACTTGTGTGTGTCCCTTAATTTCATGGAAATTCCACTCTGGCAGTGGGACATGTGGCCTTCGCAGCTTCCTTTGGCCTGCACATAAATAATTTTTAAGGACAGTATTGATAAGGAAAAATTCCAGTATTTTTCCAATTGCAGATAATTAAATCAAGCATTTGAAATACAATGAGATTAAAAAAAAAAAAAAAAAAAAAAAAAAAAAAAAAAAAAAAAAAAAAAGCAATAAACAAAACAAAAAATCCCCCACCATGTTAGATGATGTTTATGACTAGATTGCATACTGACAGCATGCAAATCAACATGAAGGCTTTTGTGACTAACCCACTAAAAAGCACCAAAAAAAGGGATCTGAAACCCCACTCCCATTCAGACTTGTGGGAAGAGGCACCCAGGATCTTGTCCCAAAGGTAGGCAACTTCCACCTTCTTCCAAACACAGTGCATGACACCTGAACTCCCTGTCCCTAAGCTGTGTAATACTGGAAAGTTAGTTCTTTCATTATCTTGGAAGGGTAAAATACATCTTCTATCTGCCAGGAGAGTAGCTGATTTTTGGTAGTAATGGAGTATAATGTAATCACAGAACCACAGAACATTCTGAGTTGGAAGGGACCCCCAGGGATCATCAAGTCCAACTCTCAGCCTTGCACAGGACACCCCCAAGAATCACACCTTGTGCCTAACCTATCTTGCTCAGCTTGCCAGCTTTCTGAATCAATTTCTCAGGGGTCAGACTCCTCACAATGACCCTGTACAGCAGACACAGGGTCCTGAATGGCTTCAGGCTGCTGATACTTGCTACGGCAAGAGTGACTGCTCCACAGCCCTTCACAGATCTGTGCTAAGTACGTGTATCCAGTGGTACTGAGACAAAGTATTTTCTCCAATAACGAGCCATCCAAAAACCAAGTGCTGTTCTACCCCTACATAGGAATAGTGTAATTTACTTTCTGTTAAGAAGCATTATTTGCATCTCTAGAGCAA
Organism: Turdus rufiventris; assembly: GCA_013186435.1. Lineage (NCBI taxonomy): Eukaryota > Metazoa > Chordata > Aves > Passeriformes > Turdidae > Turdus > Turdus rufiventris. The sequence goes on from PYHW01010703.1 coordinate 2,330,191, forward strand.
AGCTTTCATTTGTCTTTTAGATAAAGTACAAACTTGGATGGGGTCTGTATTTTCTGACACAGAAGATTCTAGGAATAGGCTGTAGCTACAGGAAAGCTTTAACAGGGAATTAGCCGGAAATTCTTTGGCAGACAAAGGTAAGCAGGAGGTCAGCTAGAAAAAATATTTTTATCAGTCATTTCCTTTGCACCACAGCTGGGGAATGCATGGCCCGTGACTTCATTTCAAACAGCCTGTGGCCATTCGACTTTTTTCACGTTATTATCAGATAACATCAAAATGTGGGTTAACATGTAGCCTGGAAAAGTTTGCATTCAGAAGGCGTTCAGGTTTCAGTGGCTCCCCAGCCCAGATTTCTCCATGATGCACACTCAAACCCTTTACCTGCGGAAACAGAAGTTTTAGCCATTTTGCAATGACAATTTAAAGCAAATATTGATTGCTAAATGGTGTTTGCATGCAGAGGGGACTGTTTCAGCTTAAAATCCTGAGAGTTTGCTCTTTGTCAAAAACTATAAATGTGTCTGTATGATACATCATAAAATGGGTCCTCTGGGGCACTTCCATAAAGCTGTTAACAACAATCTGCATTGTTTCATTTTGTTGATTAAAGATTTAAAAATACCTGCCTTAATATAAATATTAAGAATGCAAAAGGACAGACTTCTGAAATCTATTTTTATTTCTTCTATTTTTTTAATTTCTAATCTATTTTTATTTCTTCTTCATATTTCTTTAATGCACTTTTAATATAATCATAAAATTGATCATGTGGTCATCCAAGTGTGGACCACAGCCTCTAGATAGGTTCCATTAACAAGAGTTGGTTACTAAGAAAAATTATGAAGCATTTATGTTACAAATATAACCTACTTGTTGTTCTTGTGGCCTATTATGGACATTACTCAATATCTCTTCCTAGATCATGGCTGCAGGGAGACCGACCAATGAGATACATTTTTTCCTGTGTTTTTTCCAGCCTGATTACAGAACACCATCCCTTGCATTTTGGAGGTAATGTCCTGACTTTTATGACATGCACTGATGCTCTCAGTGGGGGTCTAATTCATAATCTCAATTCTCAATTTGAACAGGAAGGTCAGAGGCTGCAGGAATAGTCATCACAATCCTTCCCAAGGCAGGATGAGGCATTTTGTCATGTGTTCCTCCAGAAGGGGCAGTTTGAACCATCACCCTTCTGTGAAAAAGGGTCTTGCACATCCAGGACGAGCTATATAGTGCTCAATTCATCCCAGCCCTATGCTGCCCTGCTTACCAGGATGGGTGAAGCTCCCATCCTGACCCAGCCAAGCTCCTGATGTGTTCCCAGCCATGGCACATTCTCCATTTGCAGCACCAGCTCGCTGCTCTCCTCTGCAGCCTCAGCAGGGAATATACAAAAATGGATTTAAGGCGTGTTCACATGTTCCCACTGTCAGAGCTTTCACTGCATAATACTGTATAAATAAAATCATCTGCCTGCTCTCCTACTACATCTCTGATTACACATGCATTTCGGTGCATGTGAGAAAGCTACTAAACCAAAATAGATCTAGTTAGCATATTTAAAGTGAAACACACAGAATTACGAGGTGAGAGATGAAGCAAAATTCCAGACATGCTGTAGCACAGATGAAAACAGATTAAAATCTCCAAAACAACTGGATAGTTTGCTGCCGTTTGTCTACATTATCCCATTGCTTCCTAGTAAATTGCCCAGCACTTCCCACTGTAATATCACACTGACAATAGCATATTAAGTCATAAAGTTAGCCTTTTAGGCTGCAATTTTTCGAGGCAGCCTTCTGTCTCAGCAGGAACATTCTCCAGAAAACCTCAGCCAAAACAGTCGACTAAGGTACAAGAATGAGATTAGAGGGAAAAGAGGATTTCTGAACTCTCTGAATGTCTCAGCTACTTTTCCTTTGAAAAAGTGTCACACCCGTGTTTTTGAACGAGCACTATGGATTGGGGAGACAAGTGATCATTTCCTGCAGGACACATCTGTGAAAACCTGTCAGGCAATCAACCCAAAAAGATCCCAGCAATTCGCACATACTCGCAGAGAATGAAAGGTTTCAGAAACACAGCACGGCTGGGATTGCAGGGGATGGGACAGATCTTCTCTACTAGGACAGAAATACCGGGTGTTGGTTGGAGAAATCTCAAGCATGAACAGTCCGTGGAACAACAAAAAATACAGTAGCCATGGCAGGGGTCTGAAAAGGATGCCAAGCGTCAGGAGAAGAGGGAAGGCAGCCTCTGCGTTCGCTTTGAGTGGCCTCCTGCCTTAAAACGCAGCTTGTGGACTGGGACATTTGTCGGCCCACCTCATTAGCCCAGCAGCCACCAGCACAGTGACAAAATACCGTAGAGCTGGCCATGGAGTGAGCTCCAGCTGGGCAGGGCCATGAGCCCGGTCCAAGCACAGGCTGTGCACAGCTCCCAGCTGCACATCCATGCTGCAGAGCTACTGAACTCTGCATCTCCTGCAGCCTGGGGTGCATTAGCCTGGCAATTCTTTATTGACTGACCAGAGAGCCTTTGGAGAGCTTTGTACTGAGAAACTTCCCGGCTCTTGAAGTCCATTTTCAGCTAAAACTAATAGTTTTAAGGACAAAAATATTTTAGATGTGCCCAAGACCTGTTGAGAGCTTTGCAGCATGCTAGCTCATAGCCTGCAAGTGATGCTTGGTCTTCACGTTATGATACAGTCGTCTGCTTAAAATGAGAATATCCAAAGCAGCTTTTATTGGTGTATTTGCTGGCACATGGCGTTTGGCCCCTCTGTGCCTTGGCTCCTGCAGCAGGGCACTTGGCCAGGCGGTGAATGCGAGTCCCAGCCCGCTGCACGGGATACGGGGGAATCTCAGCAGCGCAAACCAAATCTCGGTGGTTTTCATCCAGCACCCTCCTTCCACAGGGAAGGCGAGGATGCAATCCCTGCAAAGCAGGGAGGCAGCTGTAAATCCGGCGTTATTTAGAGTGAAAACAGCACGCCTACTCAAAACAGCAGCCAAACTCATAAAAGTGCTTCCATGAGGCTTAACACCACAAGGGAAAAAAAATAAAAATAATAATAATAAAAAAAAGCCCTAAGGGTTTCGTTGTACTATGGAGAAGGCTTTGCTGGCCCTGCTTTGCACCCCCCAGCTGTGCCACACGCACTTAGGTGATGCAATCTTTGTGCCAGTTCTTTGCAGGAGGCGTGTTTTACAGTTCCCAGGTACATCGACATGTGCTAAAGATCACACATGACCCAGGTGCTTGCCTAACTTAAACCTCTCCTCCTGTACAGAGAAAATTCTCCCACCTGGTTGTGGCAGCAGAAAATCTTTCATATCACTTCTGGAAACACCACACTCCGATCAAAATGACTCCAGGAAAGTCGGCAGCTCTCACAGGTAAATGTGACGCGATACCTGCAAATACACCTCAGAGCTGAACTTCTCTTTAGAGAATCCCACAAAACAGCGGGGAAGGAATAAATGCCATTGCCAGGAAACATGCAACAGAGGAACTTTCTGCCAAATCCCTCCAGCACTGTTTGTGATACGGGAGATTTAATTTTAAGAGTATGCAAATGGCAGCATGAATACACTGACAGGCTCGGGCTTTGTTATGATCCCTGTGACTGTCCCGGAGGAAAGGAATTATTTGGCACACGTTCTTCCGCTTCTCCTTTTTTTTTAACCCTGGCCAGAAAACGGTGAGTTCTATCAGGTTTTATCCAGCTTGCAGGTAAAGGGTTACAGATTCTAGGAAGTATTAAATGCAAACTTTAAAGGATTTTATTTTCATCTACAGTCACATGATGCCTTAATACCCAATGACACTAACTACAGTGTCTCATTAAGAGGTCATGCAAACTCCCAAGCTAAACAAGGCATTCTTACATATTTAACATTCAAATGCAGAAGCCAAGCTAAGCCATGGAAGATTGTAATCAGGAAAAGCTACACTTCCTGATCCACACAAAAGCTACAGGTAGGAAAACTTCTTTTAAGCTTGTAACATTGTGCTTTCTAAAGAAACTGTTTACAGGGGATATTTTGTACTCTCTTTTTTCTCAACCTTTCAAAACAGTCTAAGAACATTATCCTGAAAACATCTGATCTCACTTGTTCCACCTGTTGTAGAGTCAGGATTGTTTTTACTCAGAAATACAGTTGGCTCAGTGGAAATACAAAGAAAACAATTTTTAATCTAAACCTATTAAAAAAACAATGCTTTTAAAGATCTATTAGTTATTGAAATGGTTGAGTTGGAGTATGTGGGGGTGAAGGAGGAGTTAATATGCCTTTGATGTCTGAAATGAAGGGATTTAAAACTCTTCCAACTTCCTTATATCATGAATTGCACATTGTTTCAGTCACACTAATCCAAGTGTATTTTAACGGATTTGGCTTCCTCAATGAACTTACATGATTTCTAAATTCTCTTAGAATTTGGTACATTTAAAAATAAAATCTTACAAAAGCAAATGAAAGACAGATGGGGAGTACTACAGTGTTCCACAAAAGGAGAATAAAATTGCAAAATACAGACTAAGAAAAAAGTTGGTTAAAACCAGTTTATTTTGAATTGAGGATTTAAATTGCATTAAAGCATACCAGTTTTCACATGGAGTGATAAAGTTTCACTGACAATTACTGTAGCAGTTTTTTTTTCTTTTACTTGCGCTGAAGGAATTTTCCAGGCTACAGTGTTAGCACTTTTATCACAAAGAGCTTTTTCTCACCACAATTTTTGTTAATCTGTAATTACTTCCAGACAGTGTTCTAAATACTCAGTTCTATAATATCTTTATAGGAATTTAGTTAAAGACTGCATTCTAGAGGGTTACAGAATCCAAATTTACTAAAGATCTGTAGTGCATCATAGGGTTGCCACATCCTGAGGATTCCCACTGCTCAAAAGCAGCAAGTGGTGTTTATTGTTTTGCTCCTACAATGGTTGGATGTTGATTGCCAGTAATGTAATTTTTGCACAGTTCATTCCATAATTTTNTTTTTTTTTTTTTTTTTTTTTTTTGTGTTTCCACATAATGCTAGGAGATACTAAAAAAAGTGGAGAATAGTACCTGAAGCAACATGCTTCAGATAAGCTCTCAACTTTCTTTGGGGGAAAAAAAAAGGGGGTTGTCATTAGCAGTATTTAAAATAACTTCGAGTCCAAACAAATTTACCTCTGGCACTGTGTGAAATTGTCATTCGCTTTCAGGGTGCCCATCTAGAAATATAGCAGGTCTCATGTTGAGGAGGACTAAGACCCAAGCACAGCCTAGATCAGCCTGAGCCATGAAGTATCTCTTCATCAAACTCATTGCACCAACGTCCTGACAGAGTAGCTCCCAACTGTGCCCATGGCAGGGTAGCAATAAACTACACTGTAAAAGAACTGCTCTGAGTTTACTGTAACTGACTTCCGAGCCTGTATTACCTACAAAAATCTATTTAGAAACTGCTGTAGATAAGGGGCTTATTTGGTAAGCTATCTTTATATCTCAGGGGAGTGAGAGGAACACCACAGCTCCCAAATTCAGTCAACCACAGGCTTTCACTGAGAGGAACACAGCACCCCAAACATGAAAAGCAGCCTGCCATTGCCAGTCTCTTCTAAGAAAGTACAAGTTGTGTGTGTCAAGGTAAACCAGCTTAGTAGCTCAGTAGTTGAATTTTTTGAATATTAATTACACAAAGTGTCTTTGTAGGGTGGAAGGTACGATGCACACTGATGTTACTCTGTGACCAAAAAGACAGAGTGGGCATTGAATGAGATGGACCTTCCTTAACTCCTTTCCTAAAGAAAGAGATACAAATGAGGCACTTGCTGTCAAGCATTCTAGTAGTTCAGGTACTTTTTATGCTCAAAATTTTACTGTTAGTAAAGAAACTTGTACTGCTCTAATTATTGCATTTAATTTTTTCCCGATAAAACAAACCAACATGTTTTCTTGCTTTGTCATATAGAACTAAATGTAGTGTTGTTTCACAGGGAAGACACACAAATCAAATACTTCCTGCTCATAACCAAGAGAGAGGTTCTTGGAAAATGAGATAATTGGAAACCTAATAGAGAATTTTTCTCTAGAATTTTGGGGAAAGCCAAGCAAATATAAAAATCAAAACACTATCAGAAGTATAGAATAGTTTTCTCTTAACCCTAACGCTATGACAAGTATCAATCAAAAGGCAATCCAGATCTTCCAGTTTACAGATCTCAGGGAACTTGTACCACATTTAAGGCTAATACTGAAAATCAACCTGATGATTTTTGCACAGGTCTAGGTAGGTGGGAAGATTCAGCAAATCTTCAAGTGAGGGGAGTCGTGATTTCCTTCCTTGGAAAGCCTGGTTAGAGTGGTGCACCGTGCAAGGCAAACATTTGTGAGTGTTGAGGCCCTTCCCTAATCACACTGTTGTTTGTACCTGACCTCAAGGAAACAAACTTGCTGAAAGTATTTGCTCTCAGACTTTACTGAATGAAAGCTAAGGAAAGCATTTCTTCACGTCTTTCAGGAAGGGATGGTCTTTTGCTGTGTTTGCATTGTATCCAGTTAAACATGGCCTCAGCATTGTCTACATCTTTTACTGTTTCACAAAGGACAGGGGTGGGGGAAACAACCCACTGAAAGGTGATGAAATGTAGTCAGGCAATAAATATTTGTTTGGCATTTATAATTTCTCCTGAGGATTATATATGATCACCTGTCAGCAGAGTATGCCCATGCCTTCCACACCCAGTCATGGCTAACCAGAGCAGGTGGCCAAATCCCACTGCTCCTTAACCAGCAGCACCTCTTCATGATGGAGAGCCAATGTCAAAACTCCATGCCCAAACAACGATGCATGAAAATTGTTGATTTTTGCTGACCTACAGAACAGTGCTGGCAAGCAGGATGTATTGCTAAGGAGAATAGGTATAAAGCACAACGTGGTTTTATTTACTGAAGATTTGATATCAAAATGGACAAAGTAAATTAGTTACAAAAGAAAGGTCTAAAGGGATTGATGGAAAGAGGTGGGGGGGGAAAAAGGCAGCAATTTTTCTTGTGAGTTCTCCTCTGGATCACTTTCACTTAGACATATAGAGAAACTTTAAAATTTTATTAAGAACTGAATACTTTGTGTAGAGACCAAACATTTAATCACTTACAGTAGAAGACAGGGAAAAAAGGCCCAAGTTGTTTTTTTTTTTTTCTGTTTGCCATTTTTATACAAGTTTATTTAACTCCCTTTTTTTCACTTTTATCACAGATGTTTCCTGCAAAGGCAGAGATGCTTTCTGGTTAGGAAGATATTTCTGGTTGAATATTCTATTCTTAATTCACACAAGCTACTTTTCCATTTAGGATAGCAAGGAAGAGTAAACCTTCTCCTTGGGGCTCACTTTTTTAATGTTACCAGCTTTGCATCACTTCCAGATTTTTAATACTTTTCTATTAAAGAGCAGTTAGTTGTATGATTTTATGTAAACGAGGTCCAATGCCTTGCTGTTGCAGGCAATCTACTTTTCTGAAGGAGCTGAATAACAAGCACAAGTGTCAGGAATAACACACACCCAATGACTGAAAACCTTTTCAGCAGGAAGTCCACCCTAGGAACTCTTCTCCCTGACTCCAGTGGGAACAGCATCTAATCCTCACGCTGCCAACAGAGGACAGGAGAACAGAAATAACGTGATGCAAGTGGTGCCAGTGCTACCCAGCACAGAGCTGCCAGCAAACAGCACGGCATCAGCACAGGTTTGCCTGTGCTGGACAGAAGCTCTCCAGGCCATAGCAAAACCAGATGATTTCACATCTGCCCAATCTGCCATGCTCAGAGCAGGCGCATCTGGATGTTGAGGCACGTTTTCAGGCAGGTTAACATTGATGTACTCTTGTGACACACTCTGATGCGGAGTATCTGAGAGCAGCTTTCAGGCAGGAGAGGCAGGGAGTGACCCAAATGAGCCACATGTCCACAGTCCTGAGAGCCCACCAGACTGCAGGTCTGTTCCTCCCCTGACTGCCTACCCTCCCCACTAAATTTATTTCAATGACTGTATGTGTCGACTGGACTGTATTTCTGACACTCACTTCCCCCTTCAACCCACAGCCACTTTGAAACCCTGTTTTATCAGCAGTAGATTTGGGAGTGCCCAGTTTTATCTACCTTATTAAACACCTGAGCTTTGTGCAGCAGCCTAGGATGCAGAAGCAGCAGCTATGCCCTGGCACAGCCACCCTGCAATTTACTCCTCTCTGTTCTGGGCTGTGTGCTCCTTCCCACAGCTGAGCTGGGGCAGAAACCCCCTCACCAGGACCCCTCACCAGTGCCAGGGCAGCTCCCAGTCCTGGGACTGCAGCCTGCAGCCAATCCAGGCTCCCTTGCCAGCTGCTCCACTTGCCCAGCCTGTGGATCCATGCTGTCCCACTACAGTACAGGCAGTTTATTACCTCCAAAAAAGTGTTAGCCACTCTTCCTCTCTTAGGGCAAGCAAGCTTGATAGCAATTGCATTAACATGACTTTAACACTACACATTTCCATGGAGCTGTTCTTCTTACCTACTTCTGATCCACTAACTGTGAAAGAAGCTTAAGTCTCAGGCTAATTCATGCTTTTGAAGTAAGTTGGCAGTCTTGTTCACTTACAGCTCAGTAGAAAACAAGCAGTTACTGTCAGCTGTCAGGAACCTGAATCAAGCTTTGTTAAGGCCTCCTCTGTCTCTATTTCTGGTTTGGGTGTGGCATGGAAAAAACAATATTTACCATCTCAGTGGCCGTGCCCTTTGTGTATTTGTTTTTCTATTCCCTTTCCCCATGTGAATTCAGCAGATGTTGCATGGCTTGGTATCAGCCCTGAATTTTGTTGTCAGAGTACGTGCATGTCTCCACTGAACATTAATAGGGAATAGGCAATGTCTGCACAGAAAAGATAATACAGATTCAGCTGCCAGCACCATTTCAGAGGCAAATGTAGATAAAGGGATAAACACCAAGAACACCATAAGATGTCATTTTTAATGTAAAGGAAACAAAAACTATAGCCATCAGCCCCGAATAGAAGGCTAGCAGGGGCCTGAGGATCTACCACCATATACCATGTCCAATTTTTGCCTTTAAGATCTCTTTTTAAATTAAAAACATTCAGGAGCATTTTCCATTGCTTTGGATGAATGCACTCAGATTGCTAAAAGGATAGTTTATATTTACAAATATACATTAAAAACTAATGCTCGGTGCAATTGTCCCATTAATTACCTCCTATAAAAACATTTCCATTCACTTTTTGTTTATATAGAGTAAGAACATAGGGATTTGCTAAGGTACAGATGATCAAAAAACCTCAAAGACAGGTTGAGAAAACAGAGGAAAGCAAGGGCAAAAGCTAGATGCCAGAGAAAGGTCAGCTTGCTGTTTTCACAGCCAATTACCAGCACCCTGTATGCATCAAACTACAGCCTCAGCTTGCTTTAATTTCCATGCCATCCTTCCCCAGTAAAGCTTTACAGCGGTACCACAGAAATCAGTGTGGCTGCACTTTCCTCCTGGAGAGTGAGAGAGAAACTATTTCTCCCAGAGCACCTAGCTACCCAGATTTTCCACGGGGGGAAAAGCCAGGTTTGAGAAGCAAGGAGGTAAATCAGCCCCCATCTCTGGGTAGGAGGCAGAATTTGAATCCAAGTCTCCCAAACACCCTAAGAGCCAAATCTGCCTCTAGAGATTAACACTCTTTAAAAATCCAGCCCAGTGACTTTCTCATCACTGGGCAATATGTCAGATTGACCAATAAATAAAGTTCCAACACAAGCAGCAGATATTTGCTTTATGACAGTGTGACCTGAGACACACCATTTATAGTCCCTGGAACAAGGAGTTCTGCTGGAAATGTCAGCCTGGTGTTAGCATACAGCATTGCACCATCATGAACAAATCCACAGGCAAAAACACACTCCAGCAAATTAGACTTGATAGTGCAATCTTCACTGAAAATTTTGGTGAATATAGCCCATTCCTTTGCACAGAATTAAAGGAAGAAAAAAAAATTCCTAAGCTGTCTCAATGCCAGACAGACCAAGTCTTTTAAGGCAATGAATCTTTTCCTATAGTTTTCAAGTGTTGCTTTACCAAGAGACTAAAAAAGGTTGAAAATGCAATCAAGATCAGCAATTCAATAATACCACGGAAATGCAGCTGTATTTCACTGCTATCTCACCATTATCACATTTTAGCAACATTTGGACCTTTTTGATGCAGTGGTCAATACTTTGGATCTGCCTTGTTCTGAGAAATAGTTATTGGAATTATAACATAAGAGCTCTTTGCTCTTGTTCATGAAATTGTTGTGTGTAATCATTCCCTTAGCTGCCCATCATCACTCAATGTCTGTGAAGGAAATTGGTTTAAAATAACCAAATGGAAAAGTTCACCTGTACTCTAAAGAGCTCTAGATTAAATTATCTCTATGCTTTACACTTTAATCTAAGTGCTGTATTTAAAAGCAAAGAAAAGCCTGTTGAATCAAAAAGAATTCATGTAAGAGGAAAAAGTCATATCACACAAAAGGGCCTTTATTAAAGTATTGTATCAGTCATTGCTTGAAAATTTTGAGTGCGACTTATAACTGTTTTGAGTATTTTTCTGTTTTAAAAGGTTTGTTACCCATTTTCACAGTCTTCTGTAACTATGCTTTTCTACTCTCTGCTGACCAATCTTTATGTGAAAAGTTCAGGAACAATGAGGTTTAAAAAAGCATTCTGTTATGTTTCCCACACTTGTTATGTAAAAGCAGCATTGTGTAGGAGAGGCATCTTGAGCAGTGAAACTGGAGGAAAAGACACCCCACTGCACCACTCCATCACCACCCCCCCAAAAAAGGGTGAAGGAAAAATAAGTGCATCAGGTATTTTAGTATCTTTCAGGCTATGTCTGATAAGACAGAAGAAACAGATAGAATCTGACAAGGAAACTGATTTATATGGCTTATACTGTTTTAGTAGGATTCCTAATTTTAGTGCAGATATTTGACCCTTCTCAAACATCCCCATAGGTGTCTAGGTCTAAACAGTTCTAGACTACAGGCTGCAAGATTGTCTCAGAAATAACTGCCTGAGTCAGGCACATCCCAGCCTTACCATCCGCTGAAATACCTGATTGGTGCCCCTAACATGCCAGGCATTTATGTGAACTCTGGGCCACCAACACCTGACATAACTCACAATATTATTATTTTGCTCACAAAACAAACTAAGTTTGCTTCCAAAACATATAAAATTCTTCTGATGAGGAAAGCATCTTCTCCAGGCATCACAATGCAAGCCATATTACTTATCTAGATTTCATGTTATGATCCAATTAAAAAGCAACAAGGATAAGGAATAATGAAGAAAGTGGTAAAATTATTTTTATCACTGTTTCTATACAGGACAACTCAGTGAAGTTTGTTTTTTAAAATGAGGAAAATCAAATTTTTCTTTCAAACTTGATTCTTCTGCACCAAGTATATTGTTCTCTAGGTTTTACTTTCACTTCTCAAAATGCGTTTTTCTGTGTATGCCTTACTCAAACATTGTGCCCTGTGCATAGCTGTCTGATTGTCCAACCTTCTGGGTGCTATGAATTTGGGCAGGTGGCCAAGCTGTTAATTTGTCATCTTCTGTTTCAGTCTTGCCAGAAAAATATAGGTTTTGTCTGAACAATGAATTTGTAGCATGTGCTTTGTGGGTCATATACCTACTCCTTTGTGTAGGACTCACTTTGGGCTAGCGGTAACAAACCAAGGGTGTAACTCTGCAAACTCAAGCTATTTATAGACAGGTTTCAGTACCAATTTGAAAATCAAGTTATCACTTGAAGTCTTGCACCCACAGAAAATATATTTTTTTCCTCAATCCTCTATTCCTCTATAAATTTTCTTTGAAATAGTGAAACCAACACTGACTCTTTTCCCCTGTGAGTTCTATTTGCCCTTCAAGAAGTTAAAGTTTCATATATCTCCCCTAATCTGTTGATTCTTTAGCCTGCTAAGCTGCCACATATATTAAAATTGCCATTGTCAGTCAATTATGATGTTTGTAAACCACCGATTCTTCTTATTTTCTGAAATTCTTTTCCATTCTCTCTATCATTCTAGCTTGATGCAAAAAAGACAAATGCGCAAACAAATTGTTTCATAAGGCCAGTATTTGAGATGAGCCCCAGGAGCATGGTTTAGTGCAAACCTGTGGTTTGCACTGCTGTAACAGCTGCATTAAATGAGTATTTGTTAGCATAAACTAAACCTGACTGAATTGAGGACAAATAATCCAGCCGTGGTATGCTCTGTGCTACTGTGCTTGAATTGTTCATTATCATGCCACGGAAGAGCCTAGATTTGTATGTTCTGCTCTTGACATGAAATAAAGTTAATCATAGACTGAGATTTCTTTGTTCAGTACAACAGACCTTTTTTCTGGCCTGTACAACTCTAGTTTATCTCACATTCCTACAGCCTGCAATATTGCTCTGTCCACAGAACTCACTGTGCAGTGCAGAGCTAACACAGCGGAACAGACACCTAGATACTGGCACAAATTCTCTAGCCTAAGGACTGAGTCCATCAAGAGCCTCCTGTTTTCTAGATCTGGTCTTTTGTTTCCCAACCTGTACAAGTCTATTGCAACCCTTCTATTGCTACCCTGCAGGATTTGTCTTTTATTCAGGTTGTTTTGGTTCTCCTCATCTCCATGGCATTCCCAGTAAGGAGAATAATATTCAAAGATTCATTAAAAAAAGCCTTTTGTGCTTCATAGTCTCCTGAGTAAGGCTCTGGAAAATAAGTTTCTTGCAAAAGAAACTACATGAGTATTTACACTACTACCCAGGAAGAGTCGTGCCCCTTCTCCCAGACAGAATGGAAAGGTTAATTCCATCAAGGCCTGCAGATACTGAAGTCCTTCATCCCCAAAACACCCCCTTCACACAGCTTTTGCAGCTCCTTTGACAGAAGGATAATTAAGTTTATATTGGCAAAGACACTATGCATTTATGCCAGAAAAATCCCACACAATTTGAAATTAATCAATAGCACAGAAACCCCCTCCCACCTACCACATGGAGCCCAGTCTCCAAAAATCTGCAGCCTCTCTAGGGTGGTATTTGAGATAAGCATGTTTGCAGAACCAGCTTCACCCTCCTCCCATGCCACCTTCCCACACAGGGAGATCTTTTGGTACTTTCTTCCCATGGGAAAAATAACACACCTATGTGGAAAACAAAGCCTAGAAATGCCTGATTTGAGAAAAATCTTCCAATTCACTTTACTCCCACTGAGGAACAATGTATTTCTAGTCCAGCAAAACACAACACAAATATGACTTAGCCTTCATGTCAATAAACTTTTTTGAAGACCTGGTAAGAAAGGCTTGCCTGAAACAGAGCCTGAGCTCTACCCTACTTTTTCAAGGCACCCCTTTGCTTTCCAGGAGGCCTGAAGATCTCCTTATGGGAGCAAGATCACAATTAATTCCCACAAGGCTTTCCATGAATGGCCTTTTTGAAGCATTCAGGTGACACACCTGGAAGACTCTGAGGTGTTTGTTACTCACATTGTACAATTACCCAGCTCCCGTTATACTTCAGGGTTTTGCCCCCTCCCTTCCTGCAGCATTTCCCCATGCAAGGAGGCTACAGGCTCAGAGGTCTCTGAGCTGCCATCAAGGGTTTGCAGCTTTTCCTTGTTTGGGTCACAGCAGCATCTCCAAGAACCATAAGGGATAAAGGCCTCACTACTTGAGCTGTCCCAGAGACGCCTGATAGAACATACAATATTTAAACATTTATAATTACCTAGACTGTTCCACACTGGATCCAGGCTTCCAGCACATCCTTACTTTTGGGAGAATAAGGAGGCACAACCCAATCCCATCTTGCTTATTATTAAACAATACATTATCCCTGAGAAATAAATGTTCTGGCTTTTTGTCCCTTTGGGTTTAGGAGGCACATAATTGCAGGTACCTGAAATCCCAAATGATGGGTGCCATCGGGAGGTTATTGCACAACCTGTGGTGACCACAGCAGCAGTGGGTTCCAGTGTCTGCACTGGGCATGAGGCAGAGCTCACCCAGAGCAGAAGGGACTCTTCAAAGTCAAGGAAAGACCAGGTTTGTGAACTTTAAGTTGCTTTGGATGATGGAGCTGTCAAGCTGCCTTGCTCACACAGAAGGGATCTACCAGTAGCATGCTGCTGTCAAGCCCAGGACTTAGGAAAACTAGAAGGACTTTGCCAGGCAGTGTCTCATGCATAAAAAGAACTAATATCCCATACAGCTAGGCAGGGAATTGTGAATTGTTCTGCCATGGAATGGCACTTGACTGCAGCTGGAGCAGAGCTGTGTCCCAAGGACCATTTCTGCAGTGCACCCACATCTAGAACAGAGCACAGGCAGGCAGTGCCAGCAGGAAGCACAACCAGACTGCTGGGAGTTAGTCAGGCCTGTTAATCACAAAGCTGTCCTCTCCAATCATTGCTCCACCCTAAACACACACCTAATTATTAATGTTTGCCACCTATTTCCTTCTTCTTAGGCTTTGCCTATGGACACATCATTTCTCAAATTTCCACGCTTCTTTCACATTTGAAAAACTTTCTACTATCTGAAAAGGTAAAAAGTGAAAAAAAAAATTAAACCCAAACAACAATATAGCTTTATAGCTTGAGCTAGCCAAGTTTTGTTCCTTTTGTACAGTATCACATGCTGTGTGTTCCTTTCCAGAGGTAACAGTAGTGAATGGCTTTCTCTCTCCCAGTTCAGGCTTTAGCAGTGCTAGTGTTTTAACACCATGTCACAAGTACAGGTATTACAGATTAAGCCACAGGCTTGTTTTACAACTCCCATGTTGGTTTTTGACTATTAAACACCACCTGAATAAGGAACTGACTAACAAACACAACCTTTGTCGCAGAAAGAAAGGAGGAAATCAGCAGAGAGCTGTCTCTGTCTCACCTCTGGGGAAAACCACCCCTCCCTATTGCCAGGGGCAACTTCAGTGCTGCACTCAGAGCCAGGGGACAGCTTAGGGACACCCCCAGCTGTCTTAGGGCAATGCAGTGGTTTCTGCAGGTGTCAAGGTCTCTGACCACAGGATCTCACACATTATGAACTCAGGTTAAACTGTAGCCAAAGCAGGCTGGCGATTTTTTCAGCATTTTTGTTCATTGTGAAGCTTCAAATTCACTTTTTCCTGTTGAATACATACAGTACAAGAATAGGTGAGAAGGGGGACGACTCTTGGCAGCAGTTTAGCATCACAGAAATTTAATTGTGACAGGAAACTTCACAGCAAGTCATTCATAAGTCACTTTTGCAAGAACATTTTGCTACAGAGAAAATAAAAACATGCATAGCATTTTTGAATGTAAAATCAAAAGAAATATTGAGTAATAATAACTTTTGCATTGTGTTGTGTGCTTAAAATCCCTGAACTACATACAAATCAGTTAGCAAGTTAAAACTGCAACAGAGGAATAAATAACTGAATTTCAGACCTTCTTTACACATGAAGTGAACAAAGACTGCAAACAGGGAGGATGTCTCTCACCATTTAAAACTACCCCTTTGGTTTCAATCCTGCATATGCATATTGCAAGTGAATACCAGCACCTGCCAAGGAAGGCAGTCTCTCACCAGCACACAGCAGGGGTCTCTTGGCACTGGGAATTTGACAACCCAGCCTCTATTAAATCTCACAGTAGCATTGCTTCAGCTGCAAAACCACTGCCAAAGCACCTTGTGGAAAGAGCAACGTGTACTACTCACAGCTCTAAAAAAAAGGGGTGGTGTTGCACTAGCATAGTTAAACTGTAGCAATTTTGTACAAAAGAATGATGCACTGATTAAAATCTGGATTATTTATTAGTTTATTTCTGCTTCACAGCAGCACCATTTCTATGGCCAAATTAGGCTTCAGGCTTAAACAGTTGCTTGGATTGTCAGTCTCATAGGATTAGTGATTTTAAATTAAGAAATGGGTTGCAAGAAAAAGTAATTTCATGCTTTGAAAAGAATTTTTACTTATTTCAAAGACTTGGAACCTAGAACCATCACTCCATAATCTTATTCAAATGTTGATGTCATCAATGCATTTTAAATCAGCATTTAAATAGGTTAAAGAAAGAGACCAGGAGCTGCTGGAGAAAGCCCAGTAAGAATTTCTATTCCTAGATAAAGCTGCTTTAAATGCATAACCAATTCTACTAACCGTGGGATGTGATGCACACGACTGAGTTTATAGGTGTTTAGTGAGAGTTTGTGCCACTTAGTGTGTCACTGTGAGCAGTCAGCACAAAGAGTGATATAAATATAGAAGAGTGAGCCTATAATCTCTACTCCTAATTGAAAAACTGCATATTGCATAAGTCATACCCAGTAGCATTTGCCCTGGGCTGCAACAGTGCTTACTTTCCTTCTAAAAACTGCCCAAATAAAAAAAGTCCTTTTAAAGTTTTTTTAGCTCAAATGAGCATATAGACTAGGCAAGATTTAGGGAACATTTCCTGTATTTAAACTCCGTCAATTAACAGTACTGTACCCAAATCCCTTCCAAGCCATAACATGACTTTAAAAAAGCTAAATTATATCAGTGTGGAAATCTGTAGCAGAAAGAGAAGAAATAAAAATTAGGTCAGTCTAATTGAATTGCAGTAGCTTGTCTGAAAAACACCTTTGCTACCCACCTTGAAAAAACATTAGAGACCCCATTAGGGAACTGTTTTCATTTTGAAAATCTTCTTCATTACTGCCTGCTTTGCTGAAATGACTTCCAAAATTTTCATCTTTGCTACTCCTGCTTTGCTTAGAGGACTCACTGCTGATGCCTCATCTCCTCCTGAGTTTTAATTTGTCTGGAGGATGAAAATAACACCAAGATTAAAGCTGGAAATTTTAAATGGACGAGGAGCAGCTAGATTCAGCAGGATTTTATGTGCCTTTTAGGCCCTTACGTGAACATCACATTTTAACAAAAATCTCCTATATTTCTCACCCAGTGGAGCTGCCCCACCACAGTCTGGTCTCCGCACACACAGAAAGTAGAAGGAGAAAAGGATAGAGCTTGACTACTTTGGCAATGGGGTTTTCTGACCTTTGGGTACAGATTTACACCTCCCACACACAAGTTGGGGAACTTCAGGAAGAGCAGTAAGCATTGAGTAAGCCTCATACTAACATTCACCTCACTGACACTGCTCCAGTCCTGGCTCTCCAGGACTTAGAGCTCCTGCTGCTCTGATGCAGACACCTGAAAGTCATCAGCCAAACTCCCCTGGATTGCAAACCCCACCCCACAGATGTGACAGGAGCGTTCACACTGTGGGTGCAAGTATTCCATAACAAATAGTAAACCAAATATGTGTATCATGTTCAGCAAGGGTTGATTACAGTGATTACCAATGTAAAATGAGCTACCTAAATGTATGTCAACTATAGAATAAGGGCTCATCCCTTTGTTCCACTCTTCATCAGTGGAACAGTGTCAATATCGTAATTCTGAAGCAAGACAAAACCCTCTCAAGAAAAATTCATTCTAAAAAGCAGGATGCACTCTACCAAAAGCAGAAGGAAGAAGCAGCAACCACTGCAACTCACTTATTTTTCTAGAGGAATGTACATTATTAAAAACTAAATTTGGTAGCGTAGGACTTTCCACACTCTAACTACAGGGAGTAGGATAATATACATACACATACATATATATATCATATTTATATGCATATATATATATACACATATGCATATAACAAAAATGATGAGAACTTGCTCATAAGTGTGTTTCGTAACAGAGAGGATTCAAAATGTCATCTGAAGCACCTCTGTTTCACATTGACTCTTTCTTTAATTGTGTCAATATAATATTGACACAATTACAAATTATAATGAACAAGTCCCACTCGGAAATCTGAGCCCTAAAGGCTACATATATTATACAAATATATAACCAAATGCTAAGCACTTTGGGATTCTTTCAACCACAAATTTAAGTAATTGCAATTATTCCTAATGTTGCAATAGAAGCATCATGTTCAACTAATTATAGTTCAGAACATTTTTCTACTACATCTTCTGGAAAAGAAATACCATTTTTCAAAGTCACCCAATTTCCATAGCCTTAAGCAAAAGACTTCAGCTACATTTCTTACCTCTATTAGCACAGTCTTTACTATTAAGCCATTTATGTTAGTTTTTGACTGACTCTCTAATCTTCTGACTGACAGGATTGTAGACATAATGTGTTTCCTCAAGGGATTTTTCTACTTACAGAATCTACTTACACAAACTTCTCACTGTCTAAATTATAGCCCATGATTTAATGTCATTCATTTCCACATCCTCAGAAACATGAGAGGGAGACCCTATTTCTAAAGGTGGCTCCCTATAGCTGTTTGCCAACAAAAATGCATTTGACAGTGAATTACACTCTTCAGAAACCTTACTAATTTTGGTAGCTAGAAAGTGATTTCTTTTGTCACCACTGAAAACAGTCAGACTGGGAGATGCCTGGGTGTCTGGAAAAACTGTTAACAGAAACAGGCCCTAAGCAAGATACCTGCAACCTAAATAAAGGCTGGCAAGAATAGCTAATCATATGGACATATTTACATCAGGTAGTACATGCCACATCAGACAGTTTTAATGAAAAAGGAGTGGAAAGCGACAGCTATAGCACACACATCTCCCCTTCCCCTCCACCACTAAATACGTGATTTGCCGTAAGAATAGAGACAACACAAGCTCCTCGTAAGAAGATTCACTTCAGGTCTACAGAGAGGGCCTGCAGGGAGCAGAGCATCAGGGAAACACGGAGGTCAGGCTTACAGCACATCCTTGGCTCTGCCCAGCTGTAAGTCACCTCTTACTGCTTGGTGACACCACAGCACTACAGTCAGGCACTGATCCTCCACTGACCCAGTTTTCCCCTGCCGCACAAGGGCTGGAAACAAGCCTTTGCTGCAGTGCATCCCCAAGAAGCTCCTGGCATGATGTAGATTGGTGAGATTGGCTCAGTTGGGTAGAGGATGGTGCTAATCTGCCAGGGGTCCAAGTTCCATCCCTCTAGGGGCCACCCACTTAAAAGTTGGACTCGATGAACCTTGTGGATCCCTTTCAACTCAGAATATTCCATGATTCTGTGAACAGCTACACTCAGGATATGATTGTGGATAAGGCCTTGCCTTTAATTTGTCAGAGGCTTCAGTAATCAATTAATAAAACAATACAGAGACAAGTTTAACACTCAAGTACAAATGATTTGCAGTGCAACTTCACCAAGCCTAAGGACCAAATAAGTTTCTTGTCCTTGAAGGAAGGCTCTTTGCCATGGAGAAGACATAGTACAACACACAGCAGTGATGGCTAAAGAGCTCATATTAATACATGTTGCAAACCTAGGTAAAAAGGAATAGAAGAAATACAGCCTCCTTTATATCCCCTATACTGAAAACAGCCTTATCCAGTAATGCAGATGGGATGATAATTTACTTTTCCAATCACCCCTACATAAGACTTCAGGGTATGCAAAATTGCCTTTACACACAGTTGTGTTTGATGAAATCAGGATGATGAAATTTTTTTTACGTTATAAAATGCTGTCAGGTATAGCTGTAATAATAATTCTTAAAAAGATCAGTCTTCAATTGACAATCTTATATATAGAAGAGACAGATAAAATATTTATTCTACAGTTAGATGAAAAAATGTTCTCTTATAACAAACACAAATATTAGTTGGTCAGTGCCCCGCACTCTTTGTGAGTATTTTCCAGAATTACTAGTGTCAGCATCTGGCCAGTGCAGCTATAGGTGTGTTTCAATATTTAAATGTAGAAAATAAGAAGCATTTTTAAACTTAAATTTGTCATGGATATTTTTGGAATTTTTAAAAAACAAGCATCATGGATCTTATCAGGATATGAGCATCATAAGGAAAGGAAGAGAGACCTGAGGATTTTTCCAGATTAAAATGCATTCCTAACACTTACTCCAAATCTTATATTTCAGGTAAATATTCATAAATGCATTCACCACAGGTCTGGCAATGTTATTCTGTATTTTAGAGGTCCAGTTCTCTTTGGAGCCCCAGATACATCCTTTCCTAGAAGACTCTCTAAGGAACAATAAAAACAAGAAAATAGCAAGAACTGATACTTTTAGTACAACATCACATGGTTCAAGCAATCATAGGAGGGTGAATGCCATTCTGCACCTATAGTTTTCAGAATGCTTTTTCATTTGTAGGCAATATAGGGCATATGGCATATAAAGCAACATTCAACCATTTTTTCATGTATTTTCAAGCTTATTCTTGAGCTTATTTTTCAGTACTTGAATAAAGAACGGCTATTTTCCAATTTACTTGGAGATTATCTCCACATCTCAGACATCCATGCTCACCAAAAGTCCCATCCATATAGAGGAGCTCAAATAATGTTCTCAAAAACTCCCTCTTATTTAAAAAAAGCTGCACTTCTTGGTATACATTTTTTCAAGTCCTCTAGCTGTCTAGACAGTGAAATCCCAACTTTGCAGACTAAAGGGAAAGCGTAGCCATCTTGTTACATAACAACATAAATAAGGGGGAACATTCAGGTCAAAAAAGGAACTAGCCCAGGAGCAAACAAAATTCCTCCTCCAGCATAACAAGTCTGGGCAATTGCCATCTATAAATAAGTTACCAAAGGAAAGAGTATAATGAGTTTCCCTAGAAAAAACCTAACCACTATCCAGCATCAAAACAGTGAACATGATAAAATCAAATTTAACTTTTAACAAGTTAAATGTTCTAGAAGAATGTAAGACTTCAGACACAAGAGATTTAAAGCCATTATTGAGGTGATGTAAATGTTATGTAATTCCTGCTCCCCACAATACCAAGGGTGTTTGCACAATTCCTTCTGAGGTACGTGGTGGTGACTACAGCACTGAACTGGGGTCTGGTCCAGCCTGAAAGTTTCTGTGTCTCTTTGCACTTAATACGGTAAAACACAAAATGCAATAAAAATCAAACAACGCCGAGACATTCTTTGTGATCCACTGCAGAGACAGGTTTTTTTTTTTAAAAACGAGGTTTTCCCTTTTTTAACCAGAGTGGAAGAATAAATCTACTTGTTTTTTGGTGTTTTTTTTCATATTATAATTAAATTCCCAATCAAGGAAAATAGACAAACCCCACTCTTTTTGTTTTCCCCTGGAGTTTTCTGCAGCAGTCATTTCTAATGCCTTTGTTAAGCAGAAGTCAGTTGGAACCAAGAAAACAGGAGCTAAACTGCTGCTCCTCTGATCTGGGTGTCCAAAGAACAAGGATTTGTTGCAGTCATTGCTCTGCCACCTGCCTGAGGCATTGAACTGTATCTAGCACAATGATGCTGGAAAGCATTCAGGAGTAAATACACAATAACATTTGTATGTTTACAGCATCTGTGAAAGGTGTGGGTAGGGCGATTTCTCTACTGTGTTTTTCCAGAGCAAGTCAAACCCATTAATTAAATGCATGCTCTTGTCCTGCTTCAAAAGTAAAAACAGAGATGATTTATGGGCACTGACAGCTGCAGGAACTGGTTTTGCTCGCTCCCTCTCATTAATTAATTTTGAAGCATCTGGATAGGATGATTCTAAGATTCTAAACAGGCAAAAGGCTGCACATCCTCAGTTTCTACAAAGGAAGAAAAATACCCGTTCCATGCAGAGAACTGTCTGTCATGGTTTCTCAGTGCTGGCTGAATCGTGTCCACTGGAATTGTGTACCTCAACATCCCTGTGCCTGCCCAGGCAACTTGTAGGATAAAGCTGTAAGAGGTCCCAAGCATAAAACATTTTTTATCCAGTAATTATTTCACTTGTCCTAACAATTCTAAAATGAGAAAGTGGCACCTGTACAACAGTGCAATCTACCTTAACAAAAAAATTTCTCTAATAACAAACCTAGGGAAATTGCCACAATCACTTCCTTCTAGAGGGAATATCAATGTCTCTATACAGCACATAATGATATACACAAATATAAATATACAACAATACAGCAGTGTGTTTGTTTCTTCTTCTAGGTTCTTTAAACAAGAGGCAGATTGCTAGCATTTGGGGCTGAAAACTGGAGGTAAGCAATCAGAAGACATTTAACACACAAGCTAGGAACAGGAAATTGTTACAGAGGTGGAAAATCTTGGGTACTGAACTTTCACCCTCAACTCCTGCAAGATTTTTACTAATAAAGAACTGTCTAAACATAGACAGATTATATTGACATTGCACTACCTGCCCAGCAGAGCCATATGCTGCTTCTGCAGACACGGCCAAAAAGATCAAAGCTTCCCATGCATTAATGAGCTAAACCTGGGTGTTATATGTTTCATATCATGCTGTAGATCTATACTGACCTATACTGACAGAGTGAAAGGCTGGGCCAGAATTCTGGATCTGTCTTTCAATCAATTATTTTATGAATCTGTACAACACTTTGTAAAACATAAGGCAAATTTATTTTGTTGTGATTCATAGCCTAGACAGCCAAAAGCCTGCCAGGAACAAGGATACTGCCATCTAAAACAGCTCACGATCACCAGCTACCAGGAAGAAATAAAAAGTATCCAGCATGGTCTATAAAAGTGGTGGAGCAAACAGAACATAAAACTCCTTCTGCCCAAAGGGGCCTCACCAACAGCTGACTATGACTAAGAACCTCTACCTAGGCATAAATGGGCACATGGTAATGGGTTACAGAATCAACTAAACAGACAACCCTGTTCCAAGGTGCCTTAGCTAATGGAAAAATAGTAATTCTCCAGAAAACTTGTACAACTGGCAGGACCACAGAGCTCTTCCAAACAGCCTATTTTCAGCTGTGAATCAAGATCTCTCCTTTTGTTAGCTTTTTCTTACCACTCAGGAAACAACCTGTGCCTTTCCAGTTACTGATGAGGTGCTTCATGAATCAGGGAGATTGGTCAGATTTCAAAGAATCGTTAAACAATCTTCATTAAATGTTAGCTGGTGCATAGTATCTTACCTGCTTACATTCGTCATGTTGTTGGTGCCAAATTTGATATTTACAAGAAGCATGTGATGACAGAATTCAAGAGCTGACATACTGATATATATTTTTAAAAATTAAATTCAAGAAAGTTTGACAGAATAAATAACCTCAACAAGATTATAATTCCTATGTACTTTTTGTAAAGAAAACTGACTATTCATTTGTCTTCCTCCTCAATTCCTTCAGTGAACCAAGACCCAAGACAACTATAGTTACCTACATTTCCTTCTTCTCATCCCTATAGAGTCTAAGAGAGAAGTGTGCAGTTTGACAGTTTGAAGATGATTTCTTAACTGCAAGCATTCATAGAAACAATTCAGGATTTTCAAATTCAGCTTTGATTTCACAAAACTGCTCCTTTTTTTGAACTTAGAATCTTAAAAGCTTTGAATCCACTCCCAGCAAGGTTAAACAGACCTTTACCATAAAAATGCAGTGAGAGCACATTAATGTAACAATATGTAAAAACGACATACTGAAACACATGGGCACAATCAAAAAGAATGCATGGAAATCAGAGTTTTGTTCCACTGAAAATTAAATTGCAATGAAGAATTGAACTCATCAAAGATACCCCCCAAAAGGTATTGGACAACAGACTGCAGCAGAGAAAATATTTGAATGGTACCACAAAAGCACAAGGGCCAAGGTTGCTAGAGAAGGGAAGGAAACTATGAGGGGGATGCAAACCTCAGGGCATTTGAATTACATGGGCAATTAAAACCACTATTGATAGCTAAGCATTTGGTGAAACTCTAGGGGACAGCATAGAATTCTAACGCTTTTTATCACCAAAGAAAAACACCTAGTGTCTACAACAAACTGATCTTCAGCTCAGTCTGGAGTTATGATTTCCAGAAAGAAAGAATTAAGTCCTGTACTGTTTGAGTAAAACATGTTAGTTCTCCTTGATCCTTAGGGTGAGTGAGACTTTTATGAAAAGCGCTCATCGACTTCCCACGTTATCCAAAGAGAGGAGTGTGTGGTGCTTGGAAGTGCCAGGGTGGGAGCTCCTAATGGAGCAGGACCACAGGTGGATCAGAGTGACAACTGTCCAGCCTGCTCAGAGAATGCAGCACCCCATGCACCTTTCAGTGGAGGACAAACACAACTTCTAAAACCAAAAGCCTAGAAAGAGATTCAAGAGCAGCACAAGAAGGGAGCTAAGCAAGTAACTGCTTGACTAACTGTGTCAAAAAGGGTGATTCTGTTCAGCAGGAAACACACCCAGGATTTGAAGCGTACCTATGGCCTATGCCAAAGCAGGTTTAGATAATTTCATTTTTATTTTGGTTTTATGACTTTGAGGTAACAAAACAACAAAACAACTAAATGAAACGGAAAATGCTAATATGAGCTTCTCAGAGTCTAATGATTTTGTTTAAATTCCAGGTTATTTTGGAATGTGAAAGCTACTTGCTGTTTGGATCCATGACAACCATGTAGACACTACTCACTTTAACAATCTACACCAGCATGGTAAGCCATATTCCAGAGACCAAGTCCCAGTGGTAATTGTGTTGTGCAATAAGCTGGAGTGACTAGGCGTGTAAATGCTTCGTGTTTCTGTCTCAGAGAGTAATATAAAAACTATTAAACAACATAAGCAAGAAGCAAGCAAGATATGGCAACACACCTTGGTTTATGAACACTGTTTTACACACCAGACAAGAATCAAGTTTCCCAGAATATCTCAGAAAGGATGTTGCTAAGCAAAGATGATGGTAAAAAGGGTAGCAATTAAGATGTCTGAATGCAATTTACAGGACTAATATCCATTCTCCAAACTATCGCCAGTAAGCAGAAAAGGGAAAACTTCCCAATACAAATGAAAAAAGGATAGTTTTAACTCAAGTTTAAGAAAAAAATATAGAATAAATAATTTGTCTACTATGGAGTCAAAAGCCAATTACACACATCAGACAGAAGTTGACAATCAAACCAGTTATCATTGGACATGTGATAAAGAGTATGCTGACAACTTACCAACAGGTGTGACTCTCAGCATCTCTCCTTTTTGGCATTATCATTTTACATTTCTACAGAAATATGGGAATTTCCTAGAGGATTCAAAATAAACAAATAAAACCCTATAGCTAACCTACTACTTTAGAATCTGTTAAACAGGAATTTACAGCAGTTAAGAACACACTTGAAAGTTTAGTTAAACAAACTACCTCTTTGGAATTTGTTAAATTACATCTGCATCCTTTCATAACTGGACCATGGATTTTATTTTTCATTTTACTTTCACTGTATGCATAAATGTTTAGGCCATGGCTTACACAAAACAAATAAGGACAGAATTATACCACAAATATATTAGAGATCTGAACAAAAATTAAAAGGAGGAATCTTCTAACTAATTAATAATGATAGCTATATTTAAAAAGAAAATAGAATGCAAAAAGAACATAAAATGATCCCAGTAAAAGATTGTATTAAAACAGAACACACCATGACTCATTCTTCATAAGCTTTATTATTCACTTCACATAAAGTACTGATCACACCTTTAACAGATGCACAGAAACATTTAACCCTTTGCAACAGTATAGTAAGATAGAATAGGGCTATAAATCTTCCAAGTGCAGCACAAACCTTAAGCTCTGAGAAGGACATGAAATGGTGACACACAGGGCAACTTAAGTGACCTGTTCTAAGGGCAACAGAACAACGCAGTGAATAGAGGCTGAATGAATCCCAGTTCTCCTTAGCAATGGGTCACATCAGATATCCAGGCCACTTAGATCTGCATTTAGTTTTCTATCATATTTCAGGCTTTTAATAGAAATTCTTCTAAATATCACCCATGGGTCAGACACTATGAAGTGTTGTCCCCTTGAAATTGTAGGCAAACAGCAACCACGAAATGACCTATACAGCCAGGGGTACTTTCCAATCTGGAAGTTAGATAGTGAAATTTAATAAGAACTTGCCAGAGTTTACCCATAAATTTTGAAAATTATAACTCCAAAGAATATGTATGCAATATAGCAAAAAGAGCAGCAGCAGCAGCAATGACCATGTTGCTTGTACTGTCCTTGCTGCCTTGTACTTTCCCTCCCCAGCCTCACTGCCTATGGATGCTGAATTCAGGAATTAACTACCCTGGCTTAGATCCTAGGAGTGTTCTGTTGAAAGGGATCTCAAGGACAATAAAAACTTCACTCTCTTACAAGAAAAGCCTTGCAGGTTTCAGGAATGGTGCAAGCATAACTCTGTGTGGATTTGTGGTTTGTAATGTAAGCTACACTGAGATTTTCATGCAGAGAGATGCTGAGAATGAAAGAAAGTACATGGCCCAATTTCTAAAACCCACAGCAAAATATGTTGCCCATTTCACAGAAATGAGCTCGACTTGGTGATTAATGGTCATTATACTTTTGCACGCACACACAAATCTGTATGGCTCACATTTCACTCACTTAAGAAATACTGAAAATATTTGTATTTTTAAAGGAGGAAAAGCATCTGCATTGCAGTATTGTTATACCCTAATTTTACAATCATCTCATTAATTTATTTGTCTCTTCAGAAATTCTTAATAAAAAACATTTTGCTTAGCTTTCCATTTAGCTGGAGCACATGTCTGAAAGAACAACAGCTTTACCAGTATCTAGGATATTATTGCAATGTCAGAGGCATTTCTTAAGTTTCAAAGTTTGTGAAAATCTGAAGGGTGAAGTTCTGACAAGCACACATGAAGTTTTAACTGATACTATAAATATCCGGGGTGCCAGAAATAAAAAGAAAAAAGCATAGGAAAAAAGTCCCATAATACTGCATATTTGAAAGTTTTCTAATTTCACTGTTGTTGTTTAAACACTTCACATGAGTCCTAATCCACTGTAGCAAAGCTTATGCTCACTTTAAGCAGGTTAGCATTCCAGTTCAGCTCAAGGGGATGAGCATACTACTCAAGTGATTTATTTGATCACTGTCTAAATTTAAAATTCACAATGGTACCAAGAGGAGGTTGGTCTATTTCCACATTGTTTGCAGTAGATGCAGTTAATGCCTCAGAGGTTCCTTCTTACTTATGTGTGCACATGAAGAAACCACTTGCAAAGTGTTTTACTCTTGCAGGACCAAGACATTTGAAACACATCTTTCAAGCAGTCGATGGAGTGCAATCGGAAAGGTAAGATTTTTTTTTTTTCTCATGGTGTAGGTTTGAAACTCACTGGACATTCACTCTTGTGACTTCAGCATTCCACAACATAAATCATCTCTCTCCACTATATTTTTCTAATGACAACACTGAGCTGCAATAAGCACTAGTGACAGAACAGAACTGTGTTTCTTTCCAACCCATAAGCTTCCCAATGTAGCATATAAAAGCTTGCCAATTTTCACTGTGAAGTCTAGAAAAAGACACTGTACAGAAGAAATACAGGAATACAAAATTGAATCAATCTAAGGCAGTTAACATAGGTGAACAATGGCACAAAAAAATGTGAATATGCAGGCAAATGGTATGGGAAGAGCAAGAAGAATGGAAGGCAAGCAGGAGGAAGAGGGGGATTTGGGGAAAGAGAACTAATTGGAAAACATAAGGATTAATTTGGTTCGAGAGGTAGAGTACACTGGCATCTAGCAGTTTCCCTGTAAAAAGCTGCAGGTTATGCCATTAAATGATCAAACACAAAAGCACAACACCCTGACTATTTAAAGAAATTTCCTTGGTCAACATGTTGGATTTTGGGGGACTAGCTTGTTTAGTTTGGGGTTTTTTTTCATGCTGGTTTCTTTTTTGCAGGGGCAAGGGCATAATTTTTGCTGGGTGGGGTTTTTTACTTTTGTTTTTACAAAAGAGAATCATTGACTCATTCTAACTGCTTAGGGCTTTATCCAATTTTCTTGGTATTATGGGAGGCTGATGTTCTGAGCACTACAACAATACCACCACAATACCTGCCACTAGCAATATTTTGTATGATATAAACAAATCAGAAGCATCTGAAATATTCAGGACAAGACGACTTTTGTGCACACTATGCTACAGTTGAATACCAGAACTGAGATCACATATCCTGCCTGGTCTAAATCCCGCCCAAATGCCAACTCCAATCCTGTATTTGAAGCAATCTCCATGGACATCCAAGTCTATTTTCAGAATATTGCTCCCTGAAGTAAAAATGTATGGCATACTTAAAGGATAAAGGCCTGCTAAACTCCAAAAGTGTCTCTTCACAGCCACTTCCAAAGGCTCAACAGGGAAAAAACAAACAATTAAAAAAAACAAGCACTAAGCCTTTCCATAGAACTGATTTGCAACCAAGAGTTTTCAGTAAGGTAGAATGATAGAATTACAGGAGTTAAGCTGCTTAGACTTCAGTGCTGATTCCCTAAGTTTTATTTTCTTATTTTTACTTGCAAGAATTTCACAATATCTAAAACATATGATATCTCCACCTCTCTCTCTCTCCTTTTCCATCTTCCTCTGTTCACCAAGGTCACCTAAAGATTCAAGGTCTTTCAACAGGATATTTTAAAGGTTCTGTTATCTTTGGCCCAAAATTTCTTCAGAAGGTAAATAAATTATTTTTGCACAGAACTCAGAGGCAAATAAAAGAGGCGACAGCTTCCAGCAGATGGGCCAACAAAGAGCTTGATTTGAGAGTGTACAGAGCACTGCTATGCTGCAAGTGAAAGGCACTGTCTGACAAAATACATGGCACAACCACAGAGCCACAGAATAAACTGAGTGGGAAGGGCCCCCCAAGGACCACCAAGTCCAACTCCTGACCCTGCACAGCACCATCCCCAAGAGTCACACCATGTGCCTGAGAGCATTGTCCAAATGCTTCTGGAACTCTGTCAGGCTTGGTGCTGTGGCCACTTCCCTGAGGAGCTGTTACAGCGCCCAAACACCCTCTGGGTGAAGAACCTTTGCCTGACATCCAACTAAATCTCCCTTGAAACAGCTTCAGGCCATTCCCTCGGGTCCTGTCACTGTCACCACAGAGGAAAGATCATTGTCTGCTCCTCTTCTTCCCCTCACAAGGAAGTTGTAGACTGCAATAAGATCTTCCCTCAGCCTCCTCCAAGCTGAACAGAACAAATGACCTCAGAATATATTGAGGAAGCATTCTGGCTTGTCAAGTTTTTCTCACAGACTAAGTCCTACAGCAGTAATGCTATATCTTTCATGCTCACTGTCTGACATTTTTGATTTTTCTAATGTCCCAAGTAGGATTTCTCATTAATAACAGCATCCATAAAACTGACACAATAAAAATGGAATTATTCTAGAAGGCTAAAAAAATTAGCCTGTATATAAAAGCAGTTGAGAAACAATCACATCAAGAAAGCACTTCTATATTTAGGCAGGCTTAAGTCACCTAATTCTGTAAATGGAAATCTAAGAAAAAGTGACTTCTAGGCCAGAAGACAGCACCCACATCAACTCCCAGGCAAAACCACAAAGGAGGCAGTGATTGTTTTACACAGTACTCAAAGAGTTAGAGAATTCCATCATAAATTAGGATCCCCAGCTCAATTCGATCCTCAGTCTCTAGGATACATCTCACAGCTACCAAAATCACATCTCTGATGGCTGCTCAAACCTGCCATTGGGAAAGGAGCAAAGTATAAGCAAGGGAACTTCGAGAATTGAAGACCCCCGGCAGCACCACCTCAGGACCAGATTCTAGAGCTGTTTCTATGTTAAATGCTTTAAAAAGACATTGGATACAACCAAGGATTCTCAGGTGAGAATCCATCCTCCAAGGTGCACAGTTGCACAAGATCACAGAGACATTTCAACCCCCAAGAGAAACGGCACTTCAGACACAGTCCCTCTTTTACATAAAAATTGGCTACAACTAATTTGAGGCTCTGCTTGTGTTGCCAAACACAGATCCCCACTCAGGCCTAGCCTAACACAATTACTGACTAAAATAACTAAAATATAGCTTCTCTGCTGATTGTTTCTTTCACATGTATATGTCCATCTGCTTCCCCACTTTTTGCCCTGTCACACATTTAGGCCATGAATCCCTTGGGAAGGAGCACATTTCTATGTTTGCCCCTATACAATATGGGAACAAACAGAACTCAGGGTTTTAGGCCCCACTATTAAACAAGCTATTATAATTTATCGGATTGATATTTTTAAAAGACAGGAAACATAAATTTCAGTAATTTAAACGCTAGACTACGTAAGTTTGGTAAAACCAAATGTAGAAAACAAGCCTAGCTGAAGAGGAAATGAATGGGTTTATGCTACCAGCTGTATTTGGTTTTCCTTATGCAAACTGGCTAATGATTGTGAGAGTTTTACCCTTTTCCCCACTTTTCCTTTTACTCTTTAAAAATAAAACAATCATTTTGTATGGTAAATAACGGGGGTAGGGAAATGTTGTGTGACCTAGCGCTGTGAATGATGAGGAACTAGTGAGAGAGAATGTATTTCCTTTTAAGTATCTTATAAATATTTAAAATTTATTGCAAAAGCATAACAGGAAAAAAATTATATGTCCAGATCACCTCCAAGTAGCTCTTGTGCTCCTGAGGGCACTTTTGTGTGAGCTAGTCTTATCTCTCAACTGTTTATAAAACAGCCAACAGCTACCAGAGATAGCAGTCAGTGAATGAAATTGTACAAGAATGGCTTCTTAAAAACAAAACAAAGAAAAAACAAAACAGAGTCAACAACAGTAACACAAACAAACCCTGAAACTGTCAAGGTAGATGAGAATAAAACATGGCACCTCATGTGTTAATACAGTCAGGAAGCCACCAGGAGTAAGTGGAAGACCTGGCTGACCTTACTGGTTTGAAAAGAAGGACATTTTGAGGAGGAGCCTAGCTGGATTTAACATAGGCATGCATATTATTATCAGCTTAGGCAGTGACCAACAGCTATAAATCAAAATAGAAGACTTTTTGTAAAACTGATAGCATCTACTTTTCATTACCTTTCCCTTCTGCCAACACAGCCACAAAAAACAAGTGCAGGTGTGCTCAAGCAGTACTGGTAACACCCAAACTTCCCTGTCTTGAGACCTTCCCTGCCCACTGCTGCCTCTCAGTTTGGTGCAAAACAGCTGCATGAAAAAGCAAGAATGTGAAGAGGCAATGTGGGAGCAGAAAACCTGTCAGGATCTGATAAAAACACAGCTGATGCCTGGAGGTATGAGAACAGAACAGCTGTAAAGAAGTGGAGCAGTTTCTAATGTTGCATTTGCATCAATCCAGGTGCTCCCATTCCAGCTGAAGCATTCACACTGGCACATAATAATTAGCAGGTATTGCCAACTATACTGGTATCGTTTCTTGGCTGTAAAACTACACACATGTAAGATAATTAGCACGCATTTTTCTAGTATAAGCAGAGCAGAGTAAATCTGGCCTTTTCTCTGCATTTTGAGAAAACAAATGTAGGCAGATATTTCCATTACTCTGACTATCCCCACTGCCAAAGCAGCTTCTCATCAGAAGCTGAGAAATGTCACAGCATGCACTCACAATTAGGGAGCATCATTGACTCCTGCACAGCAGTCACATCTCTCAGCTAGGAGACCGCACTCCAGCTTAGATGCTCTTATGAGCAATCCAAAGATATAATACACAGCTTATTATATTATAGTACTATTTCACGTACATGGCAGTCAGAGTTCACTGCTACTGTTGTGATCTTAGAACAAAGGTCATGGTAACTGTCAACTATTTTTGTCAACTATTACTACTGCAAATTTCCTGAATAAACACTTCATACATATATACCTTTTCAGATGACACAACACAAACAAAGGTTAAAATCATGGTAGCATACTCCCCTGATTATTTGGTGAGTCAGCCATACTTTGGTGATTGGCTATGCTGTATTGATGGTACGTCTGTCAAGCATAGTATTTGTTTTTGGGGTATTTGATATTCACAGAATAATAGGAAGGCTTGATTTGGAAGGGACCTTAAGGACTGTGTAGTACAAATCCCCCTGCCATGGGCAGGGATACCACCCACGACATCTGGTTGCTCAGGACTCCATCCAACCTGGCCTTGAACACTTGGAGGAATGGGGCATCCACAGTTTCTCTGGGCAACCTGTTCCAGTGCCTTACTACCCTCTGGGTAAAAACTTCCCCACATCTCAGCCAAATTTCATCTTTTTCAGTGTAAAACCATTCTGCCTTGTCCCATCTATCTACCCATGTAAAAAGTTGCTCTCCTTCATTTTTATAAGCCCCCTTTAAGTACTGGAAGGCCACAACAAGGTCTCCCAAGAGCCTTCTCTTTTCCAGGCTGAAAAACTCCAGCTTTTACAGCATGTCTTCAGAGGAGAGATCGTCCAACCCTCTGAACCTTTAAATCACTTTGCCTTTTAATTTCCAGAATTTAATTTCCAGGATTCTGCTAATTAGAAACAATTCTGTTTAAGTGTCACTTGGTTTGCTTTGCCCCTTGCTATGTCTGCTCACACACCTTTGTCATTTAAGGATTGGGTAATTCTGCTATGTATGATGAAGCAAAAACATTTTGTGAGACCAGACCTACTTCCTTGCTAATGAAATAACTACTCTATGTCAGAATCCTAATTTATGAGGCTGCAATTGTGAGATTTCTTTAGTTTTCCAGATAACAAAATAATGAGACCCATATTTTGATAACTGGATTGATTAAAGCCCCTTTTCTCCCTTGAAAAAACTACAAGCCTAAATTAGTTTCATGGCTTTACTGGGAAGAAGCTTAAATTATAACACTAAATCCCACACACAAAAACGAACATCAACTTTCATGTCTTGAATGGCACAGAACACGACAAATTTTTTCCCCTGAAATAATTAGCCTTTGTCTTAACCCTGTGTCTGTGTGTAATATAACCCAGAACTTTGACACTCTAGTCATGAAAATGCAAAGTATCAGTTCACCATGTACAATCCATAGGCTTGATTCAATCTGGCCAGGGAGAAAGGAAAAACACCTTAAATCTTAAAAAATACATTATCAGCCATAACAACTGATGACAGTGTATGGATTATTTGCATTCAAGCAATGATCATTTTTAGCTGTACAAAACAGGGGGTTCAGTTTGAAAAGGAATAAGCAAAGGGTGGCAATGGGAGTCAAACATCCAAAACTGACAGCTGTAAGTCACCACTGTAGGTAGGCTGTGGCTCAATAAGTTTTATACAAGTTTTTGAGGAGTCTCAATGTGTCAACTCCTCCTGTCTTCACTGTTAGCTGTACTAGAAATGCATGCAAGCTGTTCAGTAGCCAAATAATATTCTCAGTGGAGAATAAAAGTGGCTGACAGACCTGTGCAGCTCCTCAGCTCTGTAATATAAAGAAAAATAGGACAATCAACAATAACCTTGGCAATAACCTTGTGCTGGCCGGATAGCATAAGGCACTGACACTCCTTATTCCCAAATATAGAGCCTGCCTCCCTCAAAACAGAAGAGTGAACTGCACCAGAAAAAGAACTTGCACTGTTTTCTTTTCTTGCAGAGCAGCACAGATAGGAAGGGCTGCAGGGTGACTCAAAGTCAATCCACAGGTCATACTCTGTCAGCAGGATGGCACAGCCAGGTATCTCACTGGGGCTGGGCTGCAAGATGGCTGAAGCACAGGAACACCACCTCAGTGCTGCATTTTAACGAAGTGTGAACAAAAAGACTGAAGTCAATTCAGCTAGCAAAAAACAGACAGACTAAAATAGCCTACAAGGTGGGATCTGCTTCCTATAAGGGATCATATTACAGTTCCTCAGTTTAGTTAATTTATTTTAAATTATATATGTCAATTGAGTTATTCCCTGAAGGACATTTAAAATAAATTTCCAGATTAAGATTCAGTCAGGAAAAATGAAATTAGATTTCAGTCCAGCTCTTAGTATTGGTCTCAGTGAAGATTTGAGCACAAAATGTGCTCTCCACAGACCATGATAGAATAATAGAATAGTTTGGGTTGGAAGAGAGCACCTAGCCCATGCCCTCTGCAATGAGCAGGGACATCTTCAAGTAGATCAGGTTGTTCAGATAATTCTGGGCCCAGGATATTTTGGGGCCTCCTGCTACCCAAGCCTGCACCTGTTCCGAGGCCCTCCAGTCTCAAAACAGTGACTAAGGTCAGGAAAAAAACCCACAGGATTTGAAGTGTTCTCTGTATTTTAACTAAGACAGTTCTT